>CM068367.1:235130072-235730072 GCA_034769895.1 Magicicada septendecula
TTTGCTAGACTCGGTAAAGAAATATTTGTTCTATAGTGTTAATCCGATTATGTCAAAGCTGGGTCGAATTGTATTTACTTCTAACTCAGCTCCTTTTCTTCTTCTTCTTCTCCTCTATTTCTTTAGTTATTACCTTCTAAATTAAATTAGAAATTAAATAAATTAATTTTAATTACTCAAATAATTAGGAAAACTCAAGTTTAGAAACAATAATGACCTTTATTTAAGAAGTGATGCGATAATCTTATGTGCATCGACTATTGCTGCGGCTGAGACTCAATTCACAGGTCGATTGTGTTAACTAACAAAATATATAAAATTACAAAATTGATTAACAGAGTTCTTTGAACTGTCAAAATGGTCAGGGAAAGGCAAGTTACAAGATACTATACTTACAATTAATTAATACTTAATTACTATTATGTAAAAGTAAAATATATTTGAAAATAATGTCATTTAAAAAGAAATAATCGAACCAGTCAGCTGTGTATGATGTCGCGTAGCTTTAGATTCACCGTGGCAGTGTACTGCTAGCGAGATAAACTAGAAACATGGCTGCCATCAACTTCAGATTTCGCCAACTACGCCGGCTTGTGGTTTTTTCCTCTTGCCCAAATGTAATCGTGGATATCTTCTTCTGCGATAGTGTAGTTCCTCTGGATGCTTCTGTTGTAATGTTTCTTTTCGCTCAGAGATGTAGTTTGATGTAGTATTACTAGTGTCGTATTCAGTGTTCGAAATCTGGTTAAGTTCGTTATTCAATGGAATAATATTAATTCAATTATTCCAACATGGCAGATGATTCTTGGTGTATTGGTGTTTGATTATATTGTAACTAAAACTCGTTCTTCACTTCGTTAATTGGTTAAGTTATTTTTATTAATTTTAGGTTTATAACCTCTGCAGTAACTCTTTATATTGTACTTCCAATTTTTCAAATTATTTTATATTTTTTGGATCTCCCTTCTGCACGTTCCCATCCGTTCTGGTTCGCGTTTAACAATCAACTGCTAACTGAAATCGTTGTTTAATATAGTAATTCCAGAAATATTTTGGTATCCTATCCCATTGTCTGAAATCAGCTGTTCATCTTGTCCAGATCTGATCTCATAGAAATATATGACATTTTTTTTTTTTTATGGCTATAATTTAATTATTTTATAATTTCATGAAAATTTAAGTACCTAGTAATATTCCTGTTCTAATTTTACATAAATCAATATCCAACATGACCTATTTTAGTTTCAATTAAGCTTAAAATTGACATTTTTTGACATTTCTTATAGGCCTTATTATTATTCACATAATTATAAATTATTAAATGGCTTACAAGTTGTTTTGTATTAACATTGTCCTTAAATAAGATTACTCATTTCATCATTATTCTTTGTCTTTAACAATTTGTTGTTACAACACACCGATACTGATTAATTTACATTTTATTTGTACTGTGTCCACTGTTAGGCATTATATTACACATTTTCAATAACGTCAATTTTATCCTCTGATCATTACATTTACTATTATATATTTCTGTGATAATTATATTTAAGTATCTTTATTCTAAACTGACTAATCTCTGTTAATTTTATACAGTTTTATTTAATTTATCCTTTTGGATTTGATTACATAGTAAAAGTTGAATTTGGCCTAAAAATCAGTTTTGCTTTGCTACTGATATTATAATTAGTTTGCTTCCTTATTATTTCTATGGTTTATAATTTAAAAGATATTATGATTACTCCCTTGCCTTTCCTACCTTAACAAAACTTTAACACTAATTAACATTATTTAATTGTAACAAAACATCTTATAATCTAACATTTTCAATTACATATAATTAAAGTTCATGTTTCCACATTTATATTAATATAAAACAATCCTTACATATTATATTTAAATACCCTATTACAATTAAGAACATTTCAGTCATTTTCTGTCTTTCACTATTATAGTTTATATTGGATATCACTTTCCTTCTCACTGAGGCATTCTTTATCACCTACACTAATGGTAGCCTTTAATCCTTTTTACTTAATATTCTACTCTTTACCCTGGAGTTATCTCTATATTTAATTTACAATCTTTAATTTATTTGTATTTTATCCTGTAACTTGGGTTACTGGGATTTAGGGTTTTGTCATTATTTTGACTTTAATTAAATTGTACATATTTGTCATGAGATTTGGGAAGTAACCTTCCCTAATACTACTCTCCTTGTACTAAGCTTTAATTAGTCGGTTCTTTTAATTCTCCTTCAATGAGTATGTTATTATTTTATGTTTGGATCCTTTGATGTAGTTATTTTAATAAGTTGCCCATGATTATTTTTCATTACTGCTCCTTATCTTACTGGGTATACTGATGATGTACTGGGGTTTTAATCATCATGTGGTTGAATGTTTATTGTTTTATATTGATTGTTCCTTTTATTTGGACCAAGAGTTTTTTTTTTTTTGTTATAGAATCTATTGTCAGCAATTGATTTACTATAATGATCAATTTATTTAATTTATTTTTAACCATTTTGTTATCACTCACTACAGATTGTTTCTTCTTTTTCTTTTCAAGGTTGTATTAAGTTATATATTCAAGGTGAAAATTCTGTTATGCTACAGTATTTATCAGTTGTTTGAAAATTCTTTAAGGGAAAACACTGTAAGCTCAGAGGCATGTTATAGTAGAGCCTCAATTTGGTTTCAAAGTATATTTACTGTGCTTCTTATACATAACAATAGTTACACTATCATTTTCGCTCAAAGGAGACTAGAATATATCCAGAAATTGGTACAGGCCTAACATATAAATAAACTATTTTCACAAGGAGCAGTTAGCAAGAGTCTATTCGAATAATCAGCTAATCAATGAAATATATTCATATGTTGACAAAAAAAATTTGTTAGAAAGCCGCTTAATGAAAACTTCCTTTTTTACATAAACTAAACTTCCTTCTTTCAATTAAAAATTAAAAATAGTAATAATTACAAAAAATTACCTCATTAAAATCAAATAGATTCATGGCTGGATTAAAATGAAGTTGTGAAAATCTATCAGTTACAACAATCCACATGATCATGATAAACCTCAGTGGTTGAAGTATATCCACAGGAGTTGGTGGTCCAATATTAACCAGTACTTTGTAATTTAATGGTATTGAAAAAGCAGTCAGGAATCTGTGCATGTTTCCTGAAGCAGAACAAATCTGTTTAAAGATTAATATATAATTTTTGTTATAACAGAAACTGATTATCACAAACTATTATAAAAAAAATATATTTAATTATTTCTCAGCAACAAACAGACATTTTGGTCACTAAAAATATAGTAAGTTTCCTAATATAGTAGTATTCCCAAGAAAGCAAAAAGTTATAATAGCTCTCAGCAAAGTACTGGTAGCCATCTAATGTTATCTTTTTTTTTAGATCCTGCATGTACAGTGAATTTACATTGGAAGACGCCCAATAATTATGAAATACCCAAGTTTTCTGTTTTTTAAAGAATTCTAGTTAAAAGAAAATTAAATTTTATGCTTATATGTTTTATGAAGTTTTTCGTACCACTCATGAAATTTTCAGGTGATAATATATTTTCTTCAAAGCACTAATAGCTAAATATGTCTTTAATTTTTAACATGGATTAACTAAAATCTTGTATTTAATATAAAGTGTTAAGGCCATATCAACTACTAATTACCTGGAATTGATGCTGCAGGAACAGGATAGTATGTATCATAAACTGTGCTCAGCATACAGGCTGCAATGATGCCAGCAAATATTGTTCTGAAATTGTTAACACATTAGGTAATAAGCCTATGAGGATTTAGTAAACACTAAAACGAAATATAATTAACTAAATGTAGTTTACAACATTAGGTTGAACATTTTACGAACATGAAACTACAAATTACAATTGTAATATTCATATTACAAATTATATTTGAATCAGTTTTATAAGTCCTCTTTCAAGGAAAACTTCCCATTCTTCTTTGTACTGATTCCATCTCATATTATGAAATCCAACCTCTGATACAACAAAACGGTGAAATATAGGCACTCACTAATAAGTATTTACAGTTGCTTTTATAGCTTTTGATATGTCTGATATTGTCCATATCCAAAAAGAGCACTAATAGAACCTCCATTTTTAATTTTGTTACTGTACATGAAATATGGGGCTCTGCAAAATCTAACATGCATTTTGATACTGAAATCTCTAATACCGGTACTGCTTGTAGAGTTTGCTAATGTGCAGTAGTATGTGAAATGTCAACTGTCCAAATAAATCATGAATCATTTATGAACAACAAAAGGCTATATGTTGTTCTCCATGATAACAGATCTCACATAGTCTCTTTACGTGTAATGGGAAAATGACCATCTCATTTGTCTTCATTCTATTGAAACATTGTATATTATCTGAAATACTTAAGCCATTACATTGTCATCACCAATTCACTCTTGAAATGATTAATAAACAAATCAATATTCATGGAATAAATTAAGTTCTGTGACAGGTGTTTAGAAGTTAAGGTAAAATCAAAATTACAGCAATTCATTTTTTTTTCTGAAAATTACATTCATTTCTTTTTTAGACAATATTAAGTTCACGTGTTGATTTCTGTCTGTAGTTTTGATTACAAATAAACCTCTTCACCACTAGCATAATTATGTCGGCCATTAGGAAGCGTGTTAGTCAACATGATACTAGCATTACAGCAACATTAATAAACATTATTGGAAGTACTAATCACATTACTGTATCCCATTTCATGTATCCCATTTTCCATTTTTATGTACAAATGTTGCAGTTCTTGGTTTGTAATTTAAGTAGTTTAATAACAAATTATACGTCATGTCATTCAAAGAGCACTTTTCAAGCAGTCGCAATTTTTTTACCTCAGTGGCACACATAAGAAACCTTACACATAAAAATAATGCTACACACATAAATGTACAATACAGTAATAATAATAAATGGGTTGCACAAATCCTGTCCTCCATGATGTACTGATGCCTAATCTTTTAGAGTGAGAAATCCAGAATTTTTCATTGAGCCCAAATTTCCCATTGAGGCTGAAACAAATTGAACCCAATTCTATTTTATATAAAGAAACCTATTAAATTGGAAATTGTATATTGCTACAAACATGAAACCCTTACCAGTCTTCTTAATATTTAGTTTTAATACAAATCTAATGTGTATTTCAATTTAGTTTCCAAACTGTATTCAAATGCTATTACACTTCTTACAAATAAATTTGTCCAACTTTAGATAAATTGACTTTTCTATGTTTGCCTTTGCCTCATCATTACCTCATGGTGTACACAATGCTGTTTCCAGTTGTCTTCACTGTATAATACCAGTTTTGCTTCAGTAGCGTTCCCAATAAATCACTTACATTAACTCAAAAGCCATCCACACATATGAGTTTCTCTTATTGTCATTCAAATTTCAAGTAAATAATAGCAGACGTAGAAAACATAATCTGATTCATTTCTTTTTAGTAGTGAATACCTTTGACTACTTTTTTAGAGATTGATTACAGGTTTGTCTTTGTATATAATTTTATATTACATTTAACAGAAGGAGAGAAATTATTTATTAATGTTTAATTATAAGCTAATATAATTCTGATAAATTTCTGTTAATATTAACATTATGAACACATTAAATAATTAAATATAATTATTTCACTACAACTCGGAACACAAAACGTTTTATGGGTAAAAACGTAAAAGTTTTACCTTATAACCTGAACCGGTTTTCACTTTTAAAAAGCTTCTTCAGAGGTTACCGCTGGTAGCACTGTCTGTCTTGTTGTTGGCGACGGAATCGATTTTTGAAAGATCGATGTTGTGTGTGTGTGGGGTGTGATATGTTCGAATAATGCGTGTGATTTTAATTGTGTCTGTTCATTTAGGATGTCGTTTTTATTTGTTTTCGTGTATTTATATATTTCCAATTGTTCTAGAGTGTCTAGTTTTCAGCCTTTTGTGTGTACATGTAGAATGTTCATGGTATTGTCGATGTTTTTGTATGTGTGGTTTGCTTCAATGAGGTGGTTTGCAAAGGTGGATTCTGTAGTGGAATGGAGTGCCTTTGTGTGTTCAATGTATTTTTGTTTGAAGCTACGTCCTGTCTGGCCTATGTAGAATTTGTTGCACTCTGAGCAATTTAGTTTGTAAACATTGGATAGATCAAATTTCTTTTGTGCTTTGTGTGTGTGTTTTGATAGTGTGTGTTCCGTTTTGTTAGTAGTTTTGTAAGCGATTCTGTATGCTGCTTTTTTAAAATTGTGGGCTATTTTTTCAGTTTGTTTGTTGATGTATGTTAGTGTTATGAATTTGTTGTTTTCTGTCTTTGTCTGTTGTTTGTTTTGTGTAGAAGTTTATTGACTATTGTTCTGTCATATCCGTTGGATTCTGATAGATATTTTATCGTGTTTAGTTTGCCTTTGTAGTCTTTTTCATCTAGGGGGATGTTGTTAAGTCTATGTATCATGGTTCTGAAAGCAGCTAGTTTGTGTTGTATTGGGTGATTGGATGAGTTGTGTATTAGTGTGTCAGTTGTAGTCGGTTTTCTGTATATACTGAATTTGTGCCTGTGTTCCAAGTTTTGTGATGGAGAGGTCTAAGAAGTTTATGCTATTGTTGTGTTCGTATTCGGCAGTAAAGGTTATGTTTTTATGTATTTTGTTTATGTGCATTAGTAATTGTTCACATTGTTTTTGTTTCCCCTGTATAGCATTAGAATGTCATCAACATTGTAACGTCACAGAACATTCCATAAAGGAAATCATTTGCATAGCAATTTATCATAAGAGGAAAGTGAGGTGAACAGTATCGAACCCAAGTAGTCCTAAAAATTTTGTAATATTGTCTAATAATTAAAACAATTAACAGGAAAAAACGACTAGACTATGACTAAGACTCAAACCCCATATATATTATTCAAGTGAAGAACAGTGTAAAACCATAATATACTATAAGAGAGACAAATAATATCAGTAACAACCGAAATAAGGTAATTAATTATTAAGTTTTGTAACTCTGATTAGGGTATAAAAAACTATTTATTGTGAATTAATGGGCATGATCCATTATTATATTATGTAATGTAAATAAAATAAATGTATTAAATGATTTGAATACATTATTAGAAAGGATCTAAGTTAAAATAAAAAATATATAAATGTTATGACAAAAAATATTAAGGTGTTGGATTTGAGACCAATCACTCAGATTTCATGTAAAAATTAATTATTATCAAATTGAAATAAAAACTATATGTAATTGTCAAGTAGACAAAGATGAAAAATTTATCTTAATTAAAGAAAGCTGTCAAATGAATAAAAATCAGTTAAAATAGCCAAAAACAGTATTAACTGAAAACATGTAGTAGACCTATAATATTGTAATATTTATGGATTTAATGTTGACAAAATGCAACCAAATTGCATTAGAAAGTTGAAATATAATATAATGTGACTATACTAATATATTTGACTAACTTAAACACTTTAATAGTCGAGTTAGGAAACTATTTACCTATACCATATATGGCTAAGGCCAAGCAACCACCACAAAAAATAGTCATATTTGACTAAATGTTTGCAAAATATTAACAAAAATAAAAGAAAAGGGTACAATACTGTAGTGTACCATGAAAACAAACATACTCAGTTGAAAATAAGATCAATTATTAAAGAATTTGACTTATAAGAGTCAAATTTGTCACACAAAGAAAAAGGACCACTTAGGCAAACCAATATGATGCTAAGTAGGCCTACAATAAAAATAATATGTATCAGGATAAACCAGGTATCACAAAAGATAGACAATATAATAAACTCTCAGTGTATACTAGAAAAATCCCATATATATTAAGGAAAAAAGACTAATTATTGTATTTTAACAGTGACAACAACGTAGGCCATAGGCATGGACCATATAAAACTGAACTTATTTGTATATTATATGTGTTAAACTTTATTTATTTTGTTATAGAAAGATGATAATATTATGTGTTAATGTTGTAGAAGAAACCAAACAGCTTCACAACAATTTTTTAGTTCAAAAATTGAATTTTTGTGGAAACATTCCAAGGTAAGAGTTGTATGTTGTGTTATTTTATTATAGTTAATTTATTCAAAAACCAATCGTAATTAGTATCATTAGATTCAGTTGAAAGCAGAGAATCCAAATGTAGTAAGGGCATGCAGATTGTAAGTAGTGATGTAAAATTGTTTGACAAATACCAAAATAATTTTTGTAATATCCTTAGTGTGAAGAATAAGAAATTTTTGTTCTAAAGCTTCTACAGAAGTTAAATTTGTTCCATGAGGTTCCATTTCATTATTCTCGAATGTTCTAGAAGGAATTTTTACACAAATACACCGGAAGTTCATGTCGAAAAGCTAAAACAATGAGCCTTACAAAGTATAAAAGGAAGACCAAATTCGACCCAGAAACACTTCATGCTTTGACTCCAGAAGAGACGCATCACCCACGACACTGATCACCGCAACCGAGGCGAAACCGAAGGCGAGAAGTCGACACAAGAACGAAGAAAGGCTTTTCCCGTACATTGACAATAGACTGACTTAACCTCTACAAGAGTATACGCCAATGTGTTGCTGAAATAGAGCAGCAACACGGCACATTTAATAGAACACACGCAGCAAGAATATCAGTGGCCCAGGAGGGACCAACATTTTAATAGAGAATCAATTCTGCTGTATTCGCTAAGATAAACTGACTTTGACAAAATCCCCATAACGTAACATACACAAAGCCTTTCTATCAACTGCAAGGGTATCAGCGCTGTGGCGGCTAATTTGAGAAACAACGCGAGCAGCTGATCGCCGGCGGCGGGATTCAAGCATAAATTCACTGCCAAACTGTTTTACGAAAGTGCGGAAGTTTTAAAAAAAATCGCATTCTGACTTTAAATAAATTCAGTGCACAAGGAACGTCAACACGAAGAGGCGAGATTGAAAACTACCCGAGAGAAGTTTCCAGTGCGAGAATAATTACCCATCGGAATGTGAGTTGTTCAAAGTTAAAGTCATTTTTACCTGGTTACATTTGTCACACAGTTGTACTACACATGCCACACACCTTCAAATCACTTAATTTTTGTAAAGCATCTTATTGATCTGTCTTGGTAGTTCAAAGGAGTCACGTCCTGAGAGTAAAGATTTTTCATATATTACTTTTCAACTGAGTAAAATAAAATATTTGTTAGCCAATATTTGATTGGAGAAAAAAAAACTTGTCAATAATAATAATTTATATTTTTTTGTAACTCTGCAATTTTACTTTTTTACGAATGTTAGTCCTTCAGACGATTTTTTAAGAATCATTAAAACATACTTTATTTTTTCAAACTCAAACTGTCTTGTTCACATTTTTTCATAGAATTAAACTAACTGCTAAGAATTCAAAATTTTAATAACATTTCTTGGAACAAAAGATTACAAGTGGCGCCCACAAACACATAGTAGATTAAGTTGTTTTGCAGGACGACATCTCCGCAGAGGATCCTGTCATCAGTAAGTAATAAAAAGTGCGCGGAGTGTAACACCCGACATAGCAATAACAACACAAACACAAAAACGACACACCATTTCTTTTTTGTTATAAATTGGCAGCCCAACTAGTGAGGCTTGAAAAAAAGGAACAAGCCCGGCAACTACCAAGAAATCAAGATGCCGCAACCAAAGGGAAAAAAGGTGAAGAAAAATGAACCCGAATTAAGTGTGGAAGACGGAGAGGCAGTACAAGTCGAGGAAACGGAATTAGAACCGCCCACACTAGAAATGGAAAGACCAATACAAACGGGAGACGAATTAGAGGAACAAACGGGAGAAGAACCCATACAAATGGTAGACCAAACAGAGAAACCTGAACCAGAAAAATAGCAGGGAGCGTTGACGTGAATGTAATAATGATGATGTTCCAAACGCTAAACGAAAATATGAATAAAAACAGACAGGAAGATAAGGAGGAGAATAATAAAAATAGACAGGAAGACAAGGCGGAAATAATAGAATCCCTGAGAAAAGACAGACAGGAAGATAAGGAGGAGAGTAATAAAAACAGACAGGAAGATAGGGAGAAATTAGACAAAAAAATAGAATCTTTAAGGGAGTATATAACCGAGAAAATAAATGACAGTGTGAAAAAGCTGGAGCTATTTCAGGAGGAGAATAAAAAATGTATAGTGTCCCTGAAAAAAGAAATTAGCACTAATTATGAAACAGTAAACAAAAAGATCGATGATAATAAAATCGACAGTGACAGGAAGGTCGAGACTATGGAGAAACAGTTAGAAAGATTACAGGAGGGAAATAATACCCGTTTTGAAAATATAGAGGAGCAAACCGTAGGGACCAACCAAGATGTTAGAACCCTCGAAAACAAGGTAAGGCAGAACCAGGATGAAATCATGCAGGAGGTGGGAGAAGTCCGGAAAGACGTTAGCGAGAGATTACAGAGAACATATGACATAGCTAACAGGCTGGACGAGCAAATAAACTAACAGAAATAACATACAGGAAATAGATCAGAGAGAGAAAAACCTACAGGAAAGATTAGAAGCGCTGAGGGACACACCTATATTGAATACTCATTCGTGTCATAGTGAGAACAGGGAAGTAATCAACTTCCAAAACTATCGTCGAAACCCGATGGAGTTTTTAGAGAGAATGGAAGAGATTATTGAAAGAAATAGAGAAACAAGGTGGGACAGAATGAGGGAGATGTTAGACGAGACGTTTCGAAACATTAGGGATAACTGTTGGATAGCGGTACGACCCAAAATCACGAATTTAGCCGAGTTTAAACGCCAATTCAAAGAGAAGTATTGGTCGGAAACTGCGCAAAACAGGGTACGAATGGACATATTCTACGGCAAATACGACGCGTCCAGTGGACAGTCCCCGACGTCTTATTTCCTGGGAAAGATATGTTTGGCACGGAAGTTGATACCGCCGATCCCGGAAGAATGTTTGGTGAGACATTTAGCTGGACATTACAGCTACGGTATTAAAGATGCCCAATTGTACCAATAGCTCAGTAAAATAACCGATTTAGCCAAATTATTAGAAAATTGTGAATCCGCTGGAAGGTTCCAGGATTACCAACCCCCCAGTCGTAAAGTAGAATATAGTAACAGAAATAACGGACCAAACCGGAATGGAGGTGGAAACGGCAATAACTTTAACCAGAATAGCCAGAACAATAGCACCCCACCAAATAGCCGAAATAATAATACTCAAGGTCCAAATAACCGCAACTATCCGGGACCAAACAGAAATAATTACCCCGAAAATAATTACGGTAGGAACTACAATCAGGGAAATAGTTATCGCGGAAATAACTATAGGGGAAATAATTATGGTCAACGTAATAATTATCGTAACGGGGGAGACCAAGGAGGAGGCGATAGGAGAAATCAAGAATATAGGCCCCAGGTAAACTATACAATGGCCAATAACCGACGGCCATATCCACCCAATGTACCCACTTACATGTTTTACCCACAACAGGCGCCAGGTAACCAGGGTAATACAACGAATAGCCAACCTATTAGTGGTAATCCCGAGGTCAGGCAGGAACCACAGACAGGTCAGCAACCCAATGTTCCAGGAGACCGGGCCAATGAGACAGTGGCTCATTTAAACTAAACGCGGCAGTGAAAAAGGAAAACGGCCCTTCACTGAACCAGTATTATGGGGTGACTGAATACATAAATAGACAGGACGATGACACTAAGAACGAATAATTATCTCAGGGATATTAGAGAGGAATTATTAGAAGAGAGTGACAATATAGTTAAAAATCATAACAAAGGGAATAATAGTATAGTACAAATCAAGGCAAATATCAATGGCATAGAAGCAATATTACTCATTGACACGGGGTCAAACGTATCGCTTATCGATAGTGTGGAGTTGGAGAGAATTAAACAAAACAGTAATTTACCCATACCCACTCTGCCTATAAATAACATTATTCTAGTTGGAGCAACGGGGAGGCAGAATAAATCGATAAAGAAACAGGTGTCATTAGAGATGACTAGTAATGGGGTAACGTTACCAATAGGGTTATTAGTGGCGAATAATTTACCCATGAGTATCCTAATAAACTGCGATATACTTAGGCCATATAATGCAATAATAGATTTAGAAGGTAGGATTATAACTTTAAAAACAAATGAGGGAATTTGGACCAATAATTTAATTGATGCCCAAGGAGATAGTACAAACAACGCACCTTATCAAGCGATAGTGAACCATTATTATTGTGCCGATCGACCACTAAACATGCCATTATGTCAGGAGGAAAACACAGAGTTGTGGTTAGAAAAATGAGAAGAAATACGGGATTTCTAAAGGATGAAAGCAAGGGGTCAGATCAGCGAAGCACAGGCGGAACAATTGATTACGGTATATAACAATTACAAACATATATTCTCAAATGCTCCAGGTATAGCCAGAGATTATTAATGCACCATAAAATTTAAAACACCGGTGGAATTTAACAGAAAATCATACCCGATCGCCTACTCGCTAAAGAACGAAGTTAGGGAGGAATTGAACAGGATGATAGAGGACGACATAATTGAGTATAGTCATTCGCCCTTTACTAGCCCAATCATAGCTGTGCCGAAAAAGAATGGACAGGTACGTATATGTCTCGATGCTAGGGAGATTAACAAGATGATTGTTAACGACCGCACATCCCCTGGGGAGATAGAAGAGATATTTAAAAAGTTTCATGGGACAAAGTATATAAGTTCATGGGATACAGTATGCGGCTACTGGCAGGTAGAACTCCACCCTGATAGTAGGAAATATATGGCATTCATATTCGAGGGCAGAAACTATCAGTTTAAGCGATTACCCTTTGGTTTGATAAATTCTGTGGCGGTGTCTGTAAAGATAATGGACAGAATATTGGGGCAGGAAGTGCTGAAATTTACGATAGTATATGTCGACGACTTACTGGTAACTTCAGCGAATTGGGATGACCATTGTAATAGGGTTGAACAGGTGTTAGAGAAACTATCAGAGAATAATATCACCCTCAAATTAGACAAGTCCCAATTCATTGCAAATGAGGTGAAATTTTTAGGCTTTAATCTAACCGAACAAGGGATTACTCCATCCAAAGAGAAAGTAGAGGCCATACAGAAGTTCCCCACCCCAAAAAACAGGAAACAACTTAATCATTTTTAGGAATCTGTAACTATTACAGGAAGTTTCGGTCCAATTATTCAGAACTAACTGCCAGGTTCCAAAAGCAGTTATCAGCTAAAGACAAATGGACTTGGGGACCAGAGCAAGATGGAGTGCTCAATCTAATAAAGGAAAAATTTTTAGAAGCAGTAATGTTGCATCATCCCGACTTTACAAAACCATTTTTTCTAAATTGCGATGCCAGTAACGTGAGTTTAGGTGCAGCCTTATATCAGGAAGATCAGGATGGAAACCATTTAGTAATTAGCTTCGCCAGCCGCGTGCTGAACAGTTGCGAACGAAACTACAATACTACCGAAAAAGAATTGTTGAGTGTAGTTTTCGCATGCGGTAAATTTCGGACGTACATATTAGGGTACCCCATCACGGTTAGGAGTGACCACAGATCAATATAATTTTTAAAGCATTGTAAGCTGAACCACGGAAGGCTGACGAGATGGGTTTTGGCCCTGCAAGAATATAATATCACGTTGGAATATATACCCGGCAAACAAAACGTAGCAGCCGACGTCCTATCCCGCATCAATATACAAGACCAAACCTTTGACGGTGAAAAGGAACAATTAGCGAAAGTATACCATATTATTAAGAGCAGGGAAGATTTAAAAAATATTTTAATCGATGTAAAGGCACAACAAGAGGCCGATCCAAAATTAGGAAATATTAGAAAAAGGGTACAGGAAGGCGATGAGGTCATAAATAGATATTACTGTATACACAACGACACTTTGTTTATAAGGAATACCCCGCACCAGGAAGGAGAATTGGAAGTTAGTAATTCCACCAGCGATAGAGAGATCACTAATAATTGACTATCACGATAGGTACGGACACATGGGTGCCCTCAAGGTAAGGAAAGCATTGGAAGAGCAAACATACATCAAAGGGATGAATAAAAAGGTGCAACTGGCGATACAGTCATGCGATATTTGTCAGAAAGTAAAATCTAATAACGAGAGAAAGGAAGGGGTCATGATACCCATAACATCCTCCGAAAAATTGGAAAAGGTATTTCTCGATATCTGTGGACCATTTCCACGCAGCGGTGGGAGACGCAGATATAAATTTATCGTAATCATCTTTGACCATTTTAGCAAATATACCAAGCTATATCCAATAACTAGGGCTATGACCAGGAAAATTATAGATATCATAATAGAACGGTATATAATGGAGGTAGGCAGACCGTATTCTATAATTACAGACCACGGTACCCAGTTTAAGGGAAAATTATGGAAACAAAACCTTGGAGAACACGGGATAAAAACGTATAAGACATCCGTATATCACCCGAATAGTAACCCAGCCGAGAGAGTATTGAGGGAAGTAGGACGGTTGCTGAGAACATACTGCCATAACGAACAGAAAAGATGGCATGAATACATAGCATCAACCGAGGATTTTCTCAATTTCTCATATCACAATACCATAGAGGTGTCACCATACACAATTATGTTCGAAAAGACCCCCACCACAGAGATAAAAGAGATTATTAATTTTCCTGACGAACCCGAATACCAATTTGAAAGAACCAAATTTTATAACAAGGTGTTAGAAAAAACGGAACAGCAGCGGAAAAGATATATCCAATCCCAGCCCAAGGCAATTAAATATAAGGTAGGAGAAAAGGTGTTAGTCAGAAATAGAGAATTGCCCAGTGCTATACAAGGCATAATGAGGAAATTGTTACTTTTATATACAGGACCTTTCACGATCACAAAAGACAATGAAAACAATACATACGAGGTAACCGACACTGTTAGTAACAAAGTAAAGGGAATGTATAACCAAACGTCATTGAAAAGGTACCATGATTAAAAAACCCAAGTCAAATACAGCATCATTGAGAAGGTACCATGAATGAAAACATGTCAACGTAAATTTTCCAATTTACCCATAATTAGAAAGGGAATAGAGATTATTAATATAAATAAATTACGAGAAGGACACCTTCCACCAAAGGCAAAAAGATATATATAAGATATAGATTTATTTCCAATAGCCAACCAAGTCAACGTATATTTACCAACTTACCCGTACTTAGAGAAGGAGATATTATTAATAAGAATTACGAGGACACCTTCCACCAAAGGCAAAAAGATATATATAAGATATAGATTTATTTCCAATAGCCAAGTCAACGTATATTTACCAACTTACCCGTACTTAGAGAAGGAGAGATTATTAATAAAAATTACGAGAAGGACACCTTCCACCAAAGGCAAAAAGATATATATAAGATATAGATTTATTTCCAATAGCCAAGTCAACGTATATTTACCAACTTACCCGTACTTAGAGAAGGAGAGATTATTAATAAAAATTACGAGAAGGACACCTTCCACCAAAGGTAAAAAGATATATATAAGATATAGATTTATTTCCAATAGCCATGTCAACGTATATTTACCAACTTACCCGTACTTATAGGAGGAGAAAAAGGAAAGAAGGAAAGGACATAATTAGTTAAATGAATTATTAAAAAATCAAATAACAATTGATATTACTAACGGGGAGAAAAGAAGGAGAATTACTGTCATATAATTGATACTAAATGGAAATGATAAATGAAAAAAGAAAAAGGAACAGTGTGTTACATAAGGGGGTAATGATGAATATAAATATAGCTATTAACATTGAATGATTTTAAACGATAATTTTACCTGCGGAGAACGATATATTAATATAATTGAGAAATAATCAGAAGAGTTTAAGAAAGGGAAATTATGTGTAGGAGCCTATGATCTTTGAATATTATATTTTTTTATTATTATTATTTGTTGCGAAGGTGCAATTATTATTTTCTGGACAGGGATGTGTTGCCTCTGATTTCAGTAGTTATAGTTAGGGAAGGGCGGAGAATGTATGCCATAGCGAGCCACTCTGACTTCCAACCCACTATAAAAGTTAGGGAATTGTTAGGGAATTATATCAAAGATTAAATAATTAACATCAAGGTAAAAAGGAAAGGAATAGGTGATATGACAAAGAACGAAATATGAATATTGAGTTGGATTAATATATTAAAGGAGGAGTACAGGAATTTAATTATAAGATAAAAGAATGAGATATAAAGAAGCTAATAAAAGGTTAATATAGAAATGATAATATCATCAAAACCAAAGAAATATTTTTCCCAAATTATCAATTTTAACGGAGAGGCATATGTAACGTCACAGAACATTCCATAAAGGAAATCATTTGCATAGCAATTTATCATAAGAGGAAAGTGAGGTGAACAGTATCGAACCCAAGTAGTCCTAAAAATTTTGTAATATTGTCTAATAATTAAAACAATTAACAGGAAAAAACGACCAGACTATGACTAAGACTCAAACCCCATATATATTATTCAAGTGAAGAACAGTGTAAAACCATAATATACTATAAGAGAGACAAATAATATCAGTAACAACTGAAATAAGGTCATTAATTATTAAGTTTTGTAACTCTGAATAGGGTATAAAAAATTATTTATTGTGAATTAATGGGCATGATCCTTTATTATATTATGTAATGTAAATAAAATAAATGTATTAAATGATTTGAATACATTATTAGAAAGGATCTAAGTTAAAATAAAAAATATATAAATGTTATGACAAAAAATATTAAGGTGTTGGATTTGAGACCAATCACTCAGATTTAATGTAAAAATTAATTATTATCAAATTGAAATAAAAACTATATGTAATTGTCAAGTAGACAAAGATGAACAATTTATCTTAAATAAAGAAAGCTGTCAAATGAATAAAAATCAGTTAAAATAGCCAAAAACAGTATTAACTGAAAACATGTAGTAGACCTATAATATTGTAATATTTATGGATTTAATGTTGACAAAATGCAACCAAATTGCATTAGAAAGTTGAAATATAATATAATGTGACTATACTAATATATTTGACTAACTTAAACACTTTAATAGTCGAGTTAGGAAACTATTTACCTATACCATATATGGCTAAGGCCAAGCAACCACCACAAAAAATAGTCATATTTGACTAAATGTTTGCAAAATATTAACAAAAATAAAAGAAAAGGGTACAATACTGTAGTGTACCATGAAAACAAACATACTCAGTTGAAAATAAGATCAATTATTAAAGAATTTGACTTATAAGAGTGAAATTTGTCACACAAAGAAAAAGGACCACTTAGGCAAACCAATATGATGCTAAGTAGGCCTACAATAAAAATAATATGTATCAGGATAAACCAGGTATCACAAAAGATAGACAATATAATAAACTCTCAGTGTATACTAGAAAAATCCCATATATATTAAGGAAAAAAGACTAATTATTGTATTTTAACAGTGACAACAACGTAGGCCATAGGCATGGACCATATAAAACTGAACTTATTTGTATATTATATGTGTTAAACTTTATTTATTTTGTTATAGAAAGATGATAATATTATGTGTTAATGTTGTAGAAGAAACCAAACAGCTTCACAACAATTTTTTAGTTCAAAAATTGAATTTTTGTGGAAACATTCCAAGGTAAGAGTTGTATGTTGTGTTATTTTATTATAGTTAATTTATTCAAAAACCAATCGTAATTAGTATCATTAGATTCAGTTGAAAGCAGAGAATCCAAATGTAGTAAGGGCATGCAGATTGTAAGTAGTGATATAAAATTGTTTGACAAATACCAGAATAATTTTTGTAATATCCTTAGTGTGAAGAATAAGAAATTTTTGTTCTAAAGCTTCTACAGAAGTTAAATTTGTTCCACGAGGTTCCATTTCATTATTCTCGAACGTTCTAGAAGGAATTTTTACACAAATACACCGGAAGTTCATGTCGAAAAGCTAAAACAATGAGCCTTACAAAGTATAAAAGGAAGACCAAATTCGACCCAGAAACACTTCATGCTTTGACTCCAGAAGAGACGCATCACCCACGACACTGATCACCGCAACCGAGGCGAAACCGAAGGCGAGAAGTCGACACAAGAATGAAGAAAGGCTTTTCCCGTACATTGACAATAGACTGACTTAACCTCTACAAGAGTATACGCCAATGTGTTGCTGAAATAGAGCAGCAACACGGCACATTTAATAGAACACACGCAGCAAGAATATCAGTGGCCCAGGAGGGACCAAAATTTTAATAGAGAATCAATTCTGCTGTATTCGCTAAGATAAACTGACTTTGACAAAATCCCCATAACGTAACATACACAAAGCCTTTCTATCAACTGCAAGGGTATCAGCGCTGTGGCGGCTAATTTGAGAAACAGTGCGAGCAGCTGATCGCCGGCGGCGGGATTCAAGCATAAATTCACTGCCAAACTGTTTTACGAAAGTGCGGAAGTTTTAAAAAAAATCGCATTCTGACTTTAAATAAATTCAGTGCACAAGGAACGTCAACACGAAGAGGCGAGATTGAAAACTACCCGAGAGAAGTGTCCAGTGCGAGAATAATTACCCATCGGAACGTGAGTTGTTCAAAGTTAAAGTCATTTTTACCTGGTTACATTTGTCACACAGTTGTACTACACATGCCACACACCTTCAAATCACTTAATTTTTGTAAAGCATCTTATTGATCTGTCTTGGTAGTTCAAAGGAGTCACGTCCTGAGAGTAAAGATTTTTCATATATTAAACTCATGCTTTTCAACTGAGTAAACTAAAATATTTGTTAGCCGATACTTGATTGGAGAAAAAAAAACTTGTCAATAATAATAATTTATATTTTTTTGTAACTCTGCAATTTTACTTTTTTACGAATGTTAGTCCTTCAGACGATTTTTTAAGAATCATTAAAACATACTTTATTTTTTCAAACTCAAACTGTCTTGTTCACATTTTTTCATAGAATTAAACTAACTGCTAAGAATTCAAAATTTTAATAACATTTCTTGGAACAAAAGATTCCAAGTGGCGCCCACAAACACATAGTAGATTAAGTTGTTTTGCAGGACGACATCACCGCAGAGGATCCTGTCATCAGTAAGTAATAAAAAGTGCGCGGAGTGTAACGCCCGACATAACAATAACAACACAAACACAAAAAGGACACACCATTTCTTTTTTGTTATAACATATCTGTGCCAATATAGTATTTTATGTAAGTGTCTGTCATTGTTTGTGAGGATTTTTGTTTTATCTAAGTGTTGGAGGAAGACTTCTGCTAGAATGCTGGATATGGGTGAGGCCATGGGTAGACCATCATTCTGTATGTAAAATTTATTGTTATATGTAAAGTAGTTTTGTTTTGTGATAATGTTCAGAGTTTCTGTTATTTCGTTGATATGTTTGTCTGGTGTGTTGTTCTGTTTGAGTTTGTTTTGTAGGATGGTGATTTTTTTCAGAGATGGGGATGTTTGTGTATAGGTTTTTAATGTAAAAGAAGGCTAATGTGGCATTATGGAGGATGTGTATGTCTTTTATTTTTGTTACTAGGACTATGTTGTTTTTTACTGCAATGTTGTTGTCTAGTTGTGTGTGTTGTCTGATAATTTTGTCTAGATGTTTTGCGAGTTTGTATGCAGGGGTATTACGGTAATTGATAATGGGGCGGATCGGAATTTCTTCTTTATTGATTTTGGGAAGCACTTGGAGGGTAGGGGCTGATGGTTGGATTTGTCTCATGTAGGGCTTTTGTTTGTGTGTCATTATGTGTTTGGCTTTGTTGATTAGTTGATAACTTAGTCGAGTGGAATAAAAATATATAGAACCACCTCTAGCTATGGACTTTTATAAACTGAATTTAATTAGGTTACTTAAATTTGAGTAGATTAATTTAATTTCATTATATTATCTTACAATACGAGTGTTATAATTGGACATGTGTGTATTATTACAACTTAGCTCTATCCTATAGGCTGTTTAAAAATCTTTGTTCTTACTAAGCTGTCTATAAAATTTTTGTTAACATATTCATGCAGAAAAAATTTTAGAATTTGAAATACAAGCTACTTGTATGAGTGACGCAAGAATATGAATCCACATGCACATATGTGAATTTTGTCCCTTGTACTACTGCACACTAATACTAAATATTACTTAAATATTACAAGTAACATTACAATAGATACTGTGAATTGGTAGGCTATAAGTTAGGGAATTGATAACACTCGCTCTTGCTAACAACTGTTTATTTCATTTAAATGTACTGTACTGTTGTTTAATATAATGTTTAATGAAATATATATTGTTCAATAAGTAACAGAACAGGTTTTCTTTCTGACACTTAATAAACTTCTTTGTGTCATTGGTTATTACAAATGGTTTCAAAAACAATAAATGACATTTTTCAATAGTACTTTTCATTTTGTATTTTCACAGTTTTATTAATTTGATAGAATTTGAAATATTAGAAAGTTTTGTGAAGATGAAAGTGGCAAGGAAGTAAACAACCAGTGTCAATGTCAGCAGTCTCATAAAAATCTGTTGCTGACTGCAAGAGCCTGCTGTTGCTATTGCTGGTACATAAGACTTCAACTGATCATACAAAGTAGTTTTTTTTATAATTTAAATGCTATGCAAAACTTGTACTTATTATCAAATTCAGCCAAATAATTAGATTACAAAATAACAAATAATATGATAAACTGCTATCTATTGACTTGTGCTTTATAAATCTATTATCTTTAACTTATGATTAATAATTGTCAAGCTATTATTTTAAATTTAACTTACTGGGTAATACATATGTCTTCATTTTGAAGTAGGCAGACATATTTTTTGATAGAAGTAAAATAACAAACCTTGTAAAGGATAGTTTGTAATATTGATATCAAAAGATATTAATTTAAAATAGCCTTTGGTGGAAAAGTGCACATACAGATTAAAATAATCTGTGAATGAGCAAAGATGCAACATGTCCCTGTTACTGTTTAATTTGTATATGCAGATGAGGTGTTACAACAACAGCCACTGAAATGCAGGCTTTCTACATATTACTGTGTTTAAACAATTGTAGGTGCATAATTACTGCTTTATTGCCAATGATAAAATGATTAACACCAACAGAGTAGAGAGTCCTAACATTATGATGATCTACAAAATCATGGTTGTCTGATGCCCTTCTATATAAAAGTGAGGCATAGACTTAGACAAAGAAACAGACAAAATACAAACACCAAACATTTAAAGAGACTTATGAGATAAGACAGAAGGAGAAAACCTGAAATAAGAGAAATTAAAAAACAAATTCTTGGATTTCTTTTTCCATAATGTGTCCGTTGATTAACTGAATATAATTAAATCACTACCGACTCAGAACACAATTAAGTTTTTTATGGGTAAAAACGTAAAAGTCTTACTTTATAGCCTGAAACAGTTTTCGCTTATTATAAGCTTCATCAGAGGCTCCCACTGGGAGTGCTGTTTGTCTTGTTCTTGGCGACGGTGTCGACTTTTGAAGGATCAATGTTGTGTTGTGTGGGGTATGATATGTTTGAATAATAAGTGTGATTTGAATTGTGTTTGTTCATTTAGGATGTTGTTTTTATGTGTTTTTGTGTGTTTGTATATTTGCAATTGTTCAAGAGTGTCTAGTTTTCGGCCCCGTATGTAAGCTAATTTTCATTAACGTAACAAATTTATTATAAATATAACTCTACTGACTAGGATCACTATTTTTATTGGTAAATATGATTAACTTTTACCTGATAGCCTAAACTAGTTTTCACTATATTGGAGGTTCGTCAGAGGCTCGCTTCGTCCTGTTTTTGGTGACGGTGCCAGGACATTACAGACAGGGCTCCTAGTGGCAGCCTCTTGTGTAATGGAGCGAAAACTGGTTTAGGCTATCTGGTAAAAGTTAATAATTTTTTACCAATAAAAAATATTGATCCAAATCAGTAGAGTTATATTTATAATTAATTAATCAACAAACACATTATGGACAACAAAATCAAGTAACAAATTCACTGTAAAAGTATAAAAATCTAACCACTGGATTAGAAATAACAGAAATAATTCTAAATATAATTATTTCACTACGACTCGGAACACAAAACTTTTTATGGGTAAAAACGTAAAAGTTTTACCTTATAACCTGAACCGGTTTTCACTTTTAAAACTCATCTCAGGTTATAAGGTAAAACTTTTACGTTTTTACCCATAAAAAGTTTTGTGTTCCGAGTCGTAGTGAAATAATTATATTTAGTTAAGTAACGGACACGTCATGTACAACGAAATCCAAGTAATAATTCAGAAAAATTACAGATAACTAATGAAATGTTCATGTTTAAATTTAGAATAAAAGTAAACATTTTATTTTTGTTTATCTCAATACATGTATAATCAATTATACACCAACGTTTCAACTTCCTGAAGTTAACAAATACACACCAAAGCTTACCACGTATTGCTGTTATCAGCAAATAAAAAAATGTTATTAAAAACCCCAACTACAAACGAACCAAAATAAAGTATACTGAAAAGGAAAATAACAGCACCATGTTACTTTACATCTCTTTTTGTACGCATGAATTTAGATAACTGAAAGTCCAGATCTCACAATTTCATCAAATAAGAAAAATTTCTAATAGCCATTGACACTTGGCAATTCGCTTGTATATGATTTATCAATGTCAGCTGAGCCATTCTTATGTTCTGCTAGCCCTCCTTACGTTACATTTTACTTATAAAACAAACCTCCTGTGCACGAGCACAGTTGGTTAAAGAAGGGAAAAATGCAGTTATTGAAAACACATAATATGTTATTACGTGCGCATGCATGTGTGTGTGTGTGTGTGTGTGCGCACACGCATATATGAATATAAGTAACAATCTAGAAATAAGAAGAAGAAATGAAGTATATGGATTAGAAAATAGAAAAAATATAGATATCAATGATATTATTTGTTAGATTATTACAGAAAGTATAAAAACTCTCAATTCTTTCATAAAGTTTCTTTTTTAATAATATCAACTTGAAGATCTTATAGAAGGGGAAGTTTCAGATGAGGTGTTACAACAACAGCCATTAAAAGCAGACTTCATACATATTACTGTATTTAAATAATTGTAGGTGCATAATGACTGCTTTATTGCCAATGATAAAATGATTAACATCAACAGAATAGAGTCCTAACATTATAATGATCTACAAAATCATGGTTGTCTGATGTCCTTCTATATAAAAGTGAGGCATAGACTTAGACAAAAAAACAGACAAAATACAAACACCAGACATTTAAAGAGACTTATGAGATAAGACAGAAGGAGAAAACCTGAAATAAGAGAAATTAAAAAAACAAATTCTTGGATAACCCACGACCGTCGCATTCGAATAACAGATATGAACGCGAACAGTGTTTATAGTGGGTGACAAAAACATTAAGACCATTATTTGTTGTTTTTAATATTGGTGAGAATTTTGTCATAAATAGCTTTTATAGCTATAATATGTCTATGAACTTAACAGAGGAAAAGTGCAGTAACATAATACTACACATAAGACTTCAACCAACAGAACAAACATTCAGACATTACTGAGATAAGGAATATTACTCTAATATTTTGGTTTTGATTTATCCAATTTTGGGACTACATTTTATGTCACAAGAAATAACAAAGTTTAATTGTAATTGTTTGTATTAGATTTCTTGTTTCGTATGTGTTTTTTGTTAGGCCTATTCTAAGACAATTAGGTTGAAAGAACAAACTACAGGCATATTTTAAAGTTATTACAAATGCAACTTGTGTTAAAACTAATTTAAAGATCTAGTAGTATGTTTATGCTAGCATACCGTTTGTGGACTTAAAGATGACGTTGGATATGTTTGTGTAATACTTGAGTTTTATTATTTGTATATTAAATTATGAGAATGTAAGTGACAAAAATAATTTATTAAAATACATTGAAACGAGTATTGTTATGGTCTATTGATCATCGTATGGTACAGTAGAAAACAAAATACAAGGCACCAATTAAATCACTAATCACTTTAATTATCACAATTAAACAGTTAGTAATCAACAAGATAGTCGCTTACAACAAATCAAATAAAGATTGTTCACACGCAATAAATATGTCAACTAATATAAAACACAATTGTATTATAATTATCCCGCACAATTATAAGCACATAACACTTCGCCACAATACTTCGAACCGCACTGTGTAAATCGCCGACAGTAACTCAAACTGACTGAGCATCGCTGAGTACTTGTATTTATACCCCACCAAAAAATCCAGAAACATCCATACTACGCATCAACAATGCTAATAGAAAACACCAGAACATAATTGGTTGCGGCCTTACACACAGCGCACACGGACCGGTGAGTCAGAAACAATCTTGCATTTTGAACGCTTGTTGAAAATCACGTACTCACACAACATTACACACAACATTACAGCCGGTTCCACTGGAACATTCGAGAAACACGTAGATTGTTCTGTAATATCGTAACAGTGTTTATAGTGGGTGATAAAAACATTGAGACCATTATTTGTTGTTTTTAATATTGCTGACAATTTTGTCATAAATTGTGTTTAGTGCTGTAATCAAAATCAGTTTTTACAAGAAGATACTTGTTGTTAATTGTTATTGATACATAAAATTTAATACGGTACATAAAGGAGGAAAGCGTTTTTCTTTTTTTGTGTGTTTTGAACAAGTTGACATAAATCAAGACCATAAAAAAGTCATCAAGAATATAACAATTAACACACACACACACACACACACAACGTTATGGATGAGCATAGATAAATTAATATTGCTGAGACAAATGTATGGAATAATGATTTATTAACAACTAATTAATTAGACAGTGGTTGACGTATACAAATTTGACTGCTGATTTTGATGAGAAATTATTCTGTTGATCTATATTTAACTAAAATTAATTTTCTTTTTATAGTTTTTTGGCACATTTGGAGGCTTTAAAAGTTCTTTAGAGAGTATGATTGAATAGTACTATCAAAATTTGGACTTCCCTGAACTGTAGTCTGAAGAACGATGCCCATAGATGGAGTCTGATGATCTGGATCTCCAATAGTCCTGTCATATGTCCCATAATAAACTAGATCGTGGGGTATCTCAGAGTTGCTTTCAGATTGTACTGGGTTCAAAATTACACAAGTTAATCTTGGTACAATGCGGTGGTGTATTGGTCTTACACCAATTCCGATGCGCTTCAAGTGTCTTTCCAAAACAAGGCTGACAATCGTCCACTACCACGGAAAGCACTGGGTTTCATAGGTTTCAAAGTGCAGCCGGACTAGCACTTGTTTACAATACTAACATAATTAGAGATTATCTCTCCGATATCGGCAGAGAATTCGTGGACTTGTCCCAATTTCCTCCAAATTATCATTTGTAGAGAACCCCGCGACAATCGCATTCGAATAACCAATATGAACGTGAACATAAAAGGAAAATAACAGCATCGTGTTATTTTACATCTCCTTGTTCGGGAATGGTCTTGTTCAATCTTAAATATTGACTGAAATTCTAAAGCTCTGATAGGTAAATATTTAATTTAAGTGAAAAATTGCAATCCTATCATGTAACGTTCGGCTTATTCTGGTCAAGAATTGTTCTAAACCTGCAGCAGAATTATCTAAAATTTTATATGTACTTTTATAGCTATCCAAGAGTCATATACACAAATCTATTAAAAAAAAACATTCGCACCCTGTGAGTGGTGTATTACACCAAATGTTTCTAATATAATATAAACTATATTCTTTCCAATTCCCATTTTGAAATCTTAAGTAATAACGGCGCTATAATGATTTTTCTAATTGTAATGACCACTTAGGCCGATACGTAAAATTTAAAAACTAGACACCTGGCCTAGCGGAAGCAAAAAGTGTGCTGGAGCCCAGAGTGACAGGACTTGCAATAAAATACTCTTGTAACAAGTAACAATTTTTATTAGTGCTATTTTCGTTATCATAACATGTTTAGTTAAACATCTTCAAACAATTGAATTCTAGTCTGATTTACATTACAACATCAATTTAAATTATGCCAAAAGTTTAGTTACAATATTATATTTAAAACAGCTGGACTTCTGTTACTCTTTTGTTTAAGAGCATGTCTTTATATTGGTATAAAATGTCAGTTACACTTGATTTAAAACCCGTGGAGTTGTTGTTGACTGGTTTAGTAATTGGAATGCTCCCACCTGTACTTTTGAAGAACGCAAATGATACCATGTAGACCAGTGTGCGATGTGTTGGTGGTGGTGCTCGAAGTGTTCAGAAGTTCCAGCCAGTTTCATTCCGGGCAGATGTCTTTTGGTGTTCTGTAGTTGGAGTATTTCTGGGCCTGACGGCTTCGGGGAGCATCTTGCTGCACTGCTCTTCAGATGGTGACTGGTGTAGGTGTCACTATCTCCGCATTCCCTTTCTCCCGGCTGTACGGGGACCCTATAACATTTTTGGAGATTAGCCGTCAGAAAATATGGCTACCCCTACACTCTCTCGCCTCGGAACACAGACACCACACACACACGGTCACAATTTTTATCAACACTTTAGTTGCTCTTATTAATCTGCTATAGCTTATTTTATCCATTTACTTTTAAACTTATCGAAGACAATTAAATGCAAAGTCGCCACGTGTTCCCAGACCGGAAGTAACGTGTGATTCAATTTTACAATAGAAAAGTATTACACTAAAATAGCCTTTACAAACGTGTGGATCACACACACACACACACACACACAAATATAACACACATAACCCATCATTAAATTAACATCGAATAAATAATTGATTCTCACCTGAAACGCTTTACTAAGTTACGAAGTCATATAGATATATCAACTAAGTACTTCCCCCTAGGCCGTCAGACCAGCAAACACCCCGTCGGAAGGTTGGAGACGAAATGAGGAAGAAGCACGTATTCTTCGAACCCACCATGCCACAGAGACTCAACCTGTTGCGGATTGCTGAACATAACCTGTGGCAAGCAACCATCCAGCTGCACACAAACAGCTGATACGGCTTACTAGATTGCTGCGTCGTAGCGCGGACACGGCTTTACTAATCAAGTTAGCTTTGCCACTCAACTGCGACGCGCTTTGGCGGCCTTCCACGTTTAAATCACGCCGGGAAAATTCAAACCCCAGCACATAATTAGCGTCTACAAGACACGCGCGCACGGCCACATTTTCATATACAGAGAGAGAGAAAGGCGGAGAATTACCCACTTCGTTCTTTCAGCTACACACACAAGATTACGAGTATGTGTAGGCCTATACTGCAGGAAAGCAAACGAATCAAAGTAATAACGACAAGAAATAATGTACACTAATAAAACAACGTTGTTTACTTACATTGTTATCCAGTCTGTAATACGCAAACTGCGTCGGACACCAGTCTGGCAGTACTCCACAGGTTCTTCTAACACGATATTGTCATCCAGCTTGCCGATCTTAGTTTTCAAAAGATCGTAGATATTTGCATTACTGCATGACGATGGAACACACAGAGACAGTTTGATTGACAAACCTTGAAGTGACTTGTGCTCTGTCAGAGGGTGGTATTTGGCTTTGTAGCTGACAACACAGTACTGTCCGGAAAACCAGTCGTTCTTCACTTTCATACACTCGTCAAAGGCTCCTAAGTCAACTATATTGCCCGTCAGAAATCCAGGTTGCACAGACGAAGATGCGTCCAACACTGCAAATACATCTTAGTTAACGAAACAATATGTTTAAATGTATACACGAAACATTTAAATTTACTTTTAACAAGTGTTGTTTTGAGCTTAGCATACCCTACGCAAGCGAAAAACTTTAAAGAGCATTTATTTAATAAAAAATTCTAGTGAAATAGTAGGAATGTCCAACTGATGTTATTGTTTCACGAACTTTTGTTAACTTTCTGTCTAAAAGAAAATTTGTTAACCAATGTTAAAGGTGTTAATGGCCGTTTCAGCAACGTCGTGATATCAATTAACACTCCGTTGGTTAACATTTGTTAACAAGACTATGTAGGCTACTAGAATAATACACTACCATGAAAATTGTTTACGTTGCTTCGATTAATCGGTATTATAAGAAATCATATGTTGTAAGCGTAATAACAAAAAAATTATATTAGCGTGAAAGAACGCAAGCTTTCTCAGCCTGCGTCAGTATAACTGAAACTTCCCGGACTGTAGGCCGTAGTCCAAGTTGGCTACAATTCGTGCCAAACGTTACACTGTACCCACGACGACGACCATACTCAGTGACGCGGATTGCTAGCGTAGGGCTAAGAGTAGAGGTAGGCCGATAACAAGTATTTTGGAACGATATTTTTGGGGAACGGATATAACAGTGACTGAAAAGTTGAAATAAATGTTCAGATTCAACTCCCCTACGCAACTAACGAGTAAACAAGTACACATGTACCAACAAGTAAACGAGTACTACGAGTATTACGGGTTCACAAGTAACAACAAGTAAGCGAGTACTACAAGTATTAGGAGTATTACCAGTACACGAGTACGAAGCCACTTTTTGGTTCTGAATTTCGTTTCTGCTTAT
This sequence comes from Magicicada septendecula, assembly GCA_034769895.1. Lineage (NCBI taxonomy): Eukaryota > Metazoa > Arthropoda > Insecta > Hemiptera > Cicadidae > Magicicada > Magicicada septendecula. The sequence goes on from CM068367.1 coordinate 235,158,799, forward strand.
GTGCCGATTGCCACACAAGTACGAAATGAACCAAAACAGCGAGGTTCTGAATATCTCTATGCCAAAGAGACGAAGCTGTTTTTAATAAATGAAAAAAATTCATACTAATGTTACATTTATTCTCGTGTGTTATGCAGATATATAATACAGATTATAATAACAAATTATACATTATACTAGTCATCAACTTGGTAAATTTTGAAAAAGCGAATTATATTGTTTTATAACCTACAGAGTGGCTGATAGGCCATATAGTACTTTTTGCTAATGTGATTTCGGAGATGATTTTAGCTTCACTGCATTTTTTAACTCCTAAAGGCAATGCCTTGTCGCTGTAGCCACGTCACTCTATCCCTTGCGATATTCTTCATTTCTCCATAGGACCCACATTCACTGCATATCGCACGTAAACTTTTTTGACATTCTTTGTTGTACTATTACGTGCACTGTAAATTTCATTGCCTGAGTTTTGCAACTAATTTGTGTAACCAAAATGCAATAAATAATTTAATATTAAATCTATGACAGGTTGTTTACTCCTAGTGAAAACTTAAATTGGTATTCCCAAAGGGAGATAGGCCTATAAATTCTCTTGTTTCTTATTTTCTTTTAAACAGTAACAGCTTAATAAAGTCACAGTGTAAAGTAACACTGCTAATACTTTTAGTTTCACAGTAAATTTTATTGTTAATACTTTTACTTCTTATAACAAATTATATAATACAGGTATATGTGTAATAAATATATAATAATAGGTATTTGTACGTTATATATTTTTGGAACGGTATAGTTCGTACCTGTTATTTTCAAATACTAGTTTAGCACACCTCTAGCTAAGAGTAAAGAGACCTCTGTTTCCGCGTCACTGAGGATGGTCCACTTGTAACGTTTGGCACGAATTGTAGCCAACTTGTACACAACCCCGGTAAGTAGCCTCCCGGCTACCATCCATATGTATCCAAAGGCTAAAATGCTGTTCCATGTGTTTTATGAAATGTATTTGTGATCTGTGGTTTAGTGTTGTAGCCTGACAGCCCAAGCTGTTTTGGTTTATGTTAGTATGCTTTCTAATATCTTCCTTACGTGTGTTTTATAATTTTATTTGCCTTGTAATTACTTTTTCTCCTGAATAGTTAGTTTGTTCTCATTTGTGAAAATTTTACAACAAATTTTTAAAAATACCTAAACAGGATTTATAACTGACAAACTCTCCCCATAAAAAACACACAAACTCATACTGTACTGTACATACACAATATTGTAGTTTGTTTTTATGTGGGTTCTTCTTTTTTTTTGTATAATTTTGTTCTAATTCCCTTTTTTCTTTTTGAAAAGAATGAACTTAACACTGAATATACAAACTAAATTTTTATGAACACTGAAATCGAATAAATATATGCATATAGCCACCACCGGCTCTAGTAGAAGGCCGGAATTTTAAACGTGGCAACGTTGCGTCTGGCGCCTATAAGCATAGTGTAATAAATAGCTAAAGTGAACATGTTATATTTTGATTTAATTTAATAGCATTACTAAAATCATGAGTAGGCCTATTTATAGCTAAATCTAAGTTACAGGCCTGTGCGCACTTAGTACTATACGTTAAAGTTGAAGACATTAGTGAATTAGTGCTAGGCCTAATGAATTAATTTTGTTCAAATTATTGAATTCGTATCATATGAATGAGTTAATTATTATATCTCTTAAATAATATAACAGTATTTTACATAATAAACTTTTGATTTGCAAAAAATTAAGAATTATAAAACTGCTGTTAACCGGAAATTAAAAATGACGCGATTTGATTATGAAATACATAAATTAAGAGATCGTCTAGTCGGCCTCAAATATCAGCTGGTTCCAGTGTTGCCGCGTTTAATATTCGGGCCTTCTACTACAGCCGGCCATGATATAGCCCAACATTATATTTTAAATACGCAAACGTCTATTTGAGAATGAACAACGCGCATTAAATTGATGGCGGTTAAATTTAAGGCTGGCTTCCTCTCACCGCTTTCACGTCCGCTGGATTCTTAAAGGGAAGATAACGGCAGTTCAATTTTAAATATTGTGAATCGAGACAAAAATTAAAGCAATAGTGCTAAGTTACTTGACTGGATAATTACACTTTTTAAAATATTTAATTCATTTTTGGAAAGACAAACTTATGCACAACTGGATACCCGAGAATTGAATCGCTCGTGCAGTTAAAGTGGATACTTTTAAAGTGACAACATAACTCATACTAATAGTTGCTGTAGGTTCAGTGAGACGGATATCGTTCTGCCTGCTTACTAAGTCAACGTTCACTGCCATCTACGAACCTGAATTATGTCTGAAATTTTCAGCTGTAAAGTAAGTGTATGCGTGAGCAAACAAAGTGTTTGCTTAGTCCAAATTCATCACATGAGACTTACATCATCGATCATCATATGAATCACTTTGCCGACTACACTAAAAAAATTCACAAAAAAGTAACAACACTATGTTAATCGTAATTTTATTCTTGGCTTAAATGAACATAATTTCTGTATAAATCTATAATTTTTATTTATTTTTCTAAAACCACGTGAATGATGAAAGCAGTCGTTTTCGACAATTTTCTGAAAATGTTTAAACTAATAAAAGGCGAAACCATAACACAGTTTATGTAATAAAGAATGTACATTTCATGGACGTATTTATTAACATCTGCTGTTATTATAATTTATAATTATTCAGTATCAAACCTCACTGAAGAAGGAGAACAACACTCCGAAACGTCGTATGAGAGAATACAACAAAGTAAGTTCACAAGAGAAAGTACCATCAATAGTAATAATTATATAATTTATACTATAATTATATTTTATTGTACACAATTTATACACGAGTAAATGCGAATTGTATTCCACAGTGTTCTTAGTTCGCAGTAATTTTTGTGACATTAAAGAATTAATATTTTGTATGAACCGTTATCTTATACCAAATTGCCAAAAATGTTTTACGAGCTCAGTCAACACGTGAAACCATCAATAAACTGGTCTTTGAGACTCTATCTCACCCTCCCTTCAGTCCAGACTTGGCTCCACCTGATTTCCACTTGTCTGATCCACTCAAGGAGGCTTTACGTGGAACGAAGTTTTATGACAACGGCGAGGTAAAAGAAAATATCCTAAATTGGTTCCGACATCAACATAAACATTTCTTTGCAGCAGGCATAAAAAAAAAAATATTCAGAGACGAGACAAGTGTATTAATGTTGTTGGGGATATGTTGAAACGTACAAGAATTGTCGTTCTGATTAAATAAACCGTTTTCCTCTACAGCTATTTGCCTCTTTAATTACTGAATGATCCTAGTACATTTTCAATTAGGAAGTAAATTAAAAACCTGTGAAATTATCTACTTATTTAAGCTAGCAAGTAGCTTATTTTTATATGGTTTTTAATATGAATATATTCTTGAAAAATAAAATTACTCCAAGAAAAATTAGCGTCGTGTACTTTGTAAAAATTTGATCGTGCATTAACTATTACAATTGATTACAATGATGTCCACGAAATTATTAACATCCCGCTGTCAAAAAGATCGTCTGCTGTGTATCAGGGATTAGGCAATTTACCTAATCGACCACTTGATTTTCAAATCTCTTCCCTCGATTTATAACTTTTAAGGATTCTGGGTAATCTTTTTTATTCCATACGTTTTATATACTGTTGCAATTAAGTTTATTTTGTTTTATTCCGTTATTGATATCTAATCCCTCTAATTCTGTTCAAACGCCAGGTTTGTGTTCTTTGATTCGCTCCAAAAAATCCATTTCAGTGGGCTGAATTAGTAATCTACCCAACTTCTTCTACCATGTCTTGAAGTAATATAATAACTAGTTCTTTATGTGTTGTAACGCTGATGCGACGTTCGCAAATAGGGCGTGTCACGTATTGTGTAATCAGCAGGATAGCATAATCTTCTAGATACTCAGAGAGATGTCTGACCTAGACTACGAGATGCTGCTCGTCGACGTTACAAAACAGATCACTTCGGTCGACTATGAATATCGGCGTTGTCACCGCAGTCGGCCACCAGAGTTCTGGGAAGCATTGAAAATGTCAAGTATTTAATTGTTTATTCGGGAGCATACTCTTGTAATTATTTAACTTAGCGGTCTTATTATTGTTTGTCTATGTTGCGCACTGGATAATTGTATAATTAGAAAAATTATTGTTACCAATGAAAATTGGTAATGAAAATTGTGACTGTCGATTTACCTGGCGTTCAATAATTTCTTCCAAAGTTTTTAACATCACAAACCTCGCAACAGTTTTATTAAAATTTTCAGTTAACATGAAAACTAGCAAATTATATGAAGACAGAAAAACTACCGAAACAATATTTTTGAGTTCATTCATTTTACAACTACAGTCATCGTTTATTATACACACGTAGGTACGCACACATAGTGTCCCTCGTTGTTTTTTGCGTGTTCCTGTTATGATTCTTAAAGCAAGCGATAGGATACTTTGCCCCGTAGAAAGGCTAACATTTTATTTTTGTAGCCCTTTGCCGCAATAGTTTTATCCTCAGAAAATAGGGAATTTACAAAAAAGCTATAATGAAATCTTTAGAAGTGCAAGAAATGATAGGGAGAGGATATTTACGGTTTCTGTTCTCAACAGCATTCCAAAAAGGAAGCACACACACGTTTTCAGTATATTACTGTTAAACCTATTCACTGTGGTGCGCTCAAGAGTAGTCTCACTCAGCGAGGAGCGTCGAGGCAGTACCGAGCCTTAGAATAACTATACAAAGACTTAATAGGCTCAACATTTTCATCTTCCCATAAAATCACCATGTCATACCTCAAAAGCTGGGCAGTCCGTTTAGATTCCCAGTTGGAATTAATCCCGCTGATTAGTGTCCCTATTCGTAGTGCTGACGTTTTTAGTCAGAAGGTGCTGCACGTCGCAGGTACTTCGGCTGGCCTCGCACTGCTGAGTACATATTATCGTTCAGACCCAGTGGAACCACTACTAATACTTTCACACTAGATTTAGTACTTTTTGTTAAATTTTAGTATTCTAGCACATTCACCAACAGATCTACTACTTTCTGTCTTCTGAGTATCGTCTAAAAGTATATTGCACTGTAAATTTTCCTTATGTCATTGAGGAGAATATTTTTGAAAAGCTTGATAGAAAATTGTAACTATTGAAACTTGTAGAAGCATCAATAAAAGGTCAGGAATTCTTGGTTTTCGAAATAAGATTTAAACTGTAGGAGAAAAAATGTTTCCCATTCTAACAGCAGTAGTTGAAGTTATATTGTGCCTCCCTCATTCTTCAACAGCAACTTTCAGTGGTGACAATAAATAAGAACTCAGCTACAAATTTCCTTGAAAATCGAAACTTTCTGACAAAAAAAAATGTTCACACGTTGATCAGCTACAAAGTTTACTGTTTTCGTAGAGATAAATAATTTTGCAAATTCTGTTAAAATATGATGTTTTTTTTTCCTGAACTCCTGAGGGGAACACATGTATATATATGTAATTAGAAAATTAAATAACTAAAAATTTAAAGTTAATTATTTTTATTATTAAAATTTAACTAAAATTTACATGGTAAATTAATAGACATATTATGTGGTAGAGCTGTAAATGGGTCTTCTGGATAATGATGGGCAAAGAAATGTTTTGGAGTCATAGGTGTTTATAGTGAGGTGTGTTTTGACTTTTTTCTTTTGGTATTTTCCGTACATACGCTAATTTAACAGTATCACATTGAGTTCTTCTACGATAATTGAACGAGCGAAACAAGTTTTCAGATTTGATTTCACCGTTTAGCATATGTGTATCTTCTGTATATCTGTTTGGGTTATGTCTCAGGATACCTTTGAACGCATCAACCGATTTCCGTAAAACTTGGCATGCCTGTCCACATTTTTTCCCTACAGAAACGCACTGTTTTTGAAATCGATTCTTCCAAAAATAAAGGGCTGGACGGGGTCAAAATTGTGAAAACAATCGCAAAAATCTATGTGGGGTATCAAATTAAAGGGAATTTTAACCAAAATCTGAATGTAGTATCATTTTGAAAACTTCACCTCAGGGCCCAAAAAGTTGCTAACAATTTTGATAAAAGCGCAAACATGTGGCATATATAAATAAAGGGAATTTTAACTAAAATCTGAATGTAATTGTTAAGTTTTGGAAAGTTCAACATTTTGTGACCCAATAAAACCCAGTAAAGAGACCAAATTTTGCAAATTACGAAAACCCATCAGAGTATCAGTTTAAAAATAATTGTAACCCAAATCCGAATGTTTCTAAGTTTTAGTGTTTATTGTATGATTGTGTTCTCTACAATTGTTATGTTACTAAAGAAATATTAGTGTAATCGGGACATTTGTAATTTTTCCCATGATTGAAAAATTATGTAATATCAAAATTTGTGTAAGAGGTAATAACTGTACTTCGTTCAAAATAGTGTGAGAGTTCTGCAGCTCAGGGAGCATACGAGTAATGCAATATCCCAAAATATGATAAACGCAATTTCAGACGAGATCTCAGAGACGGGGATGGAGAAAATGGAGGAGTGGGGACTGTGGGTGGATCAGAGAAAGAAAGAAGGCGGCGACAGTTTTAAAAACCCTGTGTGCGTGTGCGTGTGCGTGCGTGCGTACGTGCGTGCGTGTACCCTAAAATGACCTAAATAGATTGAAACGAAGGCAAATAAAAATTAATACTTTTTTTAACTGTAATACCTTTCTCCTGCATAATTTCGTACAAAGTGTTTTTTTCTATGTGGGCACCCTGTTCAGACGCGAAGCGGTACGCGTATATGAGTCGAGAATTTTTTCCATAGAGAAGTCGGCTTACTGTATGTGAACGACTCCTGCAGACAAATCTGTTTCCTCCGAAAATATAGGAAACAAATTTTAACTTACGAATTATAACTTCTGACCTTTTAACTTCTTAAAATGTTTTATTTACGAAAAGTACAGTATATATACTTCACTTTTATTCGACATCATTTTTATTGAACGAGCGAAGTGATTTTATTCGACCGTTCCTCGGTTGTCTGTCTGTCTGTCTGTTTGGGGTATATCTCACGATAATGTTTGAACGCATCAACGTTTGAAATCGTAAAAAATTCATCTGGCATATCAAATTAAAGGGAATTTCATCTAAAATCTGAATATAGTGTTATGTTTTGGAAATTTCGTTACAGTAAAGAAATCATTTATTTTTAATTGTGAAAACCCAGCAAGGGGTCAGACTAAAAGTAACTGTAATCCAAATACGAATTTTCTGAATATTTAGTATGCACTGTATGATTCTGTGCCCTGCAATTGTTATGTTACTAAAGAAATAGTACAGTAATCGGGAGTTTTGTATTGTTCCTATAATTGAAAATTATCTAATATCGAAATATACTTTAAAATGTGTTTAAAATGGCTTGTTATTTTTATTGCACATTATCAATATCAGTAAATTACTTGTCACCCAAAATTCGTAACATAATTCCATTGACGTAAGAAGTGACGTACTAAGGTGCAGTTATTTTCCTCTTCTCGCTGTCGTGTGCGCGCCACTATAAACACTTCACTTCTCTTATCGTCTGATATTCTTGTTATCAGGCTATATCGGGTTACAGATTATCAATGGCAGCCTCGAGCCTCGAGCCTGAGGAGAAGATGGGTTCCGGAGCGAGTCAAGTAGGACCTAATTCTTGGAGTGAAGAAGAAGAATAGTAACAAGAAAAGAAGAACAAGAATAAAAGTATTCAACTAACATAAACCATAACGCATTACAATTAGGCGGTAAATTACACTACTGATCGGACTGAACAAATAAAAATCTTTTTGCCAAACACGTCTTGTTCGTCAAATAAATGTCGTTCAAGAATTCAAAAGTTTGATATTAAATTAAATTAAATTTATACCAGAAGTCCTCAGCTTGTCGGTGTGCTTTATTCTTCAGAGGTACGAATGAAAAATGTATTACTGTCAAAAACAAAATGGGTCTTTGTCAGTAGCATAAAGAAAGTAAAATTTAAAGACATTAAGAAATTCATTATAAGGAGTGAATGTGATGTTTGAATATATATATAACATAAAAACGCTTAAAATAGTTTGCTTTGTTATTTTGTTGATAGGGAGTGGGTAGTTTAAATTATGTAAACTTATGCTATAAATAGGCATGTTATCAACTTTAGTTTTTAACATAAAATAAAAGCTTTCGTATATTTACATTCTTTATTTTCTTGTCTTCAATTCCTATTTTTTGTGCTATAATTTTGAAATATTATGGATAAGTAAATAAAAATACATCAATTAAAAGAAAAATTCTGTTTGATAAAAAGGAGTACCAAGGGGTACGTATGAAAACAAGGTTGGAAAACGCTAAACTAGACAAACCATAAAACCAATATATTTGTTATGATTAATCAACAGCGTAACTGTAAACCTGCTGACAAAATTAATCTAAATGAGTCATATTATTCACCGTTATCACCATTGTCATTCTTAGGGAGTAGACTTAGTTATGTGTGTTTGCACAGTTACCACCGATCTATTCAATGTTTAGTTTGGTATCCCGAGTACTCGTATATGAGGGTCCCAAGACTAGTCCTAGCGTAGGTAGTGTTAGGTTAGAACACTTGCGTGGAATCACTTTTGCCCTGGACTTACATTTACCCATTTACATTTGCGGAGTTACATTTGCATAGAGTCTTACCTTTACACGATAATTCTGGTTGTATGTAAAATATAGATATGGGATATTTCAAATCACATCTTGCCTAAATGATATCAAGTCACTCCACATGAGGGCATTAACGTGTAATGTTGATTATACAGAGAGATTCTACTAAGCAAGGTACCACACGCTGGCATACTGTTACTTGCAACGAGAAGCGATTGACTGAAAACCGTTATAATTTTTACTTCCATATTCCTTAAGGAATGGAAGTATGGTGATGGCAAAAAAAATCGTGTTCGAGATTATTGCAGATTCTGATTCTACTACACTCAAAACATGGAAAAAAGTCGTTTTCCGAAAAGTGTCTGTGTGTGTGTCTGTGTGTCTGTGTGTCTGTGTGTCTGTGTGTCTGTGTGTCTGTCTGTCTGTAGATTTTTTTTCTATGGCAAACGATAACTGCCGCAAATTCAAACAGAATCAAATAATTTTTTGCATACAGCCCGGTTTTGCAGAGTTCTCGCGACCTATTGTTTTTGGTGAAGATCGGTTGAGGGAAAGGGGTAGTTTACCTGCAACGGTTTTTTTTTTAGCAAGGGAAATTTTGTTTGTTTGGCAAACGATAACAGCCGCAAATTCAAACAGAATCAAATAATGTTTCGCATACAGCCCTGAATTGTAGAGTTCTCAAGACCTATTGTTTTTGGTGAAGATCGGTTAAGGGAAAGGGGTAGTTTACCTACAACGTTTTTTTAACAAGGGTATTTTCTATGGCAAACGATAACAGCCGCAAATTCAAACAGAATCAAATAATTTTCTGCATACAGCCCTGATTTGTAGAGTACTCAAGACCTATTGTTTTTGGTGAAGATCGGTTGAGGGGAAGGGGTAGTTTACCAGCAACGTTTTTTATCATGCGTATTTTCTATGGCAAACGACAACTGCCGCAAATTCAAACAGAATCAAATAATTTTTTGCATACAGCCCTGATTTGTAGAGTACTCGCGACCTATTGTTTTTGGTGAAGATCGGTTGAGGGGAAGGGGTAGTTTACCTGCAACGGTTTTTTTTATCAAGGGAAATTTTTTTTTTTTTGGCAAACGATAACAGCCGCAAATTCAAACAGAATCAAATAATGTTTCGCATACAGCCCTGAATTGTAGATTTCTCAAGACCTATTGTTTTTGGTGAAGATCGGTTGAGGGAAAGGGGTAGTTTACCTGCAACGTTTTTTTAACAATGGTATTTTATATGGCAAACGATAACAGCCGCAAATTCAAACAGAATCAAATAATGTTTTGCATACAGTCCTGATTTGTAGAGTACTCAAGACCTATTGTTTTTGGTGAAGATCGGTTAAGGGGAAGGGGTAGTTTACCTGCAACCTTTTACGTTTTATTTTCTATGGCAAACGATAACAGCCGCAAATTCAAACAGAATCAAATAATGTTTTGCATACAGCCCTGATTTGTAGAGTACTCAAGACCTATTGTTTTTGGTGAAGATCGGTTAAGGGGAAGGTAGTTTACCTGCAACGTTTTTTTATCAAGCGTATTTTCTATGGCAAACGATAACAGCCGCAAATTCAAACAGAATCAAATAATTTTTTGCATACGTCCCTGAATTGTAGACGTCTCAATGACTTTCGATTTTGGTGAAGATCGGTTAAGGGGAAGGGGTAGTTTACCTGCAACCTTTTACGTTTTAACAAGAGTAAAGTACTTGAAAATTTATTTAAACTTTTTGAAACAATGGTAATTGTTAAAAATAAAATAATTTTGTTGCCAGGCAATAAAATTATAATTTTTTCATTTTAATGTAATATAATATTTTTCATTTAATACAGCAATAAAAAGGCAGGTAAGACACAGCCTGGCTGTTTGGCTGAAAATGATTTTAAATATAAATCTTAGAATATGGAAGTCATGTATGGTTCTCCATACCGATATTTATATTAATATACCTAACATTTCAGTTGTGTGAATTTAACTGTGGACATCACAACGATCAAGCCGGTGTTAATTTTAGAATCCGAATGCTTACGTATTTTCAAACAGAATTATCACTGTTGCACACCACTATAGAAAATTATTCCGATTAGCCCTTTAAGCTTCTCAGCTCATCGTCAGGTCGGAAATAACAAGAAGAGAATAAAACCAAACTCTTCACACCCCCACCCGCCCCACTGTCCACACACACCCCAGCAAACAAGCTATAATTCAAATGCCCCTTCCCAACCTCCGAGCCCTGTCACCCCCGTCTCTACAGTTACGAAAAGTTTCTTATAGTTACCTATAAATGACCGTGACTTACAAGCCATTAACTGATAGGTCACTTATAAGTGATCTATAATTATTACAGAAGTCCGTAATTTGGAAAGAAATATGAACACTTAATAAGACTGATCGCGTTTTACCAACTGGTGTTTTAAACGTGAGGAATAGAAATAAAATTAATTCAAACTTATAATAGGAACGGCTTATATTAACGCATGTCATAACCATTACCATTATAGGGTGTTACAGACCTAATCGAGTCCTGGCTTGCTGAAAAAGACCTCGTCAACGATATTTACCCACTGCAGCCATCTTCCGATTGCTGATTCCAACCCTTTCCGCATACCGCTGCACACCGTTTTGCCACCTTATCTTCGATCTTTTTGTCTTCCTACTTTTCTTTTCCGTTTGGGTTAAACAAGGAGACACAGTGTACAGGATCCGAGAGGTCCATCCTGACAATATGGCTATCCCTCCTATATTTAAAGCATGTTTGTTTCAAAGCGCTACAAGCGCTACAGATACATGCTACTGTAAGGATCCAAGCTTCTGATCCTTTTTTACCTCTTACCTGATCAGAGTTCTGTAGAGATTCATTTCAGCAGGTCATGAGATTAATTTTTATCTGAAAAGCTCCTTATTTGTATGGTATGCCTGGCTTCCAGTAATAACTACCCTTTAGTAGATTCCTTATGATATCTGGTTTGTTTTGTTTAGATCCGTTTCCCATATATGTAAAATTTGCTACCCTTCAAACTTGTAATCCCAATTTTACCATTTTGAATAGCTCTTCTGCTTCCGATACACTCATTTTCATAAATTTAGTTTTTTGATCATTTATTTTCAGACCCATTTGAAATCTCTGTTTATTCAGCTTTTGAAACACTTCTGTCATATTACTCCCAACGAGAACGATATCCCCTGCATGTGCATGGACCAGTGTCTGCAATGCTAGATGGAACCATTTATTTTTGTTTTTAAAGCGTGTATTCTGTGGTAGTCCGCTAGTAACTCAGCTGCAGTGCTAGTACCGGTACCGTATGTCGTTCGTTTGGACTTTAATTACTACAGTTAACTAAACCGTCAGTTACGAGACGGAAAATTTTTAAAAATTCAATGGGGAAACAATCTTAGAATAAAATAACGAGTATTCTCAAAAAATAACTGAGTTCAAATAAGCCTACACATTGTGTTGGATCGGTCTCGGAAACTTGGATAAGGTCTCATTCGATTTTTCGCAAAAATACACAGATATATAACTCTAATGATCCTCTTTTCCAAGCTCCTCCCTTACTCTGAAATTTACGCAAGAAAAGTAACACGAAATTCAAATCATTTCGAAACTCTATTTATTTTAAATAATTCTTTATCATTATTGTGTACCCCAGTATAAACTGTGCATTTTAAAAGTTCACAATATAGATGAAAACGTCGTCATTACACTGAAGAACGACTACTGTAAATGTAGGTGAAATATCTTGCCGATAGATTGCAACTTCAACGTACAGAAAATAAAAACCAATAACTCCAAGTGAAACAGAGACTGAAACTTACGACAGGTTTGCAGTGGTCCATAAAACAGTTTTTTTTAATTAAAATGACGTCAAATACGATTATCGTTGAAATTACCAAAAAAGAGTTTTTACTCAAAATACTTTGAAATGCAATAGTATAGAAAATTTATGTTTATAATAATGCCATCGATCTATTATAAGAACAAAACACTAATCGCTGTGCACAATTTTATCTTTCCTTAGATCTATCCGCGCCGCCAAAACCATTACACGTGCTTAATGTGTTAGGTAGGTACTTAAAAACATTTTAAAATATACGTCAACAATAATCAATTCTACCAGTATTGTAAACTATATAGTATCGCAAGGTAGATTATCAGATTTTTTAGATTAACCTTGGCGTATCAGGATAAGATAAAAGTGAAGGAAAATGAATTAAAAGTACTAAAATAAGAATAAAGCGCTGAAACGATTGAAGAGAAGATTGGTTTGTTTTATCAAGAAACTCTTACAAAACAGCGTTGACATAAAGATGATATTCTGATCAACCTCGTAGAGAGAGAGAGAGAGAGAGAGAGAGAGAGAGAGAGAGAGAGAGAGAGAGAGAGAGAGAGAGAGAGAGAGAGAGAGAGAGAGAGAGAGAGAGAGAGAGAGAGTAAGACAGACAGACAGACAGACAGACAAAGAAAGAGAGGGGGCGAGTGAGAGAGTAAGGGGGAAAGAAAGAGACAAAATAACATACATCGAATAAATATAGTAAGTAGCGTCAAGAAGCATAAATTATTGATAAATTATACCGACAAATTTAAAACTACATAAAATTCTAGTTCGTGAAAGGTTATTTGTTAATTTAAAAAAATCGTATTAACTGTTGCCAATATAATCGTAATTTCGTTTGTCATTTCAATAAAAGTATAATACTTAACCTATTATTATTATTATTATTATTCTTTTTGTTTGAAAATGGCTTGTATAAAAGTGAATGTTCTGCACTAAAAGGTACCGTCATGAGTTAATGTAAACAGGTCTACCGTATGTTTATTAACATTCTTGCATTCACACTGTAGCTCATAACCTAGCTTTTAACTTAATGTTAAGAACATTTTCAAGGATTAACGATGCTTTTCAGTTAATAGTGTTAATGTTAATGTTACCATGGGAACTGCAGTTACGTTTTATGGTAAACACCTTTTATAACAACGACATAAATCTGATAGAAACAACTTTCTAAACATCATATGACTCGTATTCAATTCTCTGTTAAAATCATCTTTATTGACACAATTGGCCACCTTAGGAAAATAATTCTACAGCCAAGCAATAAACAAAGAAGGCCTTTTTGTTAATAAATCTTATCGGCCTGTTTGCAAACGTTAGAGGCACCACTGATAAAGAACTTGAATAACTGAAGTTTCCTTGTCGAGTAATTCATGTAATAATTAGTCAACAGACGTACTCGTCCTTCCTTTTTTTTTTAAAGTCAGGCCACTCCATCTTTTCAATATTGTCGTTCGTCTTCAAGATCTTCATGATCACGAAGTAAGACTACTGCCACGTAGCGATTTTCACAGTAGTATGTTCATCTTGTTTCAGTCGCGATGGGACTTGTAAAGATTTAAAAAATATGAGCAATTAACTGAGTAATGTAATTTTCTGTATACTTGGTTCAACTGTTATACCATTTAGTTTTGATAACTGTTAAAACCGTCAGAATTCATAACAAGTTTCCGACATTGTAACACTTAATAATAATAATAATAATAGACAAACAAAGATGAAAATTTATTCTTGGATTTTGCTGTCCATGACGTGTCCATTGATTAACTAATTATAAGTATAAGTATTATAAGTATTAGAATTTTTTCTATGGCAAACGATAACAGCCGCAAATTCAAACAGAATCAAGTAATGTTTTGCATACATGTCTGAATTGTAAAGGACTCAAGGTCTATTGATTCTGGTGAAGATCGTTAAAGGGAAAGGGATAGTTTACCAGCAACGTTCTATGTTTTAACAAGAGTAAAGTACTTAATTTTGATAAATAAAGTATCCTAAAAAGAATATCATAATAATCCACTGTAGAAACGTAGATGAAATATCTATAAATGAAGAGGTTAGTTGAAAGGGTGGGGGTAATTTTCTATAAATGAAAATGATAGTTGAAGAGGGAGGGGATAATTTTTATTTATATGTTATGTGTACTACGTTATGGACAACAAAGAAGTAGTTTGTTGTTAAAATTCCTTCTTGGGTTGTTTGGCGTGGTCCAATGTTTTCTACAAAAACATACGTTTCGGCAGTGATATCGACTGCCATCATCAGTAAAAATCGAGTGCGCTAACGTGAGATGGTATACGTTAGTGACCACAGTACTGTAGTTAAGAAGTAGTTTCTATGGAAATATTTTAATTTTTATTTTACGTTAACTGCCACGAAAAACCCAACTCGAAGTAAGGCGGGGGTGGCCCAAGGGTCAACCCCTTGCCTATTGTTATAGGCCTACATGTCACTTTTTTGTGGCAGAACTCGTTTTTTTTTTTGGTAAAATTCGTTTTCCGACACGTACTCGATTTGTGACTAACAAAAAACAAACATCCATTATGTACAATTTGTAGAGCATATGTTGTCATTCCTTAATACAGTGTTTTTTTTTGTTTTTTCATTAACCATAAATATTTGTATTTTTCATTTTGTATTTGCTGTTGTTTTTTCCAATTTGTAAACTTAAAACGTTAGGTTCTTTATTTTAAGTGTTACTCTGTTATACGCATTGTATTACACGTTTAATGTTATGTTTTCTCAACCACAGCTTTTATTTATTTTAGCAGTAAACTAAAAACCCAAAACCATCATTACCTAACTAACATATCGGTATGGAGAACCATACATGACTTCCATATTCTAAGATTTATATTTAAAATCATTTTCAGCCAAACAACCAGGCTGTGTCTTACCTGCCTTTTTATTGCTGTATTAAATGAAAAATATTATATTACATTAAAATGAAAAAATTATAATTTTATTGCCTGGCAACAAAATTATTTTATTTTTAACAATTACCATTGTTTCAAAAAGTTTAAATAAATTTTCAAGTACTTTACTCTTGTTAAAACGTAAAATGTTGCAGGTAAACTACCCCTTCCCCTTAACCGATCTTCACCAAAATCGAAAGTCATTGAGACCTCTACAATTCAGGGACGTATGCAAAAAATTATTTGATTCTGTTTGAATTTGCGGCTGTTATCGTTTGCCATAGAAAATACGCTTGATTAAAAAACGTTGCAGGTAAACTACCCCTTCCCCTTAACCGATATTCACCAAAAACAATAGGTCTTGAGTTCTCTACAAATCAGGGCTGTATGCAAAACATTATTTGATTCTGTTCGAATTTGCGGCTGTTATCGTTTGCCATAGAAAATACCCTTGTTAAAAAAACGTTGCAGGTAAACTACCCCTTTCCCTCAACCGATCTTCACCAAAAACAATAGGTCTTGAGAAATCTACAATTCAGGGCTGTATGCGAAACATTATTTGATTCTGTTTGAATTTGCGGCTATCGTTTGCCAAAAAAAAAAATTTCCCTTGATAAAAAAAACCGTAGCAGGTAAACTACCCCTTCCCCTCAACCGATCTTCACCAAAAACAATAGGTCGCGAGTACTCTACAAACCAGGCCTGTATGCAAAAAATTATTTGATTCTGTTTGAATTTGCGGCAGTTGTCGTTTGCCATAGAAAATACGCATGATAAAAAACGTTGCTGGTAAACTACCCCTTCCCCTCAACCGATCTTCACCAAAAACAATAGGTCTTGAGTACTCTACAAATCAGGGCTGTATGCAGAAAATTATTTGATTCTGTTTGAATTTGCGGCTGTTATCGTTTGCCATAGAAAATACCCTTGTTAAAAAAACGTTGTAGGTAAACTACCCCTTTCCCTTAACCGATCTTCACCAAAAACAAAAGGTATTGAGAACTCTACAATTTAGGGCTGTATGCAAATAATCTTTTCATTCTGTTTGAATTTGCGGCTGTTATCGTTTGCCATAGGAAATACCCTTGTTAAAACATAAAACGTTACAGGTAAACTACCCCTTTCCCTCAACCGATCTTCACCAAAAACAATAGGTCTTGAGAACTCTACAATTCAGGGCTGTATGCGAAACATTATTTGATTCTGTTTGAATTTGCGGCTGTTATCGTTTGCCAAACAAACAAAATTACCCTTGCTAAAAAAAAACCGTTGCAGGTAAACTACCCCTTTCCCTCAACCGATCTTCACCAAAAACAATAGGTCGCGAGAACTCTGCAAAACCGGGCTGTATGCAAAAAATTATTTGATTCTGTTTGAATTTGCGGCAGTTATCGTTTGCCATAGAAAAAAAATCTACAGACAGACAGACAGACACACAGACAGACACACAGACACTTTTCGGAAAAAGACTTTTTTTCATGTTTTGAGTGTAGTAGAATAAGAATCTGCAATAATCTCGAACACGATTTTTTTTGCCATCACCATACTTCCATTCCTTAAGGAATATGGAAGTAAAAATGAAAATAACACGTATTTTTGCTTTAAATTAAGAAATAGGGCAATTTACAATTAGTACAGTCCTTCTTTTCCACACCGTAATATATCGATACAATCGCATATTAAAAACATTCGAAATGTATTGCGGGTACTCATACATTTCCAATCATTTACTTGAATTCGGTTCGATAATTCCTAAAAAAATATAGAATTTTGTCAAAGTGAAATAAAATGTTTCCATAGAAATTACTTCTTTGTTGTCAATACCGTAGTACACATATAAAACTTATAAATATCGGTATGGAGAACCATACATGACTTCCATATTCTAAGATTTATATTTAAAATCATTTTCGAAATGAAATATTACCATAGAAACTACTTCTTTCTACTTACTGTTTCAGCCTTAACCACAGTACTGTGGTCACTAACGTATACCACCTCACGTTATCGCACTCGATTTTCACTGATGATGGAAGTCGATGGCATTGCCGAAATGTCTGGTTTTGTATAAAACATTGGACTACGGCCAAATATCCCGGGAAGAAATTTTAACAAAAACTACTTCTTTGTTGCCGATAACGTTGTACACATATATATCAGTGGCGAAGTTACATGGAGGCAATTGAGGCAATGCCTACCCTAAAAAATTCTGTAGAATAAAAATTATAAATACGTATGAACTACATAACGTAAAGATTATACATTGTTACTGCGACTGTCAAATTTATTAAACCGAAACGTGCTTTATTGAGCGACCGCTAGATGGTGACAGGTGAGATTCGGCATAGTTCGTTTAAAGCGAATGAGGCAACCTGAACTTGCCTCAGCGTTTTTTGTATACATCGTATGTAAGCAATGTAGTGGTGTGATAGGGAAGTGTAGGGAGGGGGGATTGTCCCGCGCTGTACACATAGAGCGTTGAGGCATGCCTCACTTCTGTGGTCCAAACAGTTAAGTTAAAGCGCCTGTGTTGTTTCTAAGTGTTTATTTTATGCGGTTATTAAAAGTGTCACTGTTATTCCGCTGAACTAACAGATGATCAAGATTGTTATTTGAATTATTTGTAACATTAAACATATATATAGAAACTAATCAAGTTTAAAAATTTGAAGTTCAATCAGTTGTATTATTGTGTATGACTAATACAAGGATTGTTCAATAGACACACGTATAGAGCTGTAAAGCATTTTTTATTCAACGATTTTAAAAGAAGTCTCCAATAACATTAAGACATGAGTTCCACTGTTGCGCTAACCTGTAGATTCCCTCCTAGTAAAATTCTTACGGCTGTTTGTGGAACCATTCGGTTACAGCAAACTCTACCTCAGCGTCCGATTTGACCCACCGTCCTTTTAGTGATTCCTTAAAAAAAATTTAAGATAAGATTTTTGCCTACCCATTCATTAACTACTAGCTTCGCCAGTAAGCAAATTGATGTCCATTTTTTCGGCTTGCACGCGTTATGTTGGTGTGGGTTTCGGCACTTTCCATTTAAAAAGCGTGCAAACATAAGAAAATAAACATGAGTGAGGCCAGAAATAACGTGAATTGTGTGTGTGTGTTTGTGTCTTACCTGCCTTTTTATTGCCGTATGCCGAAAAATATTATATTACATTAAAATGAAAAAATTTTAATTTTATTGCCTGGCAACAAAATTATTTTATTTTTAACAATTACCATTGTTTCAAAAAGTTTAAATAAATTTTCAAGTACTTTACTCTTGTTAAAACGTAAAACGTTGCAGGTAAACTACCCCTTCCCCTTAACCGATCTTCACCAAAATCGAAAGTCCTTGAGACCTCTACAATTCAGGGACGTATGCAAAAAATTATTTGATTCTGTTTGAATTTGCGGCTGTTATCGTTTGCCATAGAAAATACGCTTGATAAAAAAACGTTGCAGGTAAACTACCCCTTCCCCTTAACCGATCTTCACCAAAAACAACAGGTCTTGAGTACTCTACAAATCAGGGCTGTATGCAAAACATTATTTGATTCTGTTTGAATTTGCGGCTGTTATCGTTTACCATAGAAAATACGCTTGATAAAAAAACGTTGCCGGTAAACTACCCCTTTCCCTTAACCGATCTTCACCAAAAACAACAGGTCTTGAGTACTCTACAAATCAGGGCTGTATGCAAAACATTATTTGATTCTGTTTGAATTTGCGGCTGTTATCGTTTGCCATAGAAAATACCCTTGTTAAAAAAACGTTGCTGGTAAACTACCCCTTTCCCTCAACCGATCTTCACCAAAAACAATAGGCCTTGAGAACTCAACAATTTAGGGCTGTATGCAAATAATCGTTTGATTCTGTTCGAATTTGCGGCTGTTATCGTTTGCCATAGGAAATACCCTTGTTAAAACATAAAACGTTACAGGTAAACTACCCCTTTCCCTTAACCGATCTTCACCAAAACAATAGGTCTTGAAAACTCTACAATTCAGGGCTGTACACGAAACATTATTTAATTCTGTTTGAATTTGCGGCTGTTATCGTTTGCCAAAAAAAAAATTTCCCTTGATAAAAAAAAACCGTTGCAGGTAAACTACCCCTTTCCCTCAACCGATCTTCACCAAAAACAATAGGTCGTGAGTACTCTACAAATCAGGGATGTATGCAGAAAATTATTTGATTCTGTTTGAATTTGCGGCAGTTATCGTTTGCCATAAAAAAAATCTACAGACAGACACACAGACATACACACAGACACTTTTCGGAAAACGACTTTTTTTCATGTTTTGAGTGTCGTAGAATCAGAATCTGCAATAATCTCGAACACGATTTTTTTTGCCATCACCATACTTCCATTCCTTAAGGAATATGGAAGTAAAAAATTATCTCCTCCCTCATCAACTACCATTTTAATTTATAGAAAATTACCCCCTTCCCCTTCAACTACCCTTTTTCATTTATAGATATTTCATCTACCTTTCTACAGTGGATTATTATGACCTTCTTTTAAGGAGACTTTATTTATCAAAATTAAGCACTTTACTCTTGTTAAAACGTAAAAGGTTCCAGGTAAACTACCCCTTCCCCTTAACTGATCTTCACCAAAATCAATAGGCCTCGAGTCCTCTACAATTCAGAACTGTATGCAAAAAATTATTTGATTCTGTTTGAATTTGCGGCAGTTATCGTTTGCCATAGAAAAAATTCTACACGTAGACAGACAGACAGACACACACACAGACACTTTTCGAAAAATGACTTTTTTCATGTTTTGAGGGTAACAATCAGAATCTGCCATTATCTCGAACACGATTTTTTTCGCCATGACCATACTTCCATTTCCTTATGGAACATGGAAATAAAAAATGCACGCAGCTAATTACAAATCGATTATAAATGCCGTAGATTTAAAGTAGATCATATTTTTGTTTAAGCTGAATAATCTGTACTTACTTTTTATGGACCAAAGCTCGCGCCTAAGGAACACCGCACTCTTGAACGCAAGTAAATCCTTAACACATTGTAATAGGTCTGAACTAACGGCACTGCTATCTATACTTTCTGCAGCTGCCCACAATGTGTCCAGGATGTATTTGTTCGATCTGTTCTGCCCCAGCATCGTTTCGGTGTAAAAGTCTTGAAAACTGGCCGGCGTCTGACATTCGACGTTGCGTACTGTGTACAGAAACCATACTGCGACAAGTTTCGGAAAGTACATCACGCGAACCGAACTGCTGATGCGATCCACGACGCGAGGAGAAACAGACTGAAGTCTGCAATAAACACTATACTTGTAATTATATTATAGCAGCCTAATAACGTTTTCAAGATATAGATAACCTGCGAACCACTCGACATTTAGTACAATAAAATACAATACCATTTAATTGTCTGTACAAAGTTTTTTCCGTAAACCGCTTGAATGTAGATTCGTGACAACAAATGAATAATATCGGTATGGAGAACCATACATGACTTCCATATTCTAAGATTTATATTTAAAATCATTTTCAGCCAAACAGCCAGGCTGTGTCTTACCTGACTTTTTATTGTTGTATTAAATGAAAAATATTATATTACATTAAAATGAAAAAATTATAATTTTATTGCCTGGTAACAAAATTATTTTATTTTTAACAATTACCATTGTTTCAAAAAGTTTAAATAAATTTTCAAGTACTTTACTCTTGTTAAAACGTAAAAGGTTGCAGGTAAACTACCCCTTCCCCTTAACCGATCTTCACCAAAATCGAAAGTCATTGAGACCTCTACAATTCAGGGACGTGTGCAAAAAATTATTTGATTCTGTTTGAATTTGCGGCTGTTATCGTTTGCCATAGAAAATACGCTTGATAAAAAAACGTTGCAGGTAAACTACCCCTTCCCCTTAACCGATCTTCACCAAAAACAACAGATCTTTAGTACTCTACAAATCAGGGCTGTATGCAAAACATTATTTGATTCTGTTTGAATTTGCGGCTGTTATCGTTTGCCATAGAAAATACCCTTGTTAAAAACACGTTGCAGGTAAACTATCCCTTTCCCTTAACCGATCTTCACCAAAAACAACAGGTCTTGAGAACTCTACAATCTAGGGCTGTATGCAAAACATTATTTGATTCTGTTTGAATTTGCGGCTGTTATCGTTTGCCATAGGAAATACCCTTGTTAAAACATAAAACGTCACAGGTAAACTACCCCTTTCCCTTAACCGATATTCACCAAAAACAATAGGTCTTGAGTACTCTACAAATCAGGGCTGTATGCAAAACATTATTTGATTCTGTTTGAATTTGCGGCTGTTATCGTTTGCCATAGAAAATACCCTTGTTAAAAAAACCTTGCAGGTAAACTACCCCTTTCCCTTATCCGGTCTTCACCAAAATCAATAGGTCTTAAGAACTCTACAATGTAGGGCTGTATGCAAATAATAATTTGCTTGTGTTTGAATTTGCGGTTGCTATCGTTTGCCATATAAAATACCCTTGTTAAAACATAAAACGTTGCCGGTAAACTACCCCTTTCCCTTAACCGATCTTTACCAAAATCAACAGATCGTGAGAACTCTACAATTCAGGGCTGTATGCGAAACATTATTTGATTCTGTTTGAATTTGCGGCTGTTATCGTTTGCCAAACAAACAAAATTACCCTTGATAAAAAAAAAACCGTTGCAGGTAAACTACCCCGTACCCTCAACCGATCTTCACCAAAAACAATAGGTCGCGAGTACTCTATAAATCAGGGCTGTATGCAAAACATTATTTGATTCTGTTCGAATTTGCGGCTGTTATCGTTTGCCATAGAAAATACCCTTGTTAAAAAAACGTTGTAGGTAAACTACCCCTTTCCCTTAACCGATCTTCACCAAAAACAATAGGTCTTGAGAACTCTACAATTTAGGGCTGTATGCAAATAATCTTTTGATTCTGTTTGAATTTGCGGCTGTTATCGTTTGCCATAGGAAATACCCTTGTTAAAACATAAAACGTTACTGGTAAACTACCCCTTTCCCTTAACCGATCTTCACCAAAAACAATAGATCTTGAGAACTCTACAATTCAGGGCTGTATGCGAAACATTATTTGATTCTGTTTGAATTTGCGGCAGTTATCGTTTGCCATAGAAAAAAAATCTACAGACACACACACAGACAGACACACACACAGACAGACACACACACAGACACACACACAGACACTTTTCGGAAAACGACTTTTTTTCATGTTTTGAGTGTAGTAGAATCAGAATCTGCAATAATCTCGAACACGATTTTTTTTGCCATCACCATACTTCCATTCCTTAAGGAATATGGAAGTAATAAAGGAACAACGTGCGAGTACTGTTACAGATTTAAATTTCAATTTTTACCATTTAATAAAATCGTCTTAAATTGAATTTGGACAATTACAACTGGTTTGCATTGTTATTGTCTCGAATTGTAATTTAATACAGGATATTTGGTTTTATCTTACCAGTACCGAAAAGTTTCATAGCAGTAAACGTACGTATGGCTACTCTATATTTAAAAGGTTTTGAACATCAAACCTTCACAACGTTTTTGTGATGTTAAGAAACGTCGTACTTAAAAAAAAAAAACCGTTAACGGTGAACAATTAAACTTTAAACGTGAGGGACCGCTACAATACATTTCTTCAATGAAATTGCAAGACCACAGAAGATTAAAATGGCTTTACAGACTTTTACTTTGCCAGTGTCTATAATTTCATGTAAGACAGCTTTGAGTAAACTTAAATTGGCAAAGTTTTACCTAGATTACCTATAAAGAGTATCAAACGATGTTTTTAACTGAAACCGTCATTGCTTCATCTTTTAGCATAAAGCTCTATAATAACCGAATCTTCACCAATTAAAGGCACAAAAGTTAAATTTTAAAAGTCTCCTTTTAAATACTTATTGTTATTATACACTTTATTTTGTACTTCACCTGTGTTCTTGTTCTTGCTTGTTCAGCTCACCGGTCTCTCAGCCTTAACAGTCAATCCCTAATCGTGTTAGATTGGTTAATTTTAATTTATTTTTTCTGTTCAACTTTATGTTGGTTTAGGATATTGTTTTGACGATACGCTATTTGACTACGTGGAATTTGTGTGTGTTATTAGTTTCAGCGTCGTTAACAACCGGGCCCTCAGGGCCCGCAATGCGGGAGGCCTGCGGACTAGAAGAACCCGCGCAAACATTTCCCTTAATTTTTTAAGAATGTGCAAACCCCTTAAGTAAAACCAAATTTTCCCGTACGTATTTAACACACAAAAAAAATACATTAATTTTTTTACTACTATTTTACCTGTGTTTAATGATGCAGGTTTGAGAGTATAAATTATTTGGTTAATTGCACAGCTAAGAATGCAACGAGGGCAAAGACCGGGTCTGCGTAGCATTATTTTTCATTATGAGCTACGAAGGGAACTAATAAATGGACCAGAGTACTGGATCGCGTTGTAAATTTTACTCAGCATTTGGCAGCTTCAAATTTAATCTTTAGAGACTACAAACAGAAGACAGGCCAGCTTTTTGGCAGTTAGCGATCTTTTGAGTAAATTCGATCCATTGTTGCAAGAGATATTCAGTGGGCAAAAGAAAAGTGAGAAGTATATGAGTCTCAAAATTCAAAATGAACTCGTTCATCTTTTTTCTAAAAAAGTTGAAATATTATTTTGAAACGGATTGAATCTGCTCGACTTTTATGTAATAATGTATACTACACGAAACATTAACAGCAAAGATCAACCGAGTCAAATAACCAGATATGTCTCAGTTTCTGAAGATGAACCAGGCCGGCCCACCAACTTGAAAATTAATTAAAGCTTTTTAGGATTTATAGCAGTAACCGATCACTCTGGCTTAAACTCAGAAGAAGAGATTTTAAACAGTCTTGAGGGGAACGTATTCAGATTATGTTATATAATCTTAGTAGCTGCCATAACTAAAAGGAAGGATTAGTATTCAAGAGGAGACGACGGCATGAGTTAAGTATAAAGTAGTAGGGGGACTGCAAAGGTTTCCTGCTGACGAGGGGCCAAGAAAAAAAGTTACGCCACTAATTAATTTGCTTCATTTTTACTTTCTAAATTTGTTATATTATTAAATTTTGCGTATTCTCGATTTGTTTCTAATTAATATATATAATCCGAGTACCAGTAATTTTTATATTGTAATGTTTTAATGTTAATTTAATACATACTTTTAAGCCGTTAGCTTGGCGAGCTTGTACTCAAAAGTCTACACAATGCATTTATGAAATACGTTTATCGCCTGATAGCTCTTATTTTTTGTCCCTTTGTTTTTTTTTATTATTATTATATAGTGGGAAGAGTGGCCAACCGCCTCCTTGCCTTGGGCTCTAAAAACCCAGTTACGTCACTGGTAAAATAAGGTTTTTTCGTCGTCTTGGACGCCGTGTCTTCTGAACCACAATTGCTTGAACGAACGGTCTTATTTCAGACAGACTAAAATATTTTAAAGATACCGGTTTCAGATACATTGTAAAAATATCTTGTTATCCTCATTCTAAAAATATTTTCTTTTCTATTATAAACTAAATTCTTTTTAAACGTTAATTTCTCCTATTAATCGCTCGATAGCCGTTGGCGTAGTGTTAAGTTTCCTTACGGGTGCCCCATGAATGTTCTTGAAACGGTGCAACCATCCAAGACTTGACTAAAAAATTTTCACTATCTGTACGTTCTTTGACTGTACCACATGTATACTACACGAAACATTAACAGCAAAGATCAACCGAGTCATAGACATAGCAAACCCCTGCCGCCACTTATACTCAGTGGTTGAAGATAGCAACTCTCGTGTGAAACGTCTGCACTCAGCTTTGAACGCGACTTAAAACATTCGAGAATATCATAAATCTTAATTGGATAATAGGACTAGTAGTAATAGCATGGGCATAGCCGAAGTGGTTGTGTATGAACAGCGGAATAGTGAGAATTGAGAGGTTTTTATTCCTACGGAGGTTTCGACGCATTCCATCTAGTTCTACACTTCAACTACTGTTTCTTGCAATGTAACGTGTAATATAAAAATAAATCATCATAATCTTCTTCTTCTTCTTCTTCTTCTTCTTCTTCTTCTTCTTCTTCTTCTTCTTCTTCTTCTTCTTCTTCTTCTTCCCTAGACACTAATCCAAAATTGCTTTACAACGTTGCTTCTTTTTTTTTTCAGTTCAAATACCAAAACTATCGTTATCCTCTAGTTATCAAATAAATTATATGTAGGCATATAATATAAAACGTCCGTTATAAACAAATAACATTAAGCACTTAGTGACTCTTTATTAAACTATTAAAGTTATTAAGTTGTTAGACTGTTAAGAACACTTTTGTAAGCTTTGGACTCTGTAGCAGGAGGAAGTATGCAGTGCAGCGATAAGTAACTTTAATTATGTACCTATATACCACTTATCTTGTTTATATTGCCCGTACTAAACTGGTTATTAAATTTAGTTACAGTACGTATATGTAAAATCCACATGAGTGTGTGAACTGTGTCAGTGAGCGATGTTTGTTATGTCTGTGTATTATATAAGATTTGTGAGTGACGACTATATCAGACTAACCTTACTTCACCAAAAGATATGTAATATTCAAAATGTGCCAATTCAAACGACATCAAATATGTACGCCAAAGATGAATGTTTACGGTCTAACTCGGCGACCACAAAGTGTGAAGACAACCACAAATACAGGGGCAGGTAACACGGGGATAACAAGCAGAATAGGCACTACAGTAAACAGTACCAACAACCGCAGCACAGCCAATATTTTAAATCACAAGCTTTTTTTTTATTTAAGTACATTACATAATCTGCAAACAAAAGTTTCAATAAATGTAAAAATTCACAGAAAATTCACATGAATAAGTTGTGCCCAGTGGCATAACTCATATAGTATTATTGAACAGTTCGCTTAATTATGAAATCTTGTAGGGAGTGCCAGTACATCATAACGCTGAAGTCTGTATATCGCCTCGCTGTTATCGAGGAGGTTTAATGCCAGTGGATTTGGGTGACTGTCCAGCCTCAGAAGATGCCTGTTGGTGTTTCGCTGATGGTTTCTTTTACAGTTTTCATGTGTAGATATTTATGTATCACTGCGTTGCTGACGTACCACAGCGCGCTCAGTATTGTTCTCAGAGTTTTTGACTGAAATCGTTGCAAGATTTCGATGTTTGAGTTGGACGCCGTTCCCCAAAGCTGCACTCCATAGGTCCAAACCGGCCGAAGCATTACTTTGTATATCAGTAGCTTATTTTCCACCGATAGCCGTGATTGTCTACCCAGTAGCCAGTACAGCCTATTAAATTTCAGGGTTAGGTGTTTCCTTTTTGTCTTAATATGCTTGCCCCATGTGAGTCTTTTATCTAAGTGCATTCCAAGGTATTTTACATCATCTACCTGTTGGCAGGGGCGTATCATTAAAAGTGACTGGTGGACATGTTCCGTGTTTCAACGTGAATGTGGTGTGTTGTGATTTGGTTTCACTAATTTTCATTTTCCACTTGTTGGCCCACTGTTGGAGACTAAGTTGGTTTGCAGTTTGGCTGTGGCAGTATCCAGATTCTTATCAGATCCTAATATTGCTGTGTCGTCAGCAAAGGTAGCCACGACTGTGTTTGGGCATGTAGGGAGATCTGCAGTATACAGCAAGTAAAGCACAGGCCCCAGCACACTTCCCTGCGGAACTCCCGAGATGAATCTGCGAAGATCACTAGTATCGTCTTTAACTTTCACTTGAAAGAATCTACCGGTAATGTAAGATTGTAATACCCGAAAATATGCATATGGCAGTGATTTCCTCAGTTTGTATAACAACCCAGGGTGCCAAACCTTATCGAAAGCCATTGAAATATCTAAAAACACAGCAGATCAGTATTTTTTTTCTTCGAATGCTTGTCGTATTTCGCTTGTGACTCTATGAAGCTGCTCCAAAGTAGCGTGCTGGCTTCTGAACCCAAACTTAATTGTCTTCCGCTGATTATGGGAGTCAGACGTTTCAGAAACCCTTTTTCAAACACTTTGCCTAAGACTGGCAGCAGACTTATTGGTCTGTAGGAGCTGACTTCAGTGATGAGCTTGCTAGGTTTTTGTATCATTATTATTTGTGCAACTTTCCACTGGAGCGGGTAATGACCAGTTCTTAAGATGGCGTTGAATATGGCAGTTAGGTATGCTATTCCAAGTGTTGGAAGTTCCTTTAACAGTTTTCCTGTAATGAGGTCATATCCTGGAGCCTTTTTTTCATGAAGTTCTTTGTGGATTATTCTGTGTATTTCTTTAGGTGTGAAAAACTTGATTGGAGGCGACGGTTGCGGGAATTCTTCTAGGAAGCTCTGTATTTCTTCTTCATTGATCACGTTTGTGGGCGTGTTGTTGGGAGTAAACACTGTTTCTAAGTAATCGGCGAAGCAGGTGGCTTTGTCTTGATCACTTCTGGCCCATGTTTGGTTTTCATATCTAATGGGTGGAATGTGTTGGATAGGTCGTTTTATTCGCCTAGTGGCTTTCCAGAGGGAATAATCTGTGTCATCTGTTGCCGATAAATCTTTAAGATATGCTTGGAATAGGTCAGTTTTTAATCGTGTTATCATATCTTTTAGTTGTCTTGCAGCCACGTTGAACTTATGTTTGTCTGCAGGATGATGAGTACGTTGCCATACTCTCCGGAGATTCCTTTTTTCAGCAATTTTACTTTTAATCTCTCTGGGATAGTCAGGTTGTTTTGGTTTTTGTTTGTCGTTTGGAGTTGACTGCCACGCTGCATTTTTCGTTGTCATATTCTGTTTTCAGAGGAACGTTTACTTTTAATGTGTAATTTAGTATGTTTCTGTAAAAGCACCAATCAGTTTTTGCACTATGGAGTTTTGGAGGACCTTCGTGTGTTATGATTCGCGTGCTGATGTTAGCAAGTATAGGTGTGTGATCGGAAGACAGTTCAAGGCAAGAGCGAATGTCAATATAATTAGATGACATTCCTTTGGCGACAAAGAAGTCAAGTACGTCTGGAATCTTCCTAATATCTGTTGGCCAGTAGGTTGGACTTCCTGTAGATATAGCTTCTAGTTGGTTTTCTCTGATGGTCTTGTAAAGTTCACGCCCTTTCGGGTTGATGGTTCTAGATCCCCACAACTGGTGTTTAGCATTAAAGTCTCCTCCCGCAAGAAATCTTTGACCCAGTGTGTCAAAGTATTCTTTGTATTGTTTTTTGTTTATGTTATGTCGAGGAGGACAGTATATAGCTGAGATCGTTAATGGTCCGTTCCAATCTTCAACATAGATGCTGGTCGCCTGCAAGTGCTCTAATTCGTACTTAGGAAGTTCATGGTGCTTGATGTTTTTCTTCAAAATAATTGCAGTGCCTGCGTGAGCTCTACCATCAGGGTGTTGAGTATGATATACAACATAATTTCGGATTCGTAGATAGTTTCTGTCAGTAAAGTGCATCTCAGAGACTAATAAAATGTCTATGTCGTGAGTACTGAGGAAGATTTCTAGTTCTCTTTGATGTTTTGTTAAGCCATTCGCGTTCCAAGCTGCAATTTTATAAGTATACATCATTTAACCAGTTTATTGAGTAGAGTGGTTAGAAGATTCATGAGGGTACTCATCTGTTCTGCTTGCCTGTTTAATATGGCTTCGAATCGGGAAAAGGAGTATTGTAATACTTTAACTAATGTGTTATCATCAGTGTTGCTTCGAGATGCAGTAGGTATTCCGAGGTTATTTTTAGTGGCCTGAGCATAAGACATAGGCCTATCTGTGACAACTTGAAATTGCTCAGTACTATTGGATGTTGGATTTTCAGTTCCAACAGAATTTACTGGGTTGTTCGGTGTGAAGGGCGGCCGTGATGGAAATCTAGAGCTGATTATTCTTTGATAAACTTTGCATCCTTGATAACTAGCAGGATGAGAGTCGCCGCAATGCAGACATTTGGCCGGTTGGGTATCAGGTAGATTGCAATCAGCAGTATTGTGCGCTTTCCCACATTTTACGCACCTTATCTTGTGATGACAGTAGGCTTGCGTATGAAAAAATGCCTGACACCTTTTACACTGTGGTATATATTTTTTATGATGCGGTGGTTCGATGATAACTTTCATGTTTTGCAGGTATTTGATGTGGTATATTTCTTTGTTGTTGGAATCTGGTTCCAGATCTAAAAAGTAGAGGGATAATTGTTTGCCAGTGTGTTTATCTCTTATGTTCCATAGGTTTCGTACTTTATGCCCCATTTTCTCGATTTCTTCAGTAATCAGCTCCTGATTCACTGAGTGATGTAAGTTTCTGATAACAACTCGAAAAGACCTTTCATTACGGGGTTGAAATGTATGGAATTCTACTTTTCTGTCCCTTAGCATGTTGTATACAGCCTTATGATGTTCCATTTTTGTTGTCATTATTTTTATTGTATCATTGTTTAGTGTTCGCAAAATATAATCGTTTCTATTTACAGACCCTTCAATTAGCGACATCAGTCGTTTAATATCTATCACTCTCGGGAGAAAGATTGGTGGTGGCTTTGGGTCGCGTGTTTGGTTTTGTGTATCGGTGGTGTCTTGGATTTCAGTGTCTCGTAAAGGGTCGTATCTGTTCATTGTACTTACTTGTATAGTGTCAGTAGTTCCTTGCTGCTTATTTTTTTTTTTGGCGTTGGTGTTCTGACGCCCTGGAGCCTGGCTCTTTTCCTTCCTTTTCCTCTTTCTTCTTGCCATGGGACGTTATCATCATTAGCATCCGAGTCACTTTCTTCCGTCTCTGAATAGTATGGAAGAGCGGGAGTAGTAGTTCTGCTGTCTTCAGGTAATGGCACTGTGTGTACCGGCTGCAGTGGTGGCATTGCAGGCGCTTGTTGAAAGCGCTGGCACTGCTGCGGTTGCGCGTATGCTGCAGGTTGTAAGTATTGGCCCTGCTGTTGGCCTGTGAGTGCATATGCCTGGCTTTGTTGCGTGAGAGTGTGTGGATGATAATGTTGCATTTGACTGTGTATTTGATTTTCAAAAGGGGTTGGTGTCTGAGTCAGGTTTTGTGGTTCCATTTCTGGATATTGTAGGATGTTCCTGGCTACTGGGTAGTGCTGAATAGCTTGCGTATGTTGTTGCACTGTTAAGCTTTTTGTGTCATTGAGTTTGTTTGAGTTGGTTGCACGTTATTATTCATTTTTTATATTTTGATAAAGTGAGTGTTGGCCTGGATGAATAACACACCCAGACCAACGGTATACAGCTGTTAATGTTGACTGTCTGTAACGGTAATGATATAGCCGTATATTATTGATAAATAAATAAATATTTGTTGTCGAATTGTTAATGTTTATAATCTGCTTGATAAGTAGAAAGCAATCTGTTAACTTATCTGCTTGCCGATAAACAAAGCTTGCCCGCACCGTCGACTGCTATGACGTCACACAGCACAGGAGATCAGCTGTTAATCTTCAAGGTCATCATGAATTTCACTTTAACCTTAAACGCGAGTATCTTAGTTTTATGAAAAATTAACCCTACTATCACAAATATCACAATTATCAACAAATCACTAGCTAGATAAACTTTTCGCCCAGACTGTACCATTAGAATATGAATAATCACAAATGAATCAAATTTTAAAGTTCGCGAAGTAAATAAGCCTAGCCAAATGCGTTTAGTCTTTGGCATAGCATGCGTTCAGTAAATTTTAAATTTTGGACATCGTACTCAAAAGGATCTGAAATGTAAATGAATCAGTATTAAGATGATCAAACCGCTTTAAAAGCAGCCCACACAGTGAAAGCTACACATGCTACAAGGCTTCTATTAGACTAGGCCACTGGTGCCAAACACGATGGATCCACCGTATTATGGAACAAAAATGAATCAGCCAACAGTTGCGCCACCGTCAAAGAAAGTCTGCGTTTGCAGCATAGAAATGTTGTTGAGAAAATGGCATCAAACGAAAGTTTGCTTCTCCTTGCACTGCTATTAAAAAAGAGGAGGCAGAGAGCTAGGAAAATGCACATAGGCCTACATCCAAGGCTAGCTTCAACAGAAGAGGGAGGATTGTTGGACAAAGTTTATGCGGACGATAATAAATTTTGTAATTACTTTAGGATGTCCGTTATTTTTCAAACTTTTGGACTACATAAAAGGAGACATAAGCGGCTTTCGCACGAGGGTGAGAAGAGGATTCTGTTTTTTTCAAATCTCATCTTGTTTATTATTTTATTTTCATAGAGGAAACCTGGTGTTATGAAGGAGGTGTGATGCGCGCGTAGTTGTGGTGGCGCCACTATTGGCCTTGTGCAATAGGCTACGTCTTAAATAATGCCCCGGTTGGCAGTGGTGCCACCAAAAGTTACCCGAGCTGTTGCCGGGGCCGTCCACCAGTCGGTCACCAATTTTCGGTGACGCCACCACCGAAAACCCTAGTCTAATAAGCTCATTTGCTTCAATGCCTCACGACGTGCTAAGCCACTGGTGTTGCGTCACCAGTGGCCTAGTCTAATAGAGGGCTAAACATCACACCACTCAGCCGGAAACTTTTGGCATACGCGTAAGTAACATAAGAATAACACCTAAGTAACGATAACCAATAACAGCCAGCTTGGACTTACAGCAGAGAACTTAGTCAACTTGTCAACTTATAGGTCTTAGCAAACGACCTTACGTACCGAAACCAAATGAAGATTGATCATAAGAGGCGTTCGTCATAGAAGATGGTGAGCCACAAGGAAACGGATTCGAACCAAACGAGTTTCAAAAAATAGTAGGCTAACAGGAAAAACAGGAATGAAAACCAAATTTAGGAAATCCATGAGACCACTCCACAAGTCATAACCAAGAAGGTCCAACTTAGTTTTAGGCCAGAAAAAGTGTAATTAAAATTAACAAAGCTTTGAAGTAATAGTACAAGAACAGACCAAATGCTGCTATGTTTTGGCCAAAGTCTTTATTCTAGAAGGAAGTGTTTGTAACCTGTGTGTGTGTGTGTGTGTGTGTGTGTGTGTGTGTTTTGCAGGGTGACGTAGGTTTATGTTTACTCAGAGTATTGAACAGTACAAAAGAACAACTACCTAGACTACATCGGTAAAGGCGGACGTATTTGTCACTTTACTGTGAGCTTCCAAAAACTGCATTAGGCTAAAATTTTAAGTTTGTTGTTATTAACCAATATCTACGGGTCCAGAATTTTATTAAAAGAAATATGATTTATTAGAAATGTATGAAGTCGATTCCAAGTAATATCAGTCGTGGTTTTGATTTTTTTTTTTTCATAAACATTTAATCGTTTCTTATAAATCACCCACAAACACTTTAGAGACGGTCTTTAAGAAAACTTAATCTTAATTATACTTATAATAACCTAGAAATCTGAAATGGCAAGCTCCTTAAGTGAAAACTGGATTTAACCTTCTCTATCTACTGTGGATCCGCCACTGTTAATAAAAATACGCAAAACTAATGATTTTGAAATGTAAAACGTAATATGCTGTTTACTGGTGTTTAGTGAAGAATCCGCTATCGTACCGTATACAATCGGATGTCGTCCGATATAATACAGTCAGACTCTCCGAAAGGTCCATTTTCGGCGAGGAGTTCTGAAATGTCCAAGTTTTTGACGTCAGTGTTACGACTTTATTCAATAGATTTAACTTCAGGTATCCGTCGCGTGAAGTACACGAGCACAATTGTAATAATGCTGAACTGATGTCAGACGTCCGCTCAGCTGACTGCTTATCAACGTGTGCAATGGTAATTTACAGTTTATTGTCTTACAATGTTTACACGAGACGTAACCCGATTTGTTTAGAATCTAGCAACACTTATAAAACGGTTTGATATGTACCGCGGATATAATTATGAAACTAAAAAGTAATCCGTAAAACCACGTATTATTTCACACTTTATAGTTCAATTAAACATATATATTAATGGAACAGAATTTGAGAATACTTTTCTAGTAGTTAAGGGGTTCAATTTAGACATAATTCTGGGAAATGATTTTTTGAAGAGAAATAAAGCAATAAAATTTTAATTTTGTCTCACGACTGCTTTAATTTTTCGCGTTCTATTTATTGTTCCACATATTGAAAAAATCACTTATAATAGAAACTGTAGAGAGATAAGTGTAGCTACATAAGTGTAGAGATTGCATGGATCTTTGGATCTGTTTTTATTTATTTCCATTGGTGTGTTCTCCCTTATACAATTTTTCCCTAACTTTTTAGTAGCTGGTTTCTTCCATTACTACTCATTTTTTTCTGAGAAGTTACAATACGTGGATTTTTAACAATTTCCATAGTAGGAATGATTGTGGATGAATCATTTTGTAGAATATTAAATTTGTTGGGAACGTGCCGTTGAAGCCGTATTAAAATTTGATTAAAAACTATTATATTGTATTCCCATTTGAAGGAATTAGTCATGTTTATCACTGAATAAAATAATTTCACATACCAAACTTACAATAAAATCGACATAAAAAATAGAATTTGATCAAAATATCTGTGGGGGAAGAAGTCAGCGTCAAGTTGGATTAAAGAAGTCCAAAAAAATTTAGAAAAAAAATAATATACACGCAGAAGAAGCAATTGAAAGAGAAGTTTTTCGGGCAAAAGTGTTAAAAATGGAAGGAGTCCAATGTAGGAGCGAGATAAACGCAGGTTCAAAGTGGACTGAAGAAAGGAGGAAGAGACACAGTGAAAAGAAGAAAGAATATTGGAGAAAAAGAAAAGGACAAAGAATAAAGAATTGAAATTGGCATGTGGTCCTTAGATGGCCGATGATAAACAAAAACAAAATTTTTATCAAATTTTCTGCCGAGTGAAGTAGAATTTTTCAAACAGACGTATAATTCGCTGGTACGTTGTCGAAAAGTTAAATATAACTACTCGTAATACATTTTATTTTTAACTACTCCTAAACGGCTAATCATTCTTAACTGCTAACTACATTCTTAACTGTTCTGTTGTAGTTTTGTTGATTCTTAATCAAGGCATAATTTTCATTCCCCAGGTTGACACAACTTATGGAATTGAGTGCCTGACATAACAACAATGGACGCCTAAAGTGTAGTGAAGCGGCTGTAGCAACGGGGTTCCTCTATGCCGTACAGTTCCGGCAGCCTACTCTGCCTGATAGCCTACTCCTACGTTTCTACGGCAATACAAAAAGGTGCCATTATTGAACGAGTGAAGCGAGTGTGGTTGGCATTTGTCTGTCTAGCTGTCTATTTTGGGTATGTCTCAACCGAATTTTTTTAAAACTTAGCAGATATGTCCACACTATTATCCTACAGATCGGTATTGTTTTTGAGATTGATCCCCTCAAAAATAGACGGACGGAAGACAAAACTGTGAGGTGCTGGAATTTTGAAAAATCGCAAAAATCCTTGTAGGATATCATATTAAAGGAAACTTCAACCAAAATCTGAATATATTGTTCGGTTTTGGAAATTTCAAAATTTTAGGACACCGGGGCCCAGAAAAGGGGTCAAAAATTTGATAAATTTTAAAACTCCATGCCAGTTGCCAGACTAAAAGGAATTTTAACCCAAATCCGAATGCAGTGTTTACTCTGTAAATTGTTTAACTTTGGGGACATTACGGGCCAAAAACGGATTTCTAAATTTTAAGAAAATTGTTAAAGTCTATATGAAGCATAAAGTTTTCACTGCCTTAAAAAATGTGTAAGACATGCTTGCAAAAAACTTTACACGTTGTTCTTAGTACATATAGTTGTGTAAATACTGTATTTTCTGTATTGTACTGTCTGCGATATCTGTTCTGTATGTTTTTGTATTCGTGTCATTAATAAGTGTTAATGTCAACCTGTATATGTGCCTTATGGGCCCAGTGTTTAACATTTTAACTTATTGTATCATGCCAGCAGGGAATGGAAGTGATTTTTGTTCATTCGTTTACATGTTTTATCATTTAGTTTTTGTATTTTGTGTACCTCTTTAATCTATTATCAAAAACAAGAAGAGCTGTCAATGGTCAGCTCTTCATAATCCTGTATGTGTGTTGTCAGCCAATTT
Organism: Magicicada septendecula; assembly: GCA_034769895.1. Classification (NCBI taxonomy): domain Eukaryota; kingdom Metazoa; phylum Arthropoda; class Insecta; order Hemiptera; family Cicadidae; genus Magicicada; species Magicicada septendecula. Next base: position 235,194,299 of record CM068367.1, read on the forward strand.
GTTAAATGTTCGCTTAGTCGAACAGATTACAGATCTCCAACAAATTAAAAAGAAAAAAAAAATTGTGTAAACTATTAGATATCAGCCTATCTACGGGTACATACATAAACTTGAAGGCTAAGGCTAAAATAATTTGTCAGATGGTATATAACTTATAAATAATTTAACCAGAAAACCAATGGAGTAGTTGAGAATTTTTAGTGTTTATTGTATAATTTCCTGCTTTATAATTTGTTATTTTACTAAAAAAAAAAAGAAAGTACAGTATACGGAGCTTTGTAATTTTTATGGTAATTGAAAAATATTTTAATAGTGAAATTTACCTCATAATAAAGTATTTCGTTCAACGTAGTGAGCGCGTTCTCTAGACCAGGGAGTTCACTATTTTTATTTTTATTGTTACTTTTTTTTCCAAGTGTTAGTCTTGACAACTAGGGTCTTAAGCCCTTTTTTCTCAACCTGTAAAAAGGAATGGATTTCATTTATTGTTGATATACCGACCAGAACAAATGTTTTATAACCGGTTGATAAAGGCACCTGCTTTTAAGAATGACAGAGACTGTCAATCGATATCGTCTCGTCAGTGAGGTCTATTTTCAGATCACCTCTGACCCCGTATCTCAGTCTTAAATCTCGAGCACTCCTCTATGATGTGTTTTACTGCGAGTACTCTGCCACAGGTACATACTGACTGTTGTTGTTCAGGTTGTAGCAGGTACGATGATGTCTGGTTTGTATGGCCTATTCGTAGTCTTGTGAGACAAACCTGTTCTCGTCGACTACGTTCTCCTGTATGTTGCCATCTGCCGATGTTCTCTTTTACTACTAGTAGTTTTGTGCGTATGGTGTGCTATGTTCGCTGCCGTAAATAAGAATTTGCTGATATGGCAGGAATCTTGAAATCCGCGGGTCTTATATTAAAGACGTATACTTCCGGACTGTCCGCAGCGGTTTGTGCTGCGGCGTCAGCGTCTTTATTGCCCATGATGCCTACGTGGCTGGGCACCCATATAAAAGTAAATTGTAAACCTTGATGTTGCAAGACATGGCACAGAGGCTGTATCAGTTGTAGTAGCGGGCCGTGTGTGCCTGTATTGCCCAAGACGATGATGAAAATCAGCGAGTCTGTGCAGATGGCAGTGCGCCTCAAACCTCGATGTTTACAATACCGAAAAGCTTGCCGAACGGCATGTTAACTCAGCGGTGTACACATTCGCTGTCCTCGACGGTGGCAATGAGTAAGAGGCCCCCTGAACAACAAACGCGCTCCCATTCTGGTTTGCTGTCTTCGATCCGTGTGTAAAGCACGACGTGATCTTTGTAGTCGACAATCACTGAACGGAATCGAGTTCCCACACTACAGGGTGTACTGCTGACTTCTATTCATTGGTTAATTACAGACGATACTCTGGTTTCCCAAGTAGTCAATATGGTACTTCAGATGGCACGATCGGATGTACATGCTCGGCTGGAACGTTATATTGGTTTAATAGCTCCAACGCGCAAACACCAGCAGATCGTTCGCTGGATATACGCGCGTGCCCGTCTGTTCTCAGTAAACGCCGTGTGATTCAGATGAGTTGGCAGGGCTAGGCAGGGCTACGGAAGCATAGCTCAGTAGCAACTTATGACGTCTCAGCTTTAGTGACGTCATTCCTCAATCGCAATAAAGGCTAATTATCGGGCTAGTGCGGGAAGCTCCAGTGGCGTAACGGATCCCTGCGTTAGGCACTACGTCTAATAGTTTGAGATTAGACTTTCTGGCTGAAGAAAAGGCTTCGCACCCATAATCCATTTTTGAAAGGATCAGGGCTGTATATAAGTGCAGGAGCACTTCTCTATCCGCTCCCCAGTTGATATGGGAGATGCATATAATTGCACTGAGTACTGATTTACATCTAGCAGCCAGGTCTTCAATACGTCTTTACCATGTTAAGTATCGTCGAAGAGGAGGCCCAGAAACAAACCTCTCTTTCATATTGAATCTCAGCTCCATTTATACTCAGAGTCGGATTCAGGAATCCCACTCGTTTGCACGGTGTCTTCGCTACTGAGAAACGAAAACTCACATTTGCGGCGCGCTCTGTAATCTTATTTACGGCTCTTTGCAACTTGTAGTTTGTTATCACCGTTGATGAGGCTCAGTAAAACAAACCAACGTCAACGTACAGGCATTTTCCTATACATGCTTCAATGCCTATAAAGATGTCGTTTATAGCGATAATAGACAGCCTACCGCTCAACGAAGAACTCAGGACCAAGTCATTCTCCAAAGTGCGTCGGGTTGAGATGGTTTGCCCGACGCGGTTCCGAGAGAAAGCTCGTTATAAATTTCGGAATGTTCCCCTGAAACCTCCATTTGTAGAGACGTTCCAATGTATTGTGCCTCCGTGTTGTATCTAAGGCTTCCTCTATGTCAAACAACACGGCAAGTATATATTCTCGGTCTCTAAAAAAAGTTTGGACTGCGTTTTCCAAATGTACCAGTAGTCAAATGGTGGTCAGTGGTCAGTGGTGGTGGTTGGTCAGTAGTCTAATGATGTTTTCTATATCCAACACTGGTGAACGGACAGTAGATTGTATCGTTCCAAGCTCCAAATGACCCAATTGTTGACTACTTTCTCCAATCACTTTCCTAAACAGCATGTTAGAGACACTGGACAATAATTCTCCGGCTTCACCGGGTCTTTACCGGACTTAAGAAGGGGAATAACAATTGCTTCAATCGCTCGTTGATAAGCCCCTAGCGTCAGTATGTTATTATATATGTTAACAATATCAGTTTCGTTGTCTCTGACAGATGTTTAAGGATGGTGAAAGGGATGTTATCGAGTCCTGCTGCGGTGTTACCAGCAGCTTTTATAGATATCCTTACCTTTATAAATTTCCTTGTCTTAGAGCGGCGATTGTACGAACTGACTGCACTGTTTCGGAAGTCTAGAGCGTCTTGCTCCGCCTTGTCTTTCTTTGCTATTCGAACTACTGACCGTCGCGTAACGTGCAGCCAATATTTCCACAATTTCGTCTTCGTTGCACACACTACTCGACCGTCCTGTTGAAGGGCGGTCAAAGGCTTGTACATCGATGAACCACTGATTCCCCTCACCAGCGCTGCTAGGTGCAAATTTCTCGCAGTTGTACTTTTTTACAGTCAGAATCTTTCGCCGGGCTGCGGATCTAACGCGCTTGTAAGCAATCAAGTTATCTAAAGTCGGCACCCGTTTAAATCTGTTCAAAGGTCTCCGCTTCTCTGTGATCGCTTGATTAACTTCTGTATTCCACAACGGAACTGACGTCCTCCATAGAGAACCTTCAGTCCGCTCCTGTGATAGCGGACGTGAAGCGATAGACGTCCCGCTCCACGTCGTCACCAGCGTCGACAGGTCTTAAATCTTCTGCAAAGGCAGTCAAGTTTGCACCTTCCGTGCACCACATCCTTGGCACGCGCACTTCCCTCATCAAGGTGATACTCGCCATGAGCAAAGAAAAGTGGTCGCTTCCATGTAGATCAGGGAGAACTCTCCACGAGAGGCGCAGGGTAAGCGTAGGGCTACATAGAGATATATCAGTGGCCGAGAATATACCACTGCGGCTTGAGAAGCATGAGAAGAACTTATACTACGACTAATAGCGATAGACAAAAAAAATGTGTAAACAGAGATCCAACAAAATTAGAGTGGGTGACACCATTTACAGAATAAAAATAAATGAATAAAATGAGGTTGAGCAAGATATCAGAGGATTTTGGCTAGGTGAGAAGGCAGCAGATGATTGGAAAGACTGATAATTAAAAGCTAAGAATCGTAAAGAGATTACGACGATGGCCCTTTGCAAAATGAATATTTGATCTAATGAATTACTGTAAAAAACTGAACTTAACCATTACATAGACACTCGTTAGAAAGTTCCTCGGGAGATATTCTCCCAACATTGGAGAAGCAACTGCTGTTGCTGCTGGCAATGCTGATGATGTTGACGATGTCGATGAGGGTGAGAAGTTGGAGGAAGAGCACGAGCAAACGTGTGTTTTCTGAGCCACACGAAGGATGCGAGTTTTTCTACATTTTAACATATACTATATGACAATATCAATCAAGGATAAAATAGTAATAGTAAGAACTGGTTGTAAAATAAAGCATTGATTTCGCTTTAAATTTTTGCTGAGGAACGCTTCAAATAACAAAGTCTACTTGCGAGATCCATGTTTTTACTTCATTCTTAGTATTACAACGGGCATGTTAATAGTAAAAAATGTATTCTTTAAAGGATAACCTTCAATATTAAAACACGTTAACAAGAAAATTAATACTTGTTTATAAAAATCAAGATAAAATCGTACCATGCAAACAATTGAACGATCAACTACTCACAGGAATATATTTCCTCAATACCACTTTACTCGTAACAGTTCTGTATTACAAAGTTGCCGCTGGTGACAAACCCATGATTATTTACCACGTGTCACCTACGTGTAACACACGTCAAAATACATCGGGAAAACAAAAAATATAAAACTGCACAGATAACTAAAGAACCAAATGTCAAGTGCGATGATATACTAATTCTTTTATCTCAAGTGTTGTGTAAATTGCAAGCACGCTTCATCAATATTGAATAATACAGTGTATCAGTCTCATAAAACATTGTCTAATGTTTTGACTTTTAACGTTGATAAGTCATTCCAAGAAGCTATATTACGACATGAGTCCGCTATTTAAATAAAATCATTGAAACAAATGTGATACCCATTAATGCAATTTATAGAAAGGCGCGTATTTTATATCACTTTCTTGTTTTGACGTTCATTTAACAAATTTGCATCTGTCCAGGCTAATTAGGACGTCCCAACTCTCGTTGCGTCAATTTGGTTGATTTTTTCTCCTTTTTTTTACAAAGTGTGCTTCCGTTAATATTTTTAATTTGCTTTCCTCAGAATTATTCCAGTAAGCACAGATCGAATTAACGGTTAACATGACAGGAAACGTCCAATAATTTTCAGGAGCGCGTCTCACTTGTTTGATCTCAATCGGGTGAATATTTTGCGATGGAATCTCAATCGGCCGAATCGAAATCTCTCATGACCGAAAATGAATGAAACTGTTCATATATTTGAAAAAATTTTCTACAACCCGTTCCAGGCAACTCGCCCTGATCCAAAAACCTCTATCGAGCCTAACATCCGTGGAGGGAGCTCCAGTTACAGCTCGAGATATGGCCCAATCGTGGCGACGAGTTTGACCGACATCTCGCGCTGTCCACTGATCGGCATAACAATTTTGCTGGTATTGCATTCAATCGAAGGCGCCGTGAGAGCTTGTGCGTTTTGCTTTACCACTTGCCAAGCGTACATATCACCTAATACAGAAATGAAGGGGCCAAGTTTGTTCTGCGACGAATGTTATCAGAAATATAAGTTGAAACTGGAACTAATAGACTATAAAACATTTAGCGGTTTAAATAACTACGTATTATAAATCATAATCATTATAATTTTCTCTTGTTTCATTTATAACCATATACAATGCCGTACTTAACATTTTTAATAAAAGTCACATTACAATAGAGATTATGTAAAGTCATATGTAAGGCAAAGGTTCTTAACATTTTAAATGATTACATAAATCCACACACCTCACTATACCTTATACCTTAAAATGTGTGTGTGTGTGTGTGTGTGTGTGTGTGTGTGTGCATTTCTGCACTTATATATGTTCTATGTTACGATTAGGGTAGACCGGAGCAATTCCGACACCTGGGGCAATACCGACACAGTACTTTTTGGTCGTAGTTTTAGTGACAAGTGGTGCTGAATGGTGTTGCTACCTTGTGGTCGACACTGAAACTAGCGCTCAGTGCGTTTCTGTCGTCTTAGGGAAGTAGTGTTGTGTCATGAAGTAAAACATATTTTCCCAGTTTTTGATCTAAAATTTGACTTCTGTACTAATTAAGGTAAGGGTTTTACTAACTGTTTAACAATAATATCACACAGCTTACTAGAAAGTACATATTTTAACGAACATTTTAGTATAACTGTTGTTAAAATTTGAGGTATAGAATAGTCTGTAACATTATGTATCCGCCATCTTGTCCTCCCGGGGTAAGTCGACATACCACTACGGGGAAATAGGGGAAATATCGACAGCGTGTCGGTATTTCCCCAGTTATCATATAATTTTTTATGGGATCGCTAGTATCTAAATGTTTGTTTTGAATGTCTTCCAGATGGTGAGATCGAGAAAAAGAACTACTGAGAGAAGTAAATGGGATGAGGAAACCGTTAAAAGGGCCTTTGAATTGGTTGCAAGTGGAAGATTGGTGAAAAGTGTGGCAGCCGAAACAGGCATCCCAAGAATCACTCTTCACGACCGCCTAAAATCAAAATGCACAGCTAAACCAGCCTTGGGTAGAAAATCCTATTTTACCCCTGAACAAGAAAGCATATTAGCTGATCATATAAAGCAATTATCAAACCAGTTCTATGGTATTACATTAACTGACTTACGGCGACTTGCCTATGATCTAGCTGAAGAATTAAATATTAAACATAATTTTAATAAAGAAACCAAAATGGCTGGTGAGGACTGGGTTGCTGGATTTCGCAAAAGAAATCCAACCTTAAGCCTAAGACAGCCCTCTGCAACAAGTCTCAACAGAGTTCTTGCTTTTAACAAATCTGAAGTGGATTTGTTTTTTATAAACTTGGAGGAAGTTTATAAGAAACATCCTTTTAAAGCGACCAGAATATTTAACATGGATGAAACAGGGATTTCAACAGTGCAAAAACCTGGAAAAGTATTAGCTCCTAAAGGGCAACATCAGGAAGGATCTGTAACAAGTTGGGAACGAGGGAGGAACATAACAGTAGTCTGTACTTTAAGTGCTGCTGGAGCATATATCCCACCTATGTTTATCTATCCTCGGAAAAGGATGTCTCCTCAATTGGAAAGGGGTGGGCCAGCTGGGGCCATCTACAAATGCTCTCATAATGGATGGTCAAATGAAGACCTCTTCTTGGATTGGCTCAAACATTTTAAAGATAATGCAAAGCCAACTGAGGAAGATCCCGTGTTGCTGATTATGGACAACAACGGTAGTCATATCTCACTTGATAGCTATGAGTTTTGTAGGGCTAATCATATACATGTCGTCTCCATACCCCCACATACTTCACACAGACTGCAGCCTTTGGATTTATCTTTTTATGGCCCTCTCAAAAAAGCGTTTAACATTCAGTGTGACAGGTTCTTAAGGGCTAACAGGTTTCAGAAGATTTCGGTGTATGACATAGCTTCTATCTTCAATGAAGCGTACATCAAAGTAGCAACAATGGAGAAAGGTGTTTCAGGGTTCAGTGCAGCAGGAATCATTCCTTTTAAGCTTGAAAAGTTCAGTGACTTGGACTTCATCTCTGAAACAGAGATTCAAACTCCAATCATCATAAACCAAGAAAATGTAGACGACCCAATAACTGACGAAACTGTTGATGAAGGCTGTGCCGCTGTCCCCCAGGAGCCTGGAAACCTTAATAGTATGTGTGTTGAAACTTCACACCTTTCAGGAGATGAACCACCAGAGATCGTAAAGAACCCTGAAACCAAGAAAAAGACGTGTTTAAATTTAACTGGTCTGTATGCAAATCCGGAAGTTGGTACTTCAAAGCCGAATTCCGATGCAAAGTCTCGCACGGAATTTACTCAAGAACCATCCCATTTCAAAGAAGCCCTAGAATCATTATCTCCTCTCCAACCACTACACAATAGTGACAAACAAATCCCAAAAGGTAACAGAAAGCAACACTCAATAATTATGACTGCTACTCCTATGAAAGCGGTGTTACAGGAAGCTAAGAAGAAAAAAGAAATTAAGGATATGAAAGCCAAGCATAGACTGGAGAAGTTGTTGGAGGATCCAAAGATTGTTCCAAAACAAAAACTAAAAATTTTTAAGAGTAAGATTAGTAAGCCAGAAAAAGTTGAAAAGAAATCACACATAAAATTGAGCAAAGCAAAATGTAGTGCTACAGTCAAAGGGGAAAATAAAATAAAGAAAAGATGTCGAAGACAAATTTCTTTTGAAGAATCGTCTTCTGAGGAAGAATTTGATGAATCCAAGTTATGCGATGACAACGAATCTGATGATAATATTGATTTATTTTCCAAAGACACTGAAATGTGTTTAGTTTGTGGTGAATTTGGTACCAAAACTGAGCTATGGTTTAGATGTGTGTTTTGTGGAAAATGGGCTCACGCTGATTGCAGTGGGTTTGATTCGACTAAAAATTATACATGTGACTTTTGTTCCAAAAACTAAGTTTTCCTACTCAAAAACAACATTTTAGGTTGTAAGATTGATTTTTTTATCAGTGTTCTTCAACATTTGTAATGATTTCGTACAAAGTTTTGTAACAATTAAATAAGTTTGACCAGAAATCTAATTATTTTCTTATTTCTTACCACTGTCGGCATTACCCCAAAGGCATGTTGGAATTACCCCAGTGACCAGGGAAATACCGACATCTAGCAAAGGTTACAGCAAATTTTTGTTGTTGTTATAAATTAGATTGGTTTAATAATACTGTATTATATGAACTACGAATGCAGAAAATTCCAATTAATTTTTAGGTACTTTTATAAAAAACCTAACTGTCACTGTAAAAATTAGAAAATTTAAAATGTCTTAAGGTGTTGGTATTGCCCCGGTCTACCCTACGCTTCTTGACTAAAATCCATCATGTACAAATTTCCTTTTGACATAAATTGTTTTTCCAGTAACTATAGGTGAACTCGCATAATAAGTGTGAAAGAATTGAAGATAATTTTCACTCCATGAATTACATCCAATATACAGAGAGTAATATATAACTAAATACTCGTAGCATACACACACATCAATTAGTTACCTTCCAGTCAGCTGGACCTGGATATCGGACCTGGACAATAATGAATATAAATTGAACTGATCCAATATGAACTGTGTTAATGTTATAGGTGACTGATTAAGTACAGTTAAAAAGTGATAATATATTTAATATTTATAATAACTTTACCTCAAGATGTTTTTTCCTTATTTGGAACATGCTTCGGGACACTTAGTGTTCCCATCCTCAGCCTTCTTAATACTGAATCTTGTGGAGTACTTGTGTGTTGGTTGGTTGATGGGAACACTAAGTGTCCCGAAACATGTTCCAAATAAGGAAAAACATTTTGAGGTAAAGTTATTGTAAACACTAAATATATTATATACATCAAGAAATAGACTGTAGCAAAAAGTGTTTGAAAGTGATATTAGAATATAACATTCATAATGAATATAATAAACAATATTTGCACATGTATAAATTATCATTCGCCAAACAAATTAAATAATGAACCAGCTTGTATTTGCTTTCGCCAAACAAATTAAGTATACTTCAGTGTTGTTTTGTATTGCTTGTAATAATGCTGATTACAGTAATGCAAACATACAAAAATTAAATAGTCTTAAAATTCTATATTTCAAACTAATTAAATTATTAACATTTGTTTATATATTTTTAAATAAAATCATTGGAATTTAAACTTAATTATCTCTGAAGTTAAAGAAATTAATTATTTAGCTGTATTTGTATAATACTTATTTTATTGATCTTATTTTCTGATAAACTTACAAGGCCCTCTTTTATTTCCATCTTATACTCCTCCAAGCAGATGTGCTAAAGTTAGTAAATGAGAATATTTGATACAAAATTTATGTGTAAATCAGTTTTAAGAATTTTTGTTTGTATTCAGATAGTATTAAACAGGAGGTCAAACAATATTATTAATATTTTTAATTAAGCTTTCTGAATTGGTGGTGCAAAACTTAGTGTTTTATTCCACCCAGGAGGTCAAACAATATTATTAATATTTTTAATTAAGCTTTCTGAATTGGTGGTGCAAAAATTAGTGTTTTATTCCACCTGAAGTGCTAATAACTTCCTTTGGTGATTAAAAAGTGTTTGTAATGAAATATATGGCTTCTTCTTAACCATGTCTTTCACATCTTCGTCATTCAGATTTCACTTTTATTTATTATGGCCTATAGGCTTCTAGCAGATTATTTCATTATTTCTTTAAAAAGTAAGTAATTTCCCATTGGCCCATGTTGCCAAGTTTTCAAATGGAATTTCAATTTCCAAATGTAATTATATTTTTATATTATTTTTTGTAAAATGGTATAGTTATATTCCATATAATGTATTCAATTTTTATTCATTTTTTAACAAATTTAATGTAGTGAATCTTTTAAAATCTAAAATCCTACAGAATTCACTTACTTCTCCCCACTATTTATAAAATCACTGTACACACTAAAACACATTACTCTAGTATGTTACCTACACTGTACATATTTCAGTATGTAACTGACACAAAACACTTTGTCATGATTCCAAGGAAAGTGTTCAAAACAGTAATTGAAACATATTGTTTTGTGAAAAAAATAATAATAGTTAGGAAGAAACAGTGGAATATTACATAATTTCCTAAGACACACAGTATCCCATTCAAACTATCAAAAACAAATAAATTATTAAAAAATAATAAAGATTTTAAAATTGTTTGAAAATAAAAGACAAGAAATAAGAATTGTTTCAAAATAAGAAATATAAAAAATATTGTTCCAAATATTTATAAAAAAAAGTTTTTGATCACCTTTTGTTATTCATAATAAGCAAGTAAAATACATCAAATAATAAAAAATATAAACAAATAAAATAAAATAAATCCATGCCTTTATTAAAATTAAATTTCATACAAATGTGAGTTGTTTACCTAACAACCTTCGCAATTCTACTGATCAAATTATGCATCAAAGCTGAAATCCAAAACAATTGATTGACTTCCTCTGTTAAAACATAAGCAGGTCCAAATTCTGACAGGACTCTACTGGTACAAGGTAGATAATAGAGCCACAGGTTTCTATGGCACAGCCAAAATTCCCAATAAAATAGGCGCTATTTTTCACATTGTTTTTGAAGGTCTTCATTCTACCCAATTCCCCTTTCTCCTCTCAATTTCCAACTACAATCATGATTTTATAATTCCTCTGGATCAAGAGCCGTCTCTTTTTTGGTCTTCCTCTCATTCTTTCTCTTCATGTTTCTGTACTTTATTCAGTGATACTTTTATTGTTCTCCCACTATCTTTAGTTTCATGATCACAGAAAATTCATAACATATGACTCTTGTCTGCTTCTTCATTCACATCAGACTATCTTGGCTTATTCTGTATATGATGCACAAACTAAATAAATTTTAAGACAGTAATTATCAATAGAGTTTACAGTTTTACTAGTTATGAAGAAAGATGAAAATTTAACACATAAGATACTCAGACACTTTATCCAATGGTTGGGATCCCAATATTTGGAGCACTTATTATCTAGGTACTTTAGCTACATGATTTTGATTTTGAAATATCAGGAAAGTCTGGGGAGAAATGGTGGAAGAAGGATAATGAAAAGAATACAGGGAACTTTAAACAGATGGTGATCAACAGGATATCTTGAGAACTTCTGATTGGTCACTCACCTGTTCCTGGGTTGAAGTTGGAAGAAGAGAAAGAAGGACAAGATGGTGTATGCATGTGTGTGTATGCATGTGTGTGTGTGTGCATGTGTAAATTATGTTTATTCAATAACATGCATATTATAATATAATATCTTAGTCTCAATAAATTTGTGTATGGTAATTTATTTATGTTTCTTTTAGCCCCAATTTGTTCGTGCCAATTTTATAATATTTATCTGGTGTTTATTTAAACTAATGAAATAAACAATTATTTGCTCTTGTCTCAAATTCCATAAAATTTATTATTACTTTCTCTTTGACATATATTTAAATGTATTAACATTCAATGTCCCTTTCTTCAGTTGTAGCTCTCTTAGGTTTGATAACATAAACACTCTTTTTCTCAGGGTTAATATACAAATTAAAGTCTATGTACCATCCAAGTCATACATATAAAATAAAACAAAACATAATACTTGTAAATAATGTTCAGTAATTTGGTGTTGTGTATGTATGTTGAGTCATGGGTCCTTTGGATCATACAAAAGAAACAACTTAAACAGGAACTATTACTAATGATAATTATAGTGAACAAATAAAATTCATAATTATAATGTTTATACTGTTTTTGTTATAGGTTTCACTGTTCTTGCTCTTTAAATTGATTAATGTTTGTTCCAAGTGTTTGTCTTAGCATGATGGAACAATCCCACCAAATTTGTAGTTTCATTTACAGATTATTGCTTGATATTTATCTTCTGACCTTCAAGTTTTCAGTATGTTCTATTAAAACATTAGTCTCCTCATTATTTCTACAGTTTTTCTTCATTAATTCCTTTTATATCATCAATTATTTTGTAAAAATGTCCAGCATTAAAATAAATTGTTCTGGCTTCTTTAGAATATTCTTCAACAATTCAATTTCTTTTTAAAAACTACCAATTCTTCAGTGCAGCTCTTGGATAAATTATATTTTATGGGTCACAGGTTTGTGCTCACATTTTATAATTGATATGATTCAGTTGAATCTTATTTTTCCTTTGTCACTAATGTATATTATTAGTTTGTAACGTAATATTTCACTATTATTAATCATTATACACATTTTTATATTAACTATATAGTTGTTTATATAATTTATATGTTTTATTCACAGTGTATATTATAACTAGGTCCATTTCCTATCCACTTTCACTCTACACTGTTTTTTAATGTTTATCACTGTTCTTTTCACTATCTTATATTATTAACCACTTAACTTTTATAATTATAGCTTAATACTATTCTATTAGTAAATTTTTATGTCACTTATATTTTGTAGTTCTGATACAAAATAACTGCTTGAGGTTCACAGACCCCCCTCTAGTTTAATAGTCTAATGCTATAACCAATGTCTTTTTACTTACTTACTAGGTTCAATATTTATACACTATACTTACGTTTACTAATAACTATTTACATTTTATTATTCTTTGATCTTCTCTTCTGGGAATAATGGTCATAGTCAGTTATTGTCTCATCATTGTAATTAAATTATTTAATTCCTAAGTTTTCATTCCCGATTTCCCTAGTATTTACTTATTATAATAATTCTCTTTTGTTTTTGTTTTTGTTTTTGTTTTTTTACCTTTCACTCCTTGATATTATTATTTATCTTTAAATATTATATTTTGTTTTCATTTCTTTCTTTGTTAAGTTTATTGTTTACTTCTTTGTATTTTATTTCCAAAAAGATTGTGTTTAGGCATAATTCACAACGAATTTGAATGAATTAATTATCTTTATTCTGGGGTGTAATCTCATTATGTTACATAATGCCCCCCCCCCTTTAAGAATGATTATTTCTGATGGCATATTTATAAGACTGATGAAATCATCATTCATTCTTGTATAGGGTTTTCATAATATTTTTTCAGAGCATCTTGGTTGTATGGTCCTTTAATTTGTTGACTAGTTGGGTCCGTTAATTCACATTGATAGTTTCTCACTTTACCGGGCATGTCGGAGAAAACATGTTTATATTTATTATATTAATATTAGTTTATTCGTTTGTTCTGCATTTAGATTTAACCCCGTTTTTTCTTTCTGGAATCTCTGGATCTCTTTTATTTTATTCTGCCACATTTCTTCATTATTGTCTTGATAATCTATGTTACTTCGTAATGATCTAAACCCATCAATTTTATCCTCCCTAACATAATAGTTGGTACGGTTCTGAGGGGCACTTTGACTTCCATTTAACTTAGCCGTCCATACTAAATCATCTGAGATCAGGGACACCTTCTCTCTGCTCAGGTCAAATATAACCGAATACTGCCTTAGCATATCGCACCCGACTAACAAATTAAATGGTAGGTCACTTGCTACCAACAATATCATGGGAATTGTAGAGCTATTACTCTTCACTTCTAGTAATACCTGTTTCTTTACAGACTTATTTTGGCGTCCAGTAGCTCCAATTAGTGTTATGTTATTAACAGGTAATGTTGGTATAATTTTATTGCACTGTTCTTGTATCCTATTTAACTCCGTGCTGTCAACCGCAATGACACGTTCACCCCGGTATCTATCATTAGTTCGGTTGGTATCCCATTTACCTCAGCTCGAATGTGTGTGATTTCATTATTATTATTACTTTCCCATGGGCAGATTCTTCAGTTAATAAGTCCTCTCTTATGTTTTTTAAATAATTACTTTTAATTACTGTAATCGTCTTGTTAGGTATGTGTTGTTGTGGTCTTAGTTGGTACCCAGAAGATCGGATGAGTGACGGGCCATTATGATTTCTCACTACTGCCTCTCGTTTAAAGTCTGGTCATGGTCATTGTCCCTAACATCATTGTTATGGTGAGCATCATTGTTATTTGTATTATGTCTTTCTTCAGTGGTGTTCCCCATTGGATTATAATTATTGGTTCTCCTATTATCTTCACTACTTCGGCTCCTTCTTGAATAATTTTGGTTGTAATTATTGTGGTTATAGCCATTGTCTCTATTACCATTTGGATATGGGTGGTTGAGTTCTAGGCTCCTGCGTCCCTGATAATGTGGTCTTCTACTTCTATAACTGTGGTTACCTTCTTGATTATTTGATCGTACATAGTTCACTCGTGATCAATTATTATGGTTACCATTATTGCTTTGATTATTATTATTATTGTCCATATTATTTCTGTCTCTCAGCTGGTAGTCATTTCTCTGTCTACTTCTGCGGTAGTAATTTTCATGCTCATAATTTTCTAACAGTTCTGCCATGGACTGTATTGTTTCAATCTCTCTGCAGAGTTTTGCTCTGACAATCCCTTCCTCATAGTGGTAAGAGAGTTTCGTTACCAGGCACTCCTCTGGTATCTTGGGTTCCAAATTCCTAGCTAGGCACACCTTTTCCAAGAAGTATGCCTTTGGTGATTGGCCTCTCTGTGGATCGTATTTTCCATTACACAGATTGTCTCGTACTAGGTTTGGGGTGGACTCGGATCAGTATTTGGCTTAAAATAATGCCCTAAATTCCGGATAGTCACTTATGTCATGTCGGGTGGCTGTCCACCAGTTATCTGTCATGTCTTTAAAGCGTTCGTCTAATATGCTTCTGATTACCGTCCATCTGGTTTCTCTATTTTTTGTAATATTATCTTCAATCCTTTCTAAGAATTCCTTCTGTAGTTTCTGAAATTAATTATTTCTCTGTTGTCAGTAAATTGGAAGTTAGGTACATAAAATGGCCTGTTCCTAATCATCTCCAATTATTCCCGTACATTCACCAGTTCTCTTTGATTTATCTCTTCAATTTTCTCTGTATTATTGGTAACTCGGTTCTATATGCTATTAACGTTGACTTCTATGTGCCCTATTTTCTCTTCTACCTTTTCATGCACCCTTTCTATTTTTTCTTGTGTCTCTTTCTGCATTGATTCAATTCTTATTATATTATTATTTTCTATATGGTCAATCTGTATGCATAAATCTTCCTTAAATTGCTGCAGTTCCAGACTTGTTTGCGTCAGCTGTTCATTGGTTTCGGAAATTTGGTGTTTGATTGTTTCGTTATACTGTTCCATTTTTTGGTTAATCTCAACCATTTCCCCTATGATCTGCCGTTTCAAATTCTCATTACTTTCTTCAATTTTCTTACTATTCTCTTCCATCTTCTTATTGGTATCTTCCATTTTCTGACTTAATTGTTCCATTTTCTGTTTACTGTCATTTTTTAATTCTTCCTTCAACTGTTGGTTATTATTTCCATTTTCTCTTCCATCCTCTTGCTATTATCTTCCATTTTATTACTATTATCTTCCATTTTCTTTCAATTATCTTTTGATTCTTCCATCATAAGCCTTATCATTTCTTGTATGCTTACGTTCTCCGTATATTTTCGTTTGTCAGGTTGATTTTCTTCCATCTTGCTGGCTTCTACCTCCACTTCTATTGCAGGTTGAGCCTCCTTCTCTTTCATATTCATTTCGGTATTAGCTTTCTTGTTTCTTCTACATGAGGTTGCTCTTTTCGCCATCTTGTTTACTTTTGTATGATCGCCGGCTAGAAATTGCAACTATAATTCTGTTCAATCTTTATTTATTTCCTTTTTCTAGCCCTCAAGTTGATTGCCAATTTTATAACATCTTAGTCTCCTAAATTTGTGTACGGTAATTTATTTATGTTTCCGTTAGCCCCAAGTTGTTGGTGCCAATTTTATAATATTTACCTGGTGTTTATTTAAACTAATGAAATAAACAATTATTTGCTCTTGTCTCAAATTCCATAAAATTTATTATTACTTTCTCTTTGACATATATTTAAATGTATTAACATTCACTGTCCCTTTCTTCAGTTGTAGCTCTCTTAGGTTTGATAACATGAAAACTTTTTCTCAGGGTTAATATAAAAATTAAAGTCTATGTACCGTCCAAGTTATACATATAAAATAAAACATAATACTTGTAAATAATGTTCAGTAATATGGTGTCGTGTACAGTATGTATGTTGAGTCATGGGTCCTTTGGATCATACAAAAGAAACAACTTAAACAGGAACTATTATTAATGATAATTATAGTGAACAAATAAAATACATAATTATAATGTTTATATTGTTTTTGTTATAGTGTTTCACTGTTCTTGCTCTTTAAATTGATTAATGTTTGTTCAAGTGTTTGTCTTAAAATTATTACACATCATTAGCTGTTTGTAAGTAAATTCTGTTTTACATAACGCATTCAGATTTTTGATTAACCATTTTAATGAAACATTATTTAACACAGGAATTTCAACACAAATATCATACAATATGAATATTTATGATACTATATAATTTTTATAAAATTATAAAATTTATAAAACATGTTTGAATAGGTATCAAATTTAAGTAAAATGCTTTTAATAAATCCTTTGTTTGATCTTTTTTATTAATGGAGGGAGAAGAATATGTGTGTAGTGAATAAAAAAAAACAGTTTTCTACTAAGTTTTTTTCTATGTCATTTTCTTCTCCATCTTCAACTATCCAAATAACAAGAACAGATTTATTATTATCAGTCTTTTTTACTAATTATTAGACTACTAATTACATATATAATTTACATATGCCTATATTTAATTACTTATGTACGTGAACAATGGGATTTCACAAATGAGTTCAGAATAATAATAATCATGGTTGTGTAACAGATTTATTCATTATTTACAATGTTTAGATGACCAACATTCTTCTTTACAAAAAAAAATGTTGAACTTAAAACCAAGTAACACTGGCACAATCAAACATAGTCTGTATGTTACTGTTTTATTTTCATTGTAAAACATATTCTTGTAAAGAACACACCAATAACACATATAAAAATGTTTACAAACAATAAATAACAATGTTGAAATGTCATTCACAATTAGATTTGAAGAATAATTGTTGAGCTTAGAGGATGTTATTGTATCTTGTATATAACAATAACCATGTTTATTAGTTATTCTAAATAAAATTAAAAATATAACGTGCAAGGTGTAGTTTGCACCTCTGTATGTGATGAAATAAAATTCATCTCTCAAAATAAAATGTTTGAGTGATGAAATGAATGTAATGTTTAAGGCTGCTGACACACGGGCCACTCTGTGGCACCACTCAGTCGCGCCAAGTACCAGTGCCTCGTGTGCAAGGGTTCGCTTCAGAGACGCGCCACTCTCCATTCGCTCAGTGATAAAAGATTGTTTCATTTAGTATTTATATCAGTTTCATCCATGGACTCTGACGAGGAAGTTCTTCTTCCTTCCGAATCATTTACATGACAAAACAGACAAATGGTAGTAGGAGGTGCATAGAAAAACACAAATAAAATCCCAGTGTTATAAACATAACAAATTTCTATATATTTTTCTAGAAGTTGGAAGGAAATTCTTAAATAACAAATATAGAAACCATAAAGCAAATGAATGTGAGGTAAGTGTATGGGAGTAGACTTGGTAACATGTACAACAATCCTGTGTACAACATTATAAATCATTCTAAAATACAAATGATGATACCCCTCATTGATCTTTTTTTTCTTTAATAACTCATTACTGTAGTTAAAGATAGGTCAATATGAAAACACAGCATTTGTGCTACACTAATTATTGATATTACTGATACCTTAAAACCACGTAATTAGTTCAGTGTTAAAAATTGTAGCATTTATGAACACAGTGGATTTACAGTAAACCTCTCTTCATCATTACATACTCAATAGGTATAGTAACAAAAATTACAAAAATCATGTTAAACTAGGTTCATCCTAGCACAGGTGAGTCTAATAGTATTTACTTTAGACTAAAAAATAGTTTTGGGACGTTAACTGACTGTATGGAACATCAACAAACATTAAATGCCCCTTACACAATCACATATGAGAACACACAATATAACATTACATTTTCATATCAACTAATGAGTATTATTACCAAAAATGTTATTAGAGTTCATTGTTACAGGTATCACAGTACTGATGTAAACCTTTTACCCTAAAGGGATCACATATTAGACACAATTGACATTTTCTTCGATGGTATGGTTCGTTGGTAACCCTTGTTAACATCTTCTTCTTCTTCTTCTTTCTGCTTTTCAACTGAAAAATAAAATTTTCTTCTAAAAAATATTCAAACAATTAAATAATCACAACTTAGTAATAATAATGAAAAATTAAATTCTTAATTTAAAAATTAAAGACTTTTTAATGCCTACAATCAAGTTTTTCTCATTGATGAAGAATTGAAAATTAATATAATGAAAAATAATGGAAACTATTTCATGACTCAATTGTTAGAAAAAATATGAACATACATATTAATGGATGCCACTTTAATATCATACCACCTTAGATCAAACTACAGTATTTTAACCATAGACAATGTACCTATTATAGATTATCACTGCACCTGGATCGCTTTTAACTTAACCAGCTGATGAGATTAGGTACACATTAAGCCTGAGTTAGCTGGACTTCATGAAAAATTGCTACATTAAAAATGTTTTAACTGTTCCTAATTATTCTGCAGTTGTAGGCATAGCCAAATGTGATGTTTGATACAAAGGAATTTTCTTAATAGGCCAACTTAGCTGTAAAAAAAATTATAACAGCAAATATTCTTCTCCATTTGAAGAAATTCCCTACATTTAAGACATAATAATGTAAGCAATATTTGTGATACAAATAAACTAATATTATTGTATGCAACATGTTATATAACATTGCATTAAATTATGCCATGTTGTTATAATTAATAATATTAACTTGTTATCTATTTATCTATTCCTTTACTTGTTTATGAAGTTTCATTTTTTCTTGGGTTTTATTATTTTAAAGTACAAAAAAAAATTCACTATAACAAAAATTGGTTTAATTCTTTGGTCTGATGGTTTTTAGTTTTCATGTCGGAAACACAAGTAATCTGCAATGTTTGACGTTTATGTTGATTGGCTTACAGTCCATAACCATACCAATAAATATTTATTATACCTTAATCCTTTAGAAAACCAATAAAAAATATGTCAGTCCTTCAATGAGCCAATTATATCATATGAGGTAATTTTTAAGCAAATGTATTGTGCATAACAATCGTTTTGTCTAAGTTTTGTTCATTTGCTGTCTCGAATGCTGCTGTTCATTTATTTCCCTCATTAACATAACAACAATTTAATTTTTACTATTAAATTTATCTTTGCTCAAACCTACAAAAATGTAAAACAAATATTTTTCACACAATTAACTGTGTTTTTAGTGGTAGCACTAAAATTTCAATTTTCATTAGCATTAATTGATTTTCTTCAGAATTTATCTATTCTCCTCTTTATGCAGTGAATCAAGACACTATATAATAATCAAGCATGTGTAATAAAAAAACACATGATTTAAGCTATAGGAACATAGAAACATTTAAAACAACTAAAAATGTTAATTTTTAAAATCTATCAATTGTATTTAATAATGTAAAACAAATTCTAAGACTTTAAATAAAGTACTTACATGGTTCTATTAGTATTCTTTCAATATTCCCAACTGGGGCTTCCACACATAAGTGATAGATCAGAGCAAGCAACACACAAGTTGACATGTCACCAAAAGCAATCCATATCTAGAAAAATATAATATGTCAAATATATATTTTTGTTTACATGGATCATTTACATTTGTTCACATCATGGATCATTTGTTCACACCAATTCATTTACAAACTTCTAATGGTACTGATATATTCAGTGAAATGTACGTCAGGTTTAATGAAACAATAAAAAATATAATAATATGTAATAATACATGTTTAGATTGTTTCTCACTTTTCAACAAATTAAAAACTGAAAATCAACTCTTTCTTTTTTTACTATTCTCAATTTTTGAGTTGCACATCCCAAAAGAGCATACACCTGATAAACAGAAACTAATTTGATTTAAATTAGAGCTTTAGTTCATGTATCTGTGGTACTTTTTTAATAATTCTTTACAAGTTGTCTTATTAGACTCAATTATTTTACGGTTTTAGTTGCTCAATTTCATCATACTTCTTTTTAAATTACATTCTGGTAAATGTATTCTGACTAGTAGTGTAGCCAGGATTTTTTCATTGGGGAGGTTATTGGCTAAGATTTTCTCCTTGGAAAAGTCACAGAAATATTTTTGTTACGTAGTGCCAGTACTAATATTAGCAAGGAAGTGTTGGGCTGGATGTAGTGGGGGATCTCCCATTATACCCTACTGCATATGTTGCTATACCATAGAATCTGACAAACTAGTACTTATATGCTGCAGATATTCCTATAAGACTTCATTGGCAGCCTACCCAATGGGGGACAGTTGCAGCCTCCATAACCCTTTAGCTATGCCATTGATTTAACTTAATATTGTTTGTCATTTGTAGTTCATCATTAATTTTAATCATCATCACTAACCAATCATTAGTGACATAAAGTGTATACAAAAATTCACTTATAATTTTTAAGGCAGGAACAAGATTTTGTAAAACTGTGCGAACAAACATTATAAATCTAAACATTTTTGCCCAATGGAATGTAATTGTATTGTAAGTCACATAAATTGTAAACACATAATTTTTTCTATTAATTTAATTAAAAACAAATTCTAATTCCATCTATTTAGGCAATAGTCATTGACAATTCCAGACAAAATTAGAGTTTTTATTATCAAAATAGTAAAAGTGACCAAATGCATTCCACAATACTCTACTGGGTCATGATCTCCCTTAGATTCTGATTCCAGCAGGACAAATCACTAACCATCCATGTGCCAGTTTGTCTCATTCATTATCAAGCATCTTTACAAATGTAAAATGTCATTCCACTTATCCCACTCGTTTAAGTCTGTCTATTTTGGTATGGTCTATTAAATACCTGTCTTTATATAACTGTTTTAACTTGTAATTATATTTAATGCACCATCCCTCTTCTTCTCTTGTAGGCCCATACATCTTTCTTAGGTCTTTTCTCTCAAAAGTAGCCAGGAATTCTTCTGTTTTCTTTATCACTGCATGTGTCCATGTTGTGCAATTTTTGATGACAACTGATCTTATTAATTGGGCAATCTTATATCTGTGCTTTTATCTATCAAATTGGATTTAAGGGTTTTGTTTATGGCATATAAATATCCTTTACTTCCTTTCCTTATTCTTTGTTGCATCTCCTGTTCCACATCATTTGCATTGTTTTTTTTCTGTTTCCAATGTATGGGAATTAGCTTACTACATTGGTAAGCAAATCCACAACTTGAAAAATTTGTTCTCACCAAGTGTCTAATTTTGCCTTAATGTACTCATCATTTTTGTTGCTGTACCTTTGCTTTTAGAAATTTTTATTTTTAGTCCAACTTTTTTTTAAGTTTTGGGACATTTCTCCTACTGCTATGAGTTTTTAAATCCATTACATATTCCCCAGTTGAAATATCCACAAAGTTAAACACCATTGCTCACTTGAAAAGTCTAGTATTAGAATGCAGTAATACAAAAACTGGATAAATAAACACACAGCATCTCAGCAGTCAGTGACACTATACCAATAAAAGTGAAAAAAGGATGCACATTCAATTTATTTCATCATATGAAAAACTATTTTCCTGTTACTGGTATTGCTTACTTATTTAGTTTAGTTATTGATAATAAAATAATATTTGATAACAGTATAATATTCTCTGGCCAGAAAGTATTATACAGACACTAGAATGAAAAACTACTGGAGTTGATATCCATGGTCATTAACCAATGCAACCTGTTGTCTGTTAGAGCTTATAATGTTAAGACAAAATGTATGATTTTATACTCAGATAAGTTATAACTTAATTTAAATTGCAGTGCGGGCACACAGTAATTACCCTGGTAATGTCAGAAAAGTTGATTGGTGTCCTCTGATAATTTGCCTGTAAGTGTAAAACTATAACATGCGTGATGAAAATACAGTAGAGAAGACGACCTGCAGGTTGCCATATACCAGCTCTCAGAAATGTATTGACTGGACCTACAAAACAAAATCAGTCTATTAATTTAATTTTTCTTAAACGTATTGTATATAACTATGTTTAGTTTAATTGTGTTTAATTTCTTGAAACTGTTGCTGATTGCATGCATATGAGTATTAACTGTAATGTTAGTACATTATAATATGTATTTGTAGTTTTATAAATAAATTATGCAACCATTAATTTGTCTGACATAAATATAATGGGTGTCACATTATATTAAACCATAACCAAGTTGATTGCATTATATATTAGACCCAATGTGACAATTTTAGTTACTGATAAACAAATGACAGTTTTGACATTACTTTTTTCTATCATTATGGATATTGATAATAATATATAAATTTCAAATGTAAAAAAATACTTAATAATGACTAAATGGTTAGAAGTAAAAATTTATCCCTGCTTCATAAAGAATGATGAGTACAGGAAATGAGGTATTGTTATTTGTATACATGGTGGCCCTTTACCAGTAAGTGGAATTTTATCAGGTACGGAATAGTGAGTGCCCATTATACCTACTAGCAAAAGTAATAAGTGAGTGGCAACTGTAGTATGAGCTGAATCCAGAAATATGATGATTGGTCCAATGTATGTCTCCTCTGTTTGACAGTCATCAAAGTAGAGGACAGAGGACGTTGTACGGTACCTCTGTGACGATTTAAATAAAAAAAAAAAAATCAAGAAAATTAAAAATTAAAAAATTAAGGTTGCAAGCTATTAAGCCATTTAAATCTCACTGTATTAATATAAAAAACCTGTATGTACTCAGTATGAGAGGAATCAGTAATTAGTTAGTTAGAAGATACTCTAATAAAAAGATAAATTGTAAAGAGTTATTAATATCGTATTTAACCTTTTGCTTGTGAGCAGGCGCTGTCCTGTTGATTCCAGACTCGACATGTTTTCCGAGTCTTGTGTAAGTTAGAATAAGATAAAAAACCTAATGTTAATAATTAAAAATCTGAAGACACAGGTAGTCGCTAAAACAACTGATTTAAATTATGTATATTTGTTTAGGGATAGTTTGTATAAATAAAAATGTTAACATAAAGAGAGACAGGGACTATATTCTCGCGCGGTAATTGCCCCACTACCATTTTGTCCAGTACCAGGCGAAGGGAGCAGAATTTCGCTCTCTCGCAATGGTGACTTCATACAGTATAGACGTAAGAGCTGTGCTCTTAAAATATGTCACCTATACTTTGTTTTACCTTAAGATGGTATACAAGAAATAGCTTGTATTAAAGCATCTGGATGTGTTAACTAATATAGTTATGTAAATAAACAAGAGATTTAAAGTGTAATTCAAAACGTAAAAAAAGGTGTAACACAAGATGACTTCGAACTTCAAGAACTAACAACACTTCCAACATCATACCTGGAGATGTGAACTATCAGAAGCCACAAACTCTAGTACACACGACAGAATATGCAGATCAGGACATCCGAGAATCTACAAGTACCATCGTAGAAGGTTCAACCTGCGAACTTTGGAGCCCTTTACTGATGAAAACCAGACCGAGATGACGAAGTAGCTGTTCCTGTTTCCCAAGACGGATACCCCAGGACGAGTCTTCTGCATACCAATTAAAAGGTGACTCGATAGCCTGTCTATCGAGGGTTACTAATATTTGTTACACAACACATCTTGAAAGAGACTTTTCAGAAACTATTAACTTTGTAAAGACTTATAAATTAAATCTAAGAATTTCATGTAACCATTCTAACTTCATACGTTGTAACAGTTTATATGCTAATGTAGAGTAATATAATTCAAGCAATAATACCATTCTTCCAATAGTTGAATAAAAGAAAGTCTTGCAAGCTAATATCATGAATTGATTATGACTAAAAGTTTTAACGAATAAATACCGAAGGTTACCCGGATCCGAGGTATAGCTATATAGAATCAATTTTGATCCCAAAGTTTAAAGAAACCTTTCAAATAACTTAATAATTGAATTAGTAATGTCATGGGATCTGTCAGTAAATGTTTTTAAATGTTAAATAAAGAGAAGTCTTCTTGTTACACACATATGAGGAGTGCTTAAATCAATTGTATACCTTGCCATTGTTTCCTTACACAGTTAGTAAGTAATTTGTTATATTAATTATTTGTGATACATTCTGTTACAACGTAGGCAGCCCATCTAATTAACGGAGTTTAATTACGATGGGTTCCCTGGATTTGTAACGCGGCGAAAAGACGTTACACCTCTACATCTATGTCACTGGAATGGAAGATTTAATGTTCACTAAAGTGTATGGATATAACTAGAGAGCTTTAAACTGTGGTCATTTTTTTAGTGTCTATGTACTTGCTTTTCATCTTTTACAAGTGGCATACTGTGGACATCACTCACAGAGTGCACCATTTGGGCAATCTTCACACAGAGGGGGAAAATATGGATGTCAAGTAAAAGTAGCACCACTCCTAATAACCAGTGAGTCAGCAGATCTAATTACAATAGTGATGAACCATTTTTAAAAAATTAGCATATCGGATAAAAAACAAAAACTAAGTAATAATATAACTGTTTCAAGGTGTTCACAGAGAAGGTGCTTACCTCCATATCCAATAATACATGCAAAAAACACCCACGCAGTTGCAAGAGCCCATACGTAACGATTTAAACCTTTGTAAAGTGCATGATAAATTTCTGGTATATAATTTCCTTCGGTCTGGAATGGCATTATCCCAAACATGACTAATGCAAGTGCAAAAACAGAGAGTGACCATCCAAGAACAATAACCCACTGAAAAAAAAGAAAACATAATTATAAAGGTACATCATTATGAATCTACAGTTAGCATACAGATTATGTGGAATTAAGTAGTTTACCTTAGGTAGTTTAGGTGGATTTTTGGCAACATTATTTATAATAATTCCTAAAGCAGCGCCTATTAACCATGAGCCTGCTCGCATGTGAGTTCGTATATAATTGTTAACAAAAACTTCTTCATCTATAGGATGCCTGTAACAACCAAAGTACACTACTTAGAATTTTAATTTAAAAAGGCATCCTATATAGGGTATAATGATATAGTAATTAAAATGATATAAAATACTTACCCACCAACGAAGTAATAAGCAGGTAAATTCCTTCTATATGGATCAATGACTGCAATTCCCATAACTGCTAATATTAAAACAGGTAATTCATATTTTGCAAACCATGGCCACTTGAGCATAGGATAGAGAATAAATGGAGACAACCAAAACATCTGCATATCTGTTGACAAGAACCAGCTTTGTGCCATACACTGAAATTCAGAAAGTACAGTGACAATGTGTGTATAAAAAATTAATAGGCCTAAATTAATAAAACGACAAGTACTAGAAAATTGTTGAGCTACCCCAACAGGACATGGTCTTCAATAAAAGGGGAAGGATAAATCCAATGTACAAATCTTTCAACATCAAATAACATAATATCAATTAAACCATTCAGCAGCTAAATTCCATAGATGCTATAAACTCTAGAGGTAAAGTTTGTCACATATATTTAGGCGTAGAACTATTTATTGCTACAAACAAGTACACATTTTTTACTGGGACATACCATATTTTCAACTCAGATTGTGTGTAGATAAAAGTCTACAGTTTCTTGGATTTTATTTCCATGAAGACCTGTGTATTAAGTAATATGTAATGCACTACAATTGCCTCTGACTGAGCTTACAACAACAAAAGGTAGCTCAGGGGAAGGTAAAATTGAGTTGAAAATTTTATAAAACGTCAGTGTTCCTTAGCTTGAAATAGTGCATTACATATTATTCTATAACTTCATATTGTTTTTCATTGTTATGCCCAAAATTTTATTTAAAAATGAATAATATATTAAATTATTGAGAAAATAAATTGCGGTACCTATATGAAGGACAGAATTCAAGATACTTGTACTGTAGAAATTCCTGGAGTGGGTAATGATGGTTGATTATAATAGTGATAAGTATAAAAGAATATAATATCTAAAACTGAAAGCTTGAGTCAATACTTTTTATGCAGATACTTTCACACTTAACAAAACAGAATTTAATCATACCATAAAGTAGTTTATTTGCAATGAGGCACAAAACTAATGTGGACTGTGAATCCACATGCCGTCAGCTATCACATTTTTCAAGAATTAAAAAAATTTTAATTTTCATGAAGTACTATATATATATATATATATATATATATATAATTAATTTTAATAAAAATAATAATTAATTTTATTTTAGAATTTTTTGCAAGATATAACAATTTTCTGTAAAGTTTCATATATATCCACTTCACAATTCATTAATCATGATTCATAGCCTGACCTGATTCATATGGTACATCTTTCTTTTCATGAATCAGCACACTAGCAAAGAATATTTTTGTTCATTAACCAACTAAACTAATGTTAATTATATTTTTAAGAATCTTTCTATGCCAAGCTAAGCATAAAGCAAGCCCACCTTCTTTTCATTTTTCACAGTTCAACATCCTATACCTACATTATTTAGAGTTTTGTTTTGACATTTGTCGAGGGTGTGACTTAACAGAAAAGTGGTAACCAATCATAATATTGTTTTCATAACAAGATGATGTCAGCTGTATGTAATACTGCTCTAGTTTGTGTATATACTGCCACAGGATGATGATGATGACAATAAGGAGAAATCTCAGTCACTACCCAGTGATAGACCACAGTTGCAAAAAAAAATGTTTAGCCCCTGAAGGTGTAGGGGCACATGATTATTAGCTGATAAAAAGTTTATACAAATCATGATTTCATGAGAGTAAAAGGCAGTGGTAGGGAGAGAGAGCGAGAGAGAGGGAGTGATAGAGAGTTTGTGTGTGGGGGTGTGATTAATACTGACAACATGTTTGTTGTATATTTTACAACAGAATGATGTAGAATCATGCCTATCAATGAAATGTCAGAACCATTCTTTAAATAATACTAATAAAGAAGTATTACACTACCAGTAACTGAGTTATTCTTTTTTTCTTTGTTTAACAGTTCATAGTAAATATAAATTAATTTTAAGGAAAAACCTATTTAGTCAGCTATTTTACATTCCACATCAAATCCCATAAGTGCTCAAATATAAACTTTTATATATCTGATCAGTTTCAGTACACATTTCTAACAATTAAATGAAGCTCTAATTTCAAATTATGTAATTTTGTACAATTTTTGTATTAAACCAAGTTTACTGAAAAATTATTATTTTGCAACTGCACTCAGTTGGTGTGTTTTTAAGACAATACTATAGTAAATTGTGATGCAAGAAAATAATTTTACATAACATAGTATTAAAGGAATATTTCATTAAGAAAACCAAATTTTAGTTTTAATGTATGTTTATTTTTATGAACTCTCCTTACACTGGACATTCTTTGTGAAGCCATACTCAACATCTAGACTGAGATCCTCAAGGTTAATTACAGAACAGTAAAAATATTTAAAATATAGATACTTATTATAAAAATAAAACATATTGTTACGACAGGCTACTGATTGTCATATGGTACAGTGGAAAACAAAATACAAGACACCAATTAAGTCACTAATCACCAGCTTTAATTATCACAATTAAACAGTTTGTAATCAACAATAGTCTCTTACAACAAATCAAATAAAAATTGTTCACACACAATAATAATGTCAACTAATATAAAACACAATTGTACTAAAATTGTCCCACACAATTATAAAACACATAACACTTCACCTCAGTACTTCAAACCGCACTGTGTAAATCGCCCGACAATAACTGAACTAAGTGCCGCTGAATGCCTATATTTATACCCCGCTGAAATACCATAATATCCCATACTATGCGTCAAGAATGTACTAGAAAACACCAGAACATAATTGATTGCGGGCTTGCATGCATACAGTGCGCACGGACTGGTGAAATCTGGATCAGTCTCGGTCGCGTGACAAGTGTCACGTAATTGTCCTTCATCTCAGTAGCAGCAATACGTATGCACACACATGTTACAGCTGTAAGAGCCAAGACACATGTAGAATGTTTTATAATGGTGTAACATTTTTCCGCATTACGTAACAATATGTTAAACTCAATAAATATTGTTTGTAATGTAACAAATACCACAAAATCTTATAACAAGAAAATTCATATGAAAACACATGAAAGTGCTCACTTGTTCAGATCATAGGGTGAACACAATCACATCACCATAAAAACCTTTAAAAACTCCTTCTGTATACTATCAACTGTGTTCTTACCGTTTCATTTGGTGTGGCATAATTTGCAGTATAGGTAATTGTTGACCACCAGTTCTTCACACAAGGCTTGATTAGTGCTTTATAAAACTCAGGACAAAGTGGTCCTTCACAAGTCAAGTCCATGCATGTACAGTAGAACAATAACAACAGAGCCAATGGAGGAGCCGACCTATAACACATGATCGGATTCATTATAAGTATATTAAAAGGAACTGAAAAAATGAAAATTGTATTGTTGGCTCTGAACTATAAAACATTATTCTAAAGGCTATGGAATGCACTGAAAGATGAAAACTACCCCACTGGGTGAGTTGCCAATAAGGTCTATACATAAGACCTGCAGGCAAACAGTACCATCTCCATAGTGACCATGATATAATATATACAAGGGGCTTTATAGGAAATTCAAGTGTATTTCTTACTACTGCCAACAATTTTTGCCCTCCTTATCACCAGTAACCCATGACTGAAAAATCCTGGTCTATTAATCCCATGTAAAAATCTTGATCAATAACAACATAGTGGAAGATTCCCGTCTATGTACTGTTAACAAATATAACTAAGATGTTAGTAAATATTCTTATTGTTCTGTTGTTGTTGTTGTTGCTACATTTATTTATGACATTTAAACAACTTTTTATGACATTTAGAATTCATAATTTTCTTATGTTTTTTTTAGTTATATTAAGTAAATAATTTTTCCTGGCCTATTTATCTCTTTTATTTTAAGTATCAAACATATCTTAGTTTTCTTTTGCCACATAAAGTAGACTCAGCATATTTCCATTAAAATAAACTTCATTACATACTTTGCTCACAAATCAATAAATTATTCCTCACAACACACAAATTGGTTTCTGGTTCAGATTTACACTAGTCATCATTTACCAAATAAGGTAACTTACTTCACCATCAACTTTCATGATCTGTTAGCTTTAAAGAGATTTAATCATTGAAAGTGTTCAATTTTTATATTAACATTTCATAAACCTTATCAAATAGCTGAAGATATTCTAGAAAAAGTCTATGATGTATTTGTTTCTAATGAGAATATATGAATAATTAAGACTCAACCAACTTACCTTATGTATCGACTGACATAGTAAAGAAGAACGTTGAAGTTTTTCAGTTTTTCTATCTTTTCAATGAATGCATAAGTCATTAGAATTCCAGCCATACACAAGAAAGTCTCAACACATAAATAACCATTTACTATGGGCATACGCCACCAAGTTTGTACTGCCTAAAACACAGATTAATTTTCTTAATTACTAATTCAGCAATCTTTTATATTTTGTTTAGTGCACAATACTTTGTGGTTTTGTATATTTTACATATACAGAGTGCTTGAGCAGGCTACTTTCAAATTTTGTTTTGTTTTGAGAAATATGTTTACTTCAGGAAGAAATACAGTATGATGTATAAATATAATATGAAAACATTAAAGCATTTATTAGTATTACTGTGTGAATATAATAAATAGTTAAATACAAATGAATATACTTTTTATTTTCATTTGTTTCACATATCCGTCACCTCCTGATCCTGACAAATGATGGTTAATTCAAGTTCTACTGTTAGTGCTATTACAGAAGAAAATTGTTAAAGAAAATTTTAGAAGATGCTGTGTATTTAATCTAAAATTTTAAATAAAAATTATTGAAAGTAAATTATAAAATACACACAAAATAGATTACAAAAAGAATTATACCTCATTAAAGTCAAACAAATTCATAGCTGGTTTAGAATGAAGTTGCGATAACCTGTCATCTAAGACAATCCACATGATCATGAAAAACCTGAGAGGCTGAAGTACGTCGACAGGAGTTGGTGGGCCAACATTAACGAGTACTTTATAATTTAGTGGTATTGAAAATGCAGTCAGGAATCTGTGTTTATTTCCTGAAATTGTACAAATCCAATTAATAAAAGACTTAACCAATCATGTGTTGATTTAAAAATGTCTATAATAGTAACAAACTACTGTTCATAATAATTACAACTACAGAATTTTCTTGTGCTTAGTACAACTACACAACAACTACGTGTGTGTGTGTGTGTGCTTAGTATTGTTGGGCAATTTTTTGGGTGGAAATGAAAAATATAGAACTTAAAATGTATGGAATATATTTTCAAATCTAAAATGTGTCCAAATGCTGTAGTAAAGTTTAGAGGAGATATAAGGCAGGGAAAATGAGTAATGTGCTCATCAAGAAAAAGGTTGGTAAAAAGTAATCATGAAAGAGAAACATTAAAATAATAAATTAATTAAAAAAGCGTATACACAAACTGTATTAAATGCAAATTATAATGCAATTATTATTTGTAATAAAAAACGCAAGGATCAAGTGATTTAGCAACTTAGCATTAGTATAATTATAGTACCTACAAAACAAGATATACATTAATACTATGTAAACATTCTTTAATACTGTTTTTAATAAGAAACATTTGTGGCAGTAGCTTAATCTTATAAAAATAATGGACATATAAATATAAAATAGGCTTTCATAATTATACCTAATGTTCATCAATAGACAATTGTGTCACACTAGAAACTTTAACTGAATTGATGTAAGATAGTACAGGTTTTACTAGCTGATATCATTATCAGCTGTAGAAGTGTGAAAGTGCAGTCCACCTTAACTGTATGATGAATTGCTTTCTACCTTCAAATCTGGCTAAAACCATAATTTTCACAAATTATTAGATGAATAAACTATTTAAAGCATGAAAAAATATCATTCTGTTTGCTGAGGATCAACTAAACATAGCTGCTTTTTGTACAAAACAAAATATCTAATATCATTTTATAGAATCTGGCTGGACAGTGTGAAAATGATGTAAACTCCAATGGATTCGAACTCACGACGCCCATTATTATTGATCTTATTATTTTACTGATCAATAGTAAATTAAGATCAGGGTGTAACTGAGAAGTCTTCAGAATTAAATATAGATATTCTGGCACTGCATCTTCACAGTTTCTCATTATTTCACCCCCATATTTCACTTCATTCATAAGTGTCAGATACTTACCATCATTTTTACTTCCATGTTCCTTAAGGAAATGGAAGTATAGTGATGGCAAAAAAAATCGTGTTCGAGATTATTGCAGATTCTGATTGTACTACACACAAAACATGAAAAAAGTCATTTTTTGAAATGTGTGTGTGTGTGTGTGTGTGTGTGTGTGTGTGTGTGTGTGTGTGTGTGTGTGTGTGTGTGTGTGTGTGTGTGTGTGTGTGTGTGTGTGTGTGTGTGTGGATTTTTTCTATGGCAAACGATAACAGCCGCAAAATTCAAACAGAATCAAATAATTTTTCCATACAGTCCTGATTTGTTGAGTTCTCAAGATCTACTGTTTCTGGTAAAGATCAGTTAAGGGAAAGGGGTAGTTTACCTGCAACGTTTTATGTTTTAACAAGGGTATTTTCTATGGCAAATGATAACAGCCGCAAATTCATACAGAATCAAATAATTTTTTGCATGCAACTCTGAATTGTAGTTCTCAAGACCTATTGCTTTTGTTGAAGATTGGGTTAAGGGAAAGGGGTAGTTTACTTGCAACATTTTATGTTTTAACATGGTAATTTTTTCTATGACGAATGATAACTGTCATAAATTCAATCAGAATCAAATAATGTTTTGCACACCTTCCTGAGCTACAGAGAACTCAATGTCTGTTGATTTTGGTGAAGATCGGTTAAGGAAAAGGAGTAGTTTACCAGCAACATTTTATGTTTTACTAACAGTAATTTTTACTTCCATGCTCCTTAAGGAAATGGAAGTATGGTGATGGCAAAAAAATCGTGTTCGAGATTATTGCAGATTCTGATTGTACTACACTCAAAACATGTTGCAATAAGTCATTTTTCAAAATGTGTGTGTGTGTGTGTGTGTGTGTGTGTGTGTGTGTGTGTGTGTGTGTGTGTGTGTGTGTGTGTGTGTGTGTGTGTGTGTGTGTGTGTGTGTGTGTGTGTGTGTGTGTGTGTGTGTGTGTGTGTGTGTGTGTGTGTGTTTCTATGGCAAACGATAACAGCCACAAATTCAAACAGAATCAACTACTCTTTTGCATACAGCCCTGAATTGTAGAGTTCTCAAGACCTGTTGTTTTTGTTGAAGATCGGTTAAGGGAAAAGGGTAGTTTACCAGCAAGGTTTTATGTTTTAACAAGGGTATTTTCTATGGCAACGATAACAGCCGCAAATTCAAACAGAATCAAATAATGTTTTGCATACAGCCCTGATTTGTAGAGTACTCAAGATCTATTGTTTTTGGTGAACATTTATTAAGGGAAAGGGGTTGTTTACTACCAACGTTTTATTATCAAGGGTAATTTTTTCTATGGTAAACGATAACAGCCGCAAATTCAAACAGAATCAAATAATGTTTTGCATACAGCCCTGTATTGTAGAGTTCTCAAGACCTATTGGTGTTGGTGAAGATCGGTTAAGGGAAAGGGGTAGTTTATATGCAACATTTTATGTTTTAACAAGGGTAATTTTTTATATGACGAACGATAACTGCCGTAACTTCAAACAGAATCAACTACGTTTTTGCATACCTTTTTGAATTAAAGAGAACTCAAGGTCTGTTGATTTTGTTGAAGATCGGTTGAGGGAAAGGGGTAGTTTACCAGCAACATTTATGTTTTAAGAAGGGTAATTTATTTTTGATGAAAGTTAACTGCCGTAAATTCAAAGATAATCAAATAATTTTTTGTACACATTCCTGAATTGTAGAGAAATCAAAGCCTATTTATTTTGGTGAAGATCGGTTAAGGGAAAGGGGTAGTGTACCTGCAACATTTTATGTTGTAACAAGAGAAATGTTTCCATGACGAACGATAACTGCTGCACATTCAAACAGAATCAAATATTTTTTTGCATACAGCCCTGAATTGTAGATTTCTCAAGATCTATTGTTTTTGGTGAAGATTGGTTAAGAGAAAGGGTTAGTTTACCTGCAACGTTTTATGTTTTAACAAGAGTAAAGTATTTAATTTTGATAAATAAAGTATCCTGATAAGGAGCTCATAATAATCCACTGTAGAAACGTAGATGAAATATCTATAAACGAAGTGGTTAGGTGAACGAGGTGGGGGTAATTTTCTATAAATGAAAATTATAGTTGAAGGGGGAGGGGAGAATTTTTTATATGTGTACTATGTTATCGGCAACAAAGAAGTAGTTCTTTGTTAAAATTCCTTCCCGGGCTGTCTAGCCGTAGTCAAATGTTTTCTGCAAAACCAGACTTTTCGGCAGTGCCATCGACTGCCATCATCAGTGAAAATCGAGTGCGAAAACGTGAGGTGGTATACGTTAGTTACCACAGTACTGTGGTTAAGGCTGAAGCAATAAGTAGAAAGAAGTAGTTTCTATGGAAATATTTCATTTCGAATATGATTTTAAATATAAATCTTAGAACATGGAAGTCATGTATGGTTCTCCATACCGATATTTTCTATGACAAACGATAACTGACGCACATTCAAACAGAATCAAATATTTTTTTGCATACGTTTCTCAATTGTAAAAGACTGAAGACTTGTTGATTTTGGTGAAGATCGGTTACGGGAAAGGGGTAGTTTACCTGCCACATTTTATGTTTTAACAAGAGTAATTGTTTCTATGACGAACGATAACTGCCGCACATTTAAACAGAATCAAATAATTTTGTGCATACCTTCCTCAATTGTAGATAACTCAAGGTCTGTTGATTTTGTTGAAGTTCGGTTAAGGGAAATTGGTAGTTTACCTGCAACATTTTATGTTGTAACAAGAGAATGTTTTACATGAAGAACGATAACTGCCGTAAATTCAAACACAATCAAATAATTTTTTACATATGTTCCTGAGTTGTAGAGGACTCAAGGCCTATTTATTTTGTTGAAGATTGGTTAATGGAAAGGGGTAGTTTACCTGCCACTGTTAATGTTTTAACAAGAGTAATTGTCTCTATGACGAACGATAACTGCCGCACATTCAAACAGAATCAAATAATGTTTTGCATGCATCCCTGAATTGTAGGGGAAAGGCTAGTTTACCTGAAACATTTTTTGTTGTAACAAGAGTAAAGTACATAATTTTGATAAATAAAGTATCCTGATAAGAATATCTTAATAATCCACTTAGAAACATAGATGAAATATCTATAAATGAAGAGGCTAGTTGAACAGAGTGGGGGGTAATTTTCTATAAATGAAAATTATAGTTGAAAGGGGAGGGGATAATTTTTTATATATGTACTACGTTATAGGCAACAAAGAAGTAGTTTGTTGTTAAAATTCCTTCCCGTCCTGTTTGGCCATAGACCAAAGTTTTCTGCAAAACCAGACGTTTCGGCAGTGCCGTCGACTGCCATCATCAGTGAAAATTGAGTGCGATAACGTGTAGTGGCATATGTTAGTGACCACAGTACTGTGGTTAAGACTGAAACAATAAGTGGAAAGAAGTAGTTTCTATGGAAACATTTCATTTCGTAAATGATTTAAAATATAAATCTTAGAACATAGAAGTCATGTATGTTTCTCCATACCGATATTTTATTTTATCAACAGTGCAGCTTTATTTATTATATTAATGTTTCTCTTCCATAATTACTTTTTACTAATTGATAGCTCATTACTCATTTTCCCTACCTTATATAATATAATAATTTCAGATTTGAAGATATATTCCATACATTTTAGTTTCTCTATTTTTCATTTCTAACCACCCAACAATACTAAGAACATTTTTTATCCCAGATGTACTTCCTGGTTTATTGATATTTTGCTAAAAAAACTTGTTTGATCAGACACAATTTGTTATTACATTTGAGAATCTGCGAAAATTCCTTTCTCAAATCTTCTGAAGTGTTCTATACTACCCTTGTATAGAATAATCTAGAAGCTTTTTAGCAATCAACAAACATAGTTTTCACACTCATGAAGGTCATAAATCGTATACATTCGACCTTCCATCTTTACAATAACTTATCACTTTTCTGATTTAGGCAGCCATTTTCTTTCCTGTGAACCTCCAGTATATCCATCAAATGCCACTTTCTTTTCTCAAAGTCATTCCATTCCCATAGACAACTCTCTGTTTTAAGACTCCATTTGTAGAATTTGCTAAGTAAGAAGTGGAAAATTTAGCATTTGGATCTTAAGTACCTCTAACGACATTTACCATTCTCTACTCAATAGTCAGTCTTATAATTTCTGTAACAACAGATTTCTGTACCTCTAGTAATGAGAGCTATCTTTTTCACATGGTCATTAGTAAGGATTGTGTATGTGTTTATCATAGTAACATCTAACATCACAATTACAATTTTGATTGGAGTGATCAACAATTACTGAGTTCACTAAATTCTACAGATCCTTCTGTTAACTATGAAAAGATAATCTTTATTATTCTAGGCAGAATATCCTTCAAAACAGTCTCAGTCAGAAAAAAAACTTTCCTAAGCCATAGCAAATACCCTCTCCATCCCTCTAATTTGTTCTTGAGATAGAATTTAACTGGAGTTAGAATCACACTTAATCAAGATAGCTCAGGTCATGTGTATGTGCAGTAATACGAGTATATGTCTGTTTGTAATGTGGATGTGGATATACATAATTATTTTATGAATGTGGAAAGTGTATGTATGTATAAGTGTGTATCAAAATTCTTATGTTTGTTTCATAAGTTAAAAAAATAAAATTAAAACACTCCTCAATTCTAGGATAAAAAAGTACTACCTACTATGAGTATATCCCTTGTACAAACTAGCTTAACTATAGTTTTCTTATATAAAATAGCTTAAAATATAGTTTAACTAAAATCTGTATTTAATACATAGTGCAATTATTTTATATGATTAGTAGGAGTTACCTGGAATCAGTCCTGCAGGAACAGGGTAACATGCATCATAAATAGTACTCAGTATACAAGCTATGATGATGGCAGCAATAATTATTCTGAAAGCATTAACACATTTTGGTTATAAATTACTATACTTAAAAAAAAATTCGTAACAATAAGATGAAACATCAGCAACTAACATATTTTTTAATTTAATGCATTCTGGATTTCCTGCATTAAGAGAACCTGTACTTCTAATGTAAACACAGCCACAGTATAATAGGAAGTACAGACATGAATGCTGGTACAATAAATGTTCATTAGTTAAAAAAAGGCAATTAGGTGGGAAAATGATTATCAATGGGATAAAAGTAATCAATTAAAATCTAAGAAGTTATGAACATTGAAATCTGAAACTTTTATGCCTGAATCAGTAAGAACAATGTAAAAGAATGCAGTTTTTGTATTTTTATATAGAGCTCATGATCAAAATATTTTAAAATAAGAAGTCCTGCATATTAAGTTATTAATACAGTAGCTCCACATAATTTGTTTGCATGATTTATCTAAGTGTACTTCTTCTCTTACTTTAATCTGACATGGTTATTGTTATTGTCAGCTGTCACCATCATCTGATATGTGTGCTGTATTATCACCATTATTGTCATAACATTATTTGTTCCTTTTGAAAATTTATTCACAAGCATCATTCTTTCATTATGTCATCCAACTTTAAAGTAAATAATAGATTCATTAAACTCCTACTGACTCATTTTTACAACTGTTTTGTTGTATCTTTCTCTGCTTACACGATCTAAATAACTAAATTATTATTTTCAATTTTGTTTTCATGTTTTGGATTATTTTCTCAGAAGCAGAGAATTAAATTTTGAAAATCAGTGTTACATTATTCCAGAATTTTGACTAACATTTCGTAAAAACATTTGAATATAATTTTTATTCAAATGCAATATATATATATTGCAACGATACGTTTAGCATAAGTATATGTATCAACCCCTGACTGAGGTATGATAACGTGTTTTCGTATATAAGTACAAAATATGTAAGATGTACATAATAAAAATAATATAATGTACGTTATAGATAAGAAAGAATGTAATAAATATAAGCAGTATTTAAATTTAAAAAAATCAAATGTTGTACGTAAGCATGTATATGGAAGCATATGACTTTGTTGTTTTTAAATGTAACGAAGGGGAGCTATTAAAACGCTAAGACCGGCAGAGGTGACGTCAGAGCGGCCTGCCGCTGCTTGTGTATCAGTCTGCGTGTGTGTGTATGTGTACATGTGTAAATAACAGACAGGTTCAATTATGCAAAAGAGGGTGGAAGATTTCACACAGTTTTTTAAGGATTGTACGTAAACCATAAGTCACACGAATCAGCGACATATGTGAATACATAGCTGACGCCTGGCGCTTCAATTTGGCGTTAAGTGGTCATTAATCGTGGGAACGGTTCAGACACCGTGTGAAATTTTATTTTACCATAGCTGCCGTAATTTGCACAGGGTAACAACCAAAATTTGCAGAGACAAGGTTTAATATTATACCTAACTATTGGTGTAATAATATTTATAAAAAAGTGTGCGCTACATAAAAAGACGCGTAGGTTGAAAGTGATGATGAAACCGACGCGCCGGCCAGTCCAAAACCCCAGCGCGCGACACACTTTCAGCGCAGATCAAATTCATTTAGTAAGAGGAATCCACGCATCTCGACAACGTAAATTTTACAAAGTGTAGTAATGTTTTGAACGGTATTTAAATAAACTGAAGTGCGATGGAACCGGCATTACGTCGGTGCAGTTATTAAAGAGCGAGTGATTTAAATAAAAGACTGTATTAATGAAGCAACAAGAGTCATAACTACGTGGAACTTCTAGACAGCAACGAGGAACAAGAAAGAAGAGGACGAGGAACTA
The DNA here is from genome assembly GCA_034769895.1 of Magicicada septendecula. NCBI lineage: Eukaryota > Metazoa > Arthropoda > Insecta > Hemiptera > Cicadidae > Magicicada > Magicicada septendecula. The sequence goes on from CM068367.1 coordinate 235,232,827, forward strand.
GACATCTACGAGAGGACGCAGGGACAGCCTATGCAGCTACATCCAGCCGTTTATCGTCAAGACTAGAGGTCCACGTCAGAACTCAGCATCCAGGAGACGGAGCGAGGAATTCAACGACGTAGAGACAAGAGGAGCTGATACCGAAGAGGATCAACGAACTCGAGAGTCTGGAGGACGGTAACAACAATTTAAATGGGTGCAGGAAAAATGCAGGTGAACTCGAACATTTATTTAACATTATAAATGACCCTGAAGTCTATCACCAAAAGCTAGTTTCCATATCCAAGTTTACAGAACATTAATATATTTTTTTTACTTAAAGAATGAATAAATAATTGTTTAAATATGTAAATGAGAATAGAGAATATCATAATAGTAATCTCATAATTGAATGGTCAAGAAAGAACCATAGTTTATTATATGTTGTAATTAATTAAATGAGTAATTTTTTAAATATGAGATTTACGTAATGGTTAATTAATTGAGACAGTAAAATTAGAATCAATTAACGTAAAGAAGATTCTTTATTAATATTTTAATTAATATTTGAATTAATTAAAAGTTGCATTTACGTGGTATACATTGGAACCCACACTTGTAAAGACTAAATCAATATTTAAATGTTATACGTATGAATTATGTTTCCTATTATATTTATATGTGTTATATGTATATGTCTGTGTACTATTTCAGGTCATATATAATTTATGGGTGTATATATTATGTCTTAGAAGTATAAGAAATCAGAGTTACACATATTATGAGTATATTATATTCGGATTGAATATAAGGGTTCATATAACAAGAAACCCACATTGAACAATTTAAATAACATGACAATTTGCGATTTTTGAATAAATCAAATGAATATGCTTTTCTTGAAACAGTCGTACTAATTTCACAACCACTGCTCAATCCTCTGTACTCTTTACTTGTAAATTAAAACTTATAACGTTATTCACGCGCTTATCCACACTCAACCAACGACCAAACCCTGCGACCCAGCCGGGGAACATCAAGGTAAATACTGCTGAAGAAGAGTATCACCTCCGAGACGTGGGTAAGTGCGCGCACACGAGTACGAGCGTATGTGTAAAAGTAAGTGTTCAAAAATAACGTTGTAATATACATATATTTCAACGGTGCATAACATAAATTCGATATACTGTAATTTATGTGGCCCCACGTTCTTTGCGACCCAAAATTATACAACGATACCTTTTGTATATGCAGGTTGTAAATAATTATAACAATACCAGGTGTAACTGTAATAAGAGTAGTACATTTATGAGTAGCTAAAATTTCATGTTTATTGTTTTAACAGGCAGTATAAATAATAAAACATTGTTAACAATCTCCGATCAAGATATCACTCATTATTAAGTTCATCTCTTAAGCTATACGGTGTTACACACATTTAAAACACTCTTACCTCTAGATATGTTAATAACCTTAATCTAGACATTTATTCAAACTGATTTAATAAAAAAAATCATTTTTAAATGTAATTAAGTTTATTTTTTAACTGAATTCATTTAACTCAGATCTGACCTCAGCTTGCTCAGTCTATACCAATGTTTCCTTTTTTTTTTTTTAATAATATAAAATTATATTGTTTACTCTTAGACTGGCATTTGTTTCATATTTAAAATTTAAATTATTCTTTTCTACTAAATGCAAATATCAAATCATTTCAATTATTTTACTTTGATAAAATAAAAAAATATACTATCTCAAAATTAAACTTTCTTTTTTTTCTATGTTTATCTATAGGCGATCGCTCATTCTTACGACTAAAACATTTACATAAGACTCTATTAACTTCTTTCTAATTATAAACTTCTTTGTTTTAATTCATTGTCTCTTTATATAGTCTTTATGAGCTCTTTAAAAAAATCATTTATAAATGCATTATGCATGTCACCTCGAGTTTTGATGACCTTACGACTTTTTGACGGGGTCCAGCGTTGTCCAGAGTTGGGTTTCCGTTTCTCCTGGCTTGGCGTGGTCCTGGATATGTCCAGAGTCCAGCGTCGTTCTCCAGCAGTGTGTGGTCCATCCCAGAGAATTACTATCTGCTGCGAGGTGGATCTCGTTCGGATGTTAGGCGTCTAAAAAGCATCTCCTAACGTCTAGCATCTCGCGTCACTCTTGTAGCTTCTTTGTTGATACTCTTGCTGACCTAAACGGTCCCGGTACTCTACGTTTCCCGAAATAGTGTAAACATAATTACTGAACGTCTTTATTCGTTCGTAGATGAGACTTATAATAAAATAAAACTGTTCTGCCGACGGACAGCATGTCCGACTGCAACTGTGTTTTGAAAAGAAGAGAAGGGTTTCCAGTCGAACCCTTAATTTATACCCTCTCGAGATTCCGCACCTGTTGGTTCCGAAATTATCCTGTCGAGACCTGCAGATCACATGATAGCCCCCACTCCCGAACCTTTTCATATATTTGCAATTTTTTGCAAATGGCAATGTTTTGTACGGAATTGAGATAGCACAAATCATAGCTAATTTGATTAAGCACTCACTGTAATAATTTGAGCGTCTTAATGTAATTTGCGTATTTTTGGCACATTTATTTCGCACTGACTTCGCGTAGTGTGTCCTATTAACGTCATTTTCTTACTGTGGATACCTATAAAATTTACACACACTTTTGGTGCCTTTTGTTTGTTTCTACACTAATTAGTTTTCACACAGTGAATTAAAATAATTATTTTAGTAATTACTTGGGGAGGGTAGCTGAGATTCCTGTCTGTACATGCATCACTAACACACACAAGATACACGCGTAACACACATACAATCGAACAGGTGTTCTTTGCCTGTTGGAACAGGTTAATTTCTCCCCCCTAGTATAACAATGAAACATTTTTACAATCCCAGACCTGTCCATTTACCCCAAACTTATAATAATTTTACAAATTTTATATTTATTTAAATCAGTGCTCAATACACGACTGGGAGTTGCGAGGCCCGCGCGAAGCGCGGGTCGCGAGTAGTGCAGAGTCCCGAGTCTCAGAAAGGACTCCTGCCACTGGGTCTATTGGAGTTCATTTTATATCTTTTTACCTAATTGTGGGGGGGGGTCTGAAGCGACCTGCGATTGGTGGATCATTCCACCGGGACTAACAAACGAGGTCGCTTCCAGGACTCACCTGGTCGCGGGGTGTATTACTAAGTCCGGTAATGAGGGAATTGTGGGTCACTCTGTCGGAACGAACATAGAATCTACGCGCCAGGCGTCTCACGGTGTCGTCAAGAGAGCGGACACCGAGTCCTCTCCTCAAAAGTCGAGAAGAGTACCTCCGGGGGACTTAACACACAAGCTTCAGTCCCCGGTCGAGTACGCGCTGGCGCGTTGTTCTATGACCGCGAGCCAGGTATCTCCAAACAGGACAGGCGTAGGTAATCACGGCAACACGTACGAGTTGACTATGAGCTGACCTACCCGGGGGGTCATTGCCGGATTAGATATCACGGGCCAGAGTCTACTGAGTTGCGCCGAAGCGCGTTGTCGGATGTATTGAGTATGGGTTCGCCAGGTGAGTCGGGAATCCACGTGGAGCCCGAGGTACTTGACGCTGTTGGTCCAGGGTACCTCGACGGGGCCTACCTTAAGCGGCCGAGGCCGCTTGCGTTTGCGCGAGAATATTACCGCGGCGCTCTTGGAAGCGTTAACGGCAACTCTGCAGTCATCGGTCCACCCGACATACGCGTCGAGTTGACGCTGGAGCTTGATTGCCGCATAACTCGCTTTCGGCTCTGAGGCAAAAGCCGCAGTGTCCTCCGCGAACAGCGACAACTTAACTCCAGGAACTCGGGGCGTGTCGTTGACAAACAACGAGAACAGGAGAGGCCCAAGGACACTTCCCTGAGGGACACCAGCGGTAATACGCCTCTCCGAAGAGAGAACGTTGTTTATTCTCACTCGGAAGCTACGGTCTCGCAGAAAGCTGCCGATCAAATGAACGTAGCAATCTGGAAGAAGGACTTCCGTGAGCTTGTAAAGGACACCCTCGTGCCACACGCGGTCAAAGGCTTTCTCTACGTCTAGGAAGATCGCAGTCGTCTGTTTGCCCTGGCAGCCAGCCTCGGTAATGCATTCCACGAGTCTCATCAGCTGATGAGTCGAGGAGTGCAGCTCACGAAAGCCGAACTGTTCGGGGATCAGCACGTCTAGTCTTTCTAGATGGTCGCGGATCCTACGCTGGATCAATCGCTCGAAAACCTTGGACGTCGCGGACAAGAGGCTGATGGGTCTGAGGTTTTCCACGCGAGAAGAATTCTTTCCCGGTTTGGGTATCACTATTACTGTAGCCGTTTTCCAATTCACCGGAAAGTAGGCCAGTATGAGCATGAATTGAACAGGTCAGAGAGGAACTGTGTTCCTCGCTCCGGAAGAAGGCGATGGAGGGCAGAATTCATGACTCCATCCGGGCCAGGCGCCTTCCGGGGCTTGAGTTAAACAATCCTCTCAGAGACCTCCCCCGGGGAGATGGGCTCCGGCTGGACTGTGATACCGGCCGGTAGAAAGCGCTCTACCTCGCGGCAGATTTGCTCAGTGAAAGCCGGGTTCTTGGATGAGTTGGGAGCGAACTGTCGCTCTAAACTGTCAGCCAAGAACTCTGCCTTTTCGAGGGGGCGGCCAAGGGGTTGACCGCCGGGTCCGACCAGTGCGGGGAGAGGCGCGCGTTTTCGCTTTCCCGTTAGGGCACTGGGAATCCGCCAGACATTACGGTTCTCGGCAGGGCCATCCATCTGTGTTACAGCTAGCTCCCAGTTGCGTCTACGGAACGCCAGCATGTCGCGACGCAACTTGCCGGACGCTCTGTTGAACGCAGCCTTGTCAGCCGGGTCACGAGTCCTCTGCCAGCGTCTCCGGAGGCGATTCCTCTCGCAAGCGAGCTGAGACACCTCTTCGGGGATACGCTGATAGTCGGGCGTGAGCCCCGGCTTCATCCGGGAGGACACGTCTACCGCCGAGACTACGGCTGTGTCGAATAAGGCAACTGCCTCGTCGACATGCTGGGTAGTGTCGAGCGGGAGTAGGCGGCGACTGAACGCCGGGCCAAATCGTTCCCACTCGATTACCCGCCGCTCGTCGCGGACGGTAGAGTGCTGGGTAGCTATATGCACACGGATGGGGCAATGGTCCGAGGACAGTTCCGAAATGACGGAGACGTGGACCGGGCAATAAACGCCCCTGACCGCGGCAATGTCCAGTACATCAGGGCGGGAGTTAGCCCTCGAGGGATAGAACGTAGGCCCGGTAGGACCCATGACTGTGACCCAAGCCGCATCAGCATACCTGCGTAAGCGGGCCCCGTTTGGGTTCACCAAGCGGCTCCCTCAATCAGGGTGCTTACAGTTCAGGTCGCCCGCCAGGACTACCCTTCTGTGTGCGCCAAAGACGGCCTCCAGATCGTTCGACAGGAAGTCCGTTTGTGGAGGCTTGTATGCGGAAACCACGAGTAGACCGCCGAGACCACCATGGAGCTGAACCGCGGTGCACTCAAGGTTCCGCCGCTGAGGCAGGACAACGCGGTGATGGCGAAGACTCGCCTTCACCGCGATGGCTGTGCCCCCCCTCCTGCGCGATCCGACCGGTCATCCCGGTAGCACACGTAGTTGCGTAGTCGGAATCGACGATGCGGTGTCAGGTGCTTCTCTCCAATAAGAAGCACATCGGGCTTGTGTCGGGCAACGAACTCTAAGAGCTCAGAATGCCGGGAAGCGAGGCCGTTGGCGTTCCACGCCATGAGCTCGAGGTCTCGTTTGAGGGATTGCAGTGGTTGTCCGTTCATAACAGACCAATAATACGGCAGGCTTCCACCAAGAGGAGGAATTTGTCTTGGGGCGAGGCTGTTGGCAAGCGTTCCTTGATTTTAAGGATACGTTTGGGCTACTTTCTGCAAGTCGTAGCTTGCCAGAAAGTCGGAAACGACTGCAAGATCATCGGTAGGTGATGCCTGGGAAGAACGCTTGGCGGCAGCTGCATAGCTGCGGCGGGGCGAGGCGGTGGAAGCCTTGGGGGCAGGTTCTGGAGCGGGTGGTCGCTCTGGCTTTTGGCGGACAGGCTTGGGTCCAGTGGCAGGTTTTGGCTGGCCCGTGTTCTTGGCCTGAGGTCTACCTTGCTTTTTGCCTGATCTGGGGTAGCGAGGCTTGGGTGACAGCGGCAGAGGAGGACCAATTTCCTCGTCATCCTGCGGCAACGGGACCTTCGCGTAGGCGGGTATCTCGCGTTCCGGTTCCGGGGGCGTGGCTTTTGGCGTGGCCTGTTGAGCTTTGCTCGAGCTCACTGCACTTGGTGGTTTCGGAATCGGAGCAGACCTTGGGGCTGGTTTCCGTACCACAGGCTCAGAGGTTTTGGCCGATGTTACTGGCTGAACATGTCGAGACTTAGGCTGGACTGGCGTTACAAGTTTGTCCAGCTGCTCTTTATAAACTGGACAGCGCCTTTTATTAGCAGCATGGGCGCCGCCGCAGTTAATACAATACAATACAATACAATGTCAGGAACAGCGCAGGCCTGCGTTAGGTGGTCAAGTCCGCATCGGACGCAGGTCGGCGCATTCCGACAACCGAAGCTCCTGTGGCCGAACATCTGACACCTATGGCATTGGGAAATTCGCCCGGTCTGACGACAGGGCTCTACGCTAACGCAGAGCCCGATGAGCCGTTTCAACTCTAATAGGACCTGAGTGGATTCGCCCTTCTCTACCTGGAGTCTGATCAGGGGAAGGGGTCGACGCGAGCCATAGGTTGTGTACAACCGAGATGCTGCCACAACCTTGTAGCCCGCGTCGCACAGTTCGTCAAGGACGACCTGCGGATCTGCCTGTATGTCTAGCCCCCGAAGGACGAGGGCTACAGGCTTGATACGGTTCAGGGAGTATGTGTGGAACTGGAACGATTCTCGTTCCAGCCACTGGATTACTCCCAAGTGTTCAGATGCGCTGCGGCAGGTAACGCGTACAGTCTCACTCGTTAGGAGTTTGACAGAAGCGTTATCTGCCAGCGCAACGACCTTGCGGAGTCGGCGACTAAAGCCGATAATGTCCCTGACGTTCGCGACGAACACCGGCGGGATCCTTCCTTCGAAGGTGCAGCTAGGCGCAACCTCAGCGGAGGCTTGGAATTCCGCCGAGTCCGTAGCCGAACTCAGGGAAGCCAGTGAGGGAGACTTTCTCGGCTTGCCACCGTGCCCTACTACCACCCAGTCGGTGGAAGCCGAGGTCTCCATGTCTGGGGAGTCAGACTCCGGCAGAGGATTGGGGCTGCCTGGCCTACTAGCGGCCGTGCAGCCGGAAGGCCCGGCCTTTACGGGCTTTGTCGGTCCTAACAAGGACCGATTATTGTCATGTACTTGCGCGGGTTGAGCAGGGCTTCTCGCACAAGTCGTAGGGTTCCCGGCTGGCCCAAGTTGCCGGCCGGGGAGCTCGTCGCTCCCGCACAGTGCTTCAGAGACACTAACAGCGGGACCAATGCTGACTAGCTCAGCTCTTTGCCCAGCGGGTATCCGGGGGCCGAACTGTGACACCGTCACAGTGGCGGCGCAACCCGCATCTCTATTTGTCAGTCCTGATCTCGGACTCCCCGGATTCCGCTGGGTAGCGCTACCTAATCGACTTACCGGCACTGTGCGGCAGGTCCCAGTCGTGTTAGGTGAGATGTCTTCGCCTTGGCAAGGCGGCTGGTTCACTTCCATCGCAGCTTGGTGTTGGCGCTGGCGATGTGGCGAGTGTTGGTCCGGCGGCTTCTTCTTAACTGCCGCCGTTGCTTGCTGAGATGGCCTCTTCATAGCAGTAGTCTAGAGGTCGAGACGATCCTCTTCTGCGATGTTCTTGTTCAACGTCTGATCTCTTCGAAAGCTGAGTGCAGAATGTCTCGAAGAGTGTCACTGTCACGCGATGTGGTCTCTTCATGTCACGTTTTGTCAATACAGCATATTTTCGCTCTGGGCTGTACGGTTGTGCGTCGCAGAGACGAACCGCTCGGGATCTGAGTTCCGACCTACCTTCTGGAGCTCCTGCCTCGTGGCCCTGCCCAAGTAGGGCGTATGCTCTATAGCAGGCCGATTCTCGGCTGTTGTGCTAGCCTACACTAGCGCAGTATACACCGAGGTTGTTTCCACGAATCACCTGGACGTATACGGGTACCTTCCCAGCCCAGCCACTAGAGGATTGTCTGGGAACCTCGCCGCACGTGCATAATATTTGCGTGCAAGCCGTCTGAAAGTTTCGTCTAAGGAGCGGACGCCAAGTCCTCTCCTTAGAAGGCGTGATGAGAAGCGACGGGGGACTTTGGCCGCTAGCCGAAGACCCCTGTCGAGGACGCTCTGCAACTTCTTTTTATGCATTGCGGCGAGGTAACCCCAGACCGTGTAGGTAATGACCGGCAGCAGATACGCGCCGACGATCATCTTGCCCAATTTCCTGGTCATGGCTGAGCTGATCAGGAGTGGAAACAGTGCGCACAGACGAGCGGATGCTCGCTTATGAACTGTCTGAGCGTGGGTATGCCAGGTGAGCGACGGTCGAGGTGTAATCCGAGGTACTTGACCTCTTTGGACCAGCGCAAGTACGTTCTGCCGATACGTAACTGCCTAGCAGGGTTCTTTCGTCGCTTAGAGAATTCGACGGCTACACTCTTGGTAGCGTTGAGTTGAGTTGCACTCTCCAATTCTCAGTCTAGTCCACGAGCGTGTCGAGCTGGCGCTGCAGTCTTAAGCCGGCCCTTTCCACATGACGATCGGCCGTAAATACGGCCGTGTCGTCCGCAAAGAGGGCCACCTGGACTCGAAGCTGTCTCGGCACGTCGTAGACGTAGAGCGAGAACAGAAGGGGGCCAAGAACACTACCTTGAGGGACGCCGGCTGTGATTCGTCGCTCGGAAGAGACTGAATCTCCAACTCTCACGCAGAAGGTCCTCTCCGTCAGAAAGCTAGCAACCAGATGGAGGTAGCAGTCCGGGAGCTGGACTTCCCTAAGCTTGAATAATAGGCCATCATGCTATACGCTGTCGAAGGCTTTTTCAACATCTAAGAAACAGCCAACGGTCCGTTCTCTCCGACAGCCGGCTTCCGTGACGCATTCCACCATTCTCATCAGTTGATGAGTGGTCGAATGCCCCACACGAAAGCCGAACTGTTCGGGGACCAGCACGTCAAAGTTGGTTAGATGTTCTCGTACACGACGCTGAACGAGGTGCTCAAAAACCTTGGACGTAGCGGAGAGTAGGCTGATAGGGTTGTCGGGGCGGGTAGCATCCTTTCCCTGCTTCGGGATCACGATGACCGTCGCCTTTCGCCATTTCTTGGGAAAGTAGGCCAGTCTGAGACACGCGTTGAACAAATCAGTCAAGAATTGAACTCCAGGCTCGGGGAGAAGTCGTAGAGCGGTGTTCGTAACACCGTCCGGGCCTGGAGCTTTTCTTGGCTGAAGTTCAGCGAGCCGATCTGAGACCTCTTCCAAAGAGATGGGTTCGGGCTCCGCCGTGATCGGAAGAGACAGAAAGTCTTCCACAGCCATCTCGACTTGTTCGTCGAAGTCCCAGTCCGTGAGCGGATTGGGAGCGAACTGGCGCTCGAAACACAAGCCCAAGTACTCGGCCTTCTCCTCCGGGCGACCCAGGAGTCGTCCGAACGGTCCAACAATGGCGGGGAGTGGAGGTCGTCGCCTCCGTCCCGTCAATGCGGAAGGTATTCTGTACGGGTGACTTTGCGGGTCCGCATCCCCCGTTCGGGCCACGTCGAGTTCCCAACAGCTACGTCGGAACGCCTTCAGACTGCCACGCAGTCGTCCGGTGAGCCGATTGTATGCTGCCTTATCGGCTGGATTACGGGTCCTCTGCCAACGTTTCCGGAAGTAATTCCTCTCGCGAGCGAGAAGAGAGACTTCCTCAGGGATGCGTTGGTAGTCAGGCGTGAAACCAGCTCGCGTACGTGAAGACACGCCTATAGCCGAGATGATTGCCTCTTCGATTCCCGCTACTGCTTCGTCTAGGAGGCGAACGGAATCAAGTGGGGCCGCTGGCGGCAATCTACGGCACAAGGCTGGGCCGTAGCGGTCCCAATCGATAACCTTCTTCTTGTCAGAACGTGCATAGGCGTGCAGGGTAGCGACGTGGACCAAGATGGGGTTGTGGTCGGATGTCAGCTCCGTAAGCGAGAATACCTCGACCGGACAGACAATTCCTTGGGTCACCGCAATATCCAGAACATCGGGAGTCGCGTTAGGTAGTATCGGAAAGAAATGGGTTGCGCTGGACCAAATACCATCGCCCGGCGCGATTCAACAAAACTGAGCAAGCGCCTCCCGTTCGGAGTAGTCAAGCGACTATTCCAAACGCGATGCTTGCAATTCAGATCGCCGGCCAAAATTACCCTTCGGTGGGAATCGAAGATGACGTCCAGGTCGCCGACAAGGAGTTCAGCTTGTGGGGGCTTGTATGCTGAAACCACGAGGGCGCCGCCAAAAGCTCCGTGAACCTCAATGGCGGTGGCCTCTAGGTTGGTTAGCTGCGGCAAAACGACACGATGATGACCTATGGAGGTCCTCACCGCGATCGCCGTGCCGCCTCCTCGTCCTGTTAGACCACGTAATTTGGTAATCGAAACCGGTTCGCCGGGGTCAGTTGAGTTTCCGTGAGGAGAAGTACGTCGGGTTTGAACCGAGCCAGTAATTCTAGAAGGTCGGAATGCTTGGAACCGATGGAGTTAGCATTCTAGTCTATGAGTGAGAGGTCTCGTCTAAGGGCTCGGTTCATAGAAGACCTATGACTTCGCAGGCTTCCACCAAGAGCATGAATCTCTCAGTTGGGTCAGCAGTTTCCAGGCGGTCTCGGATGGATCTGAAGGTGGATGCGACTTTGTTGAGGTCGTAGCCAGACAGAAAGTCGCGGACGAACTGTGCGTCATCGGATATGACGGACTGGGCTGTTTGCCTGGAAACTGAGGCCGCGTAAGAGCGACCAGGTTTTACGGCAGATCGGGTCGTGGTGGAATCCACAGGACCAGAGGCAGACGGTTTTGAGTGAGCGACAGGAAAAGTACGCTGTTGCGCTTCGTCGGACTTGTACCGGGAAGCAGGACTTTTCTTGGGCTGTGGGCAGGCAGGAGCTCGGGGCCGAGCATCCGGTGTGGTTATACCTTTAGTGTTTTTGTTTTTAATGTTGCCTGCTCGCGGAAATCGCGGAGGTGGCAGTGGTGGCGAGGCTACCTCTGGTTCAGAGGCGGGAGTTGGTGGTTCCGCGGAGGTGGAGGGTTGATTCTCCGGCTCCATAACCGAGATGGCGGCTACAGGGCTTGTCTCTGCTACAGAAGGCAACGCGGTTTGTTTTTGTGCCTTTGTAGGGGCTGGAGGTGGAGCCGGAGAGGGCGCGCGCCGTGCCGGTTGTGCCTTTGGTTGCGGCCTAGCCTGTGTTTTAGGCTGCCTCTGTGGTTGGGGCTGCAAAACTGGCTGCCTTGGCTTCGGGAGGGGCCCCTGCGTCTTTTGCTTCGGCAGAAGTTCCACCCTGTAGACCGGGCAGTTAATATTATTTGCTGCATGACCTTGGCCACAATTTATGCAGCGAAAATTGGACTTGTCTGCCACAGTGCAGGCCTGCGTGGAATGTCCCAAGGAACAATGTAAACAGGCCGGGGCACTGCGACAGACGTCGGTATGGTGGCCGACCTCTGGCACCGGTGGCACTGCGCGAGCTTCCCCGGGGGACGACTGGATTCCACCCTGACGCGGAAGCCAAACAGCCGCGTCAGTTCCAATATCTTATCTGCGGCCTCGCCCTTCTCGAGCTGGAGACGGACGAGTGGGAGAGGTACTCCGGTTTCTGAGTTGGTGAACAGGCGAAAAATTGCCTTCACCGGGTACCCGAGTTCTCGGAGTTCCAAAAGGATCTCCTGGGGATCGGTGTGCGCGTCAAGCCCACGCAGAATTACTGACAAGGGCTTGACTCGCTTACGAGAAAAGGTATTGCAGAAAGGCGACATTGGACACCCCGTGGACGAACAGGGGCGGCGCGCGACCAAGAGCGGCAACAGCCGGAGCTGTTACCGAAGCAGTCGGAACCGCAACCTGTTGGCCCTGAGAAGGTCCGATGTCCATGGCCGAGGTCCGAGAGGAAGCGGATCCGGTTGAGTGGGTCCTCTTCGGTTTCTTAGTCGGGCGTCTACGCCGACCAACGGTCGCGAATTCGTCCGACTCGTCCACCGGGAGAGGGGGTAGTGGGTTAGGGAGAGGATCGTCCGTCTCCATCGCCCGAGCCGATTCAGGCGAGTCACCCACGTGGGGCAAGGCAGAGCTGAGCGACTCGGCACTCGAGCCGTTTCCCGTAGTGGGCATGCTGGCCAAGTGAGGCTGCCGGGCAGAGACTGCAAGGCAGGCACTGCCAGACGCCAGGGATCTTGGGACCGGCCGAAGCCGGGTTACCCACGCGACTTCCCTGCTGACGTCGATGCGGGAGGAGCTGGGCTAACGACCAGCTTCGTTAGATGCCAGTCCTTACCAAGACTGGTGTCCACTGGTCCCTTTACCCCGGCGATATCCAAGCTCGCTTACCACTGTTGGGGGCTCGCAAGGATCGTCCGGGGCAGCGCTACCTAACAGTCGCGAGCAGGTTAGGGTTTAAGCACTGATATACGGCACTCACCAGGAGCCCAGAGCAGTCCTCTTCTATCCTGTCCGGTAAGATGATTTCCGGCGCAGGTGGTCCTAATAAGGGCAACTTCGGCCAGCTGCTTCTTCTACCAGCTACTCAGTTCACTGGCAGCAGCTGGCTCCTGAGTCTTCTTTCCCTGAAGAAAGTAGTATTCCTCGTCCAAGCGGAGAGGTGGGCGAATGCAGCAAAGCTGTGGCAGCGTCCAGTCCAGGCAGGAGAGAGCAGTCCGGAGAGAGGTCAGTCCTGTTGAAGAGCTGGATGTCCAGTGAACGGGTACGTCCAAAAACACTAGAGTGTACGATTGGTGCCATTTGTCATGCGGCAAGCCTTTTGTCCGGTGACAAGTGGCGCCCAACGTGGGGCGACGATCATCTTGTGGATTCAAGATCCAGCCACGCCAGCGAGCTACCAGCCGGCACACCAATCAACATGGCGCCCAACCGACACCTCTACAACATCCGGAGAAGAGCAGTAGGCTGGGTACCGGAGAGCATTCAAGACCCGGGGGAGTTGTGACGGCAGCGGTATGCGAACATCTGCTCTCCGTTACCAGCGGCCGAGACGTGACCAACTACGTGCTCGGAGCGAGCCAATCCGGCATCAGCAGCCGCCGAGACGTGACCAACTGCGTGTTCGGAGCTAGCGAATCAGCGATCCCGGTTAGTTAATAAAACCCGGGCCAGCAGAAAAATCGGACGGCAGCCGACTCTACAACCGATGCCCATAGAAGGAGGAGGATTGCAGTACGCCACGAACAGCGGGCGCTGCCGCCGAACATTTCAGCGCGGCACTACCAACATCAGCCTTCTCGACACAGGTCCTTTTTAGGGCCACCAAAAACACTAGAGTGTACGATTGGCGCCATTTGTCATGCGGCAAGCCTTTTGTCCGGTGACAATATATGTATATATATATATTATAACAAAACATTGTTATCAATGTTTATCGTTCTAACTGGAGTACGCATAATAAGCGTTATCTGCTACAATTGTACATTTAGAAGGGTACAGATAGGATTTTATATAGCAAACAAAACAGATAACAGTCCACCTGCATAAATATGTATAATTTTGTCGGCACATGTCAGAAGTGTTTTAAAACTTAAATAATAAAAAAATGACAAAAGATTAAGAAGAACTAGGTTGACCAGTGAATAGTGCGGAAATGTAGCTTTATTTAGACACCAAACACATAACGAGATAGTGAGAGTGTCGTGAACTATAAGCGTTTTACTATTTCACACCTTTCGCGGTGCTAATTAAAGATCGCGTGTATACATAGCTAATAACTGTGTTCAAGACACGTCTAACAAACAACTTTGTTACCTAAATAAATAAAGGATTGTTGAGATATTCGCCGATAGAAACTCATTTGCACACGTGGCTTTGCCCTATAAACAGTGAGCCAAAACGAGCATCTCGCGCATTCATAAAGTATTCATTGAGTCGTACACACGGAACGATACGCTGCAGAAGACGCTTCAATGAGACCGGCAGACACCTGAGTTACTACAACTACGTACTACGGACATCAGACTATACCCGAGGCCAGAGACGCTGTGTCCATGACGATAAAGGAACGACGCCTAGCCTAGCTGTTCATACACCGCTAAGCGACGCTGACGGAGGTTTCGAGAGGAATAGCTGTACTCAACGCCGACGCCTGAGACCCGTGTACATCTGTGTAACATGAAATCATCAAAACAGGTGACCTGAGATGGTTCAGGGTTCATAATAATGTTGTAAAACACAAAAAGTAAATGAAAAGCCGCTATAAGCGAAATTGAACAGTTTTAAATAATTGATAAACATTTAATTATATAGGCGGTATGACTAAAGCTTAAAGACACTTTTAAATGTTGTACTGTATATCATATAGAGACATTTATTCAAAAAGACAGAACATTTAGATAATGTGTGATTATCATAATAATATGTTAATAAGAGTGCAGAAAGACTCTAAGCAAATGTTTTCATGAGATTGTGCACTGTATAAAGAATAATTACCATAGAGATAACGATAACTATAACCCTTGTTATATTCATTTAAAAAGTTCGTATTTTATTTTATCATGTATAAAGAACAGGGTTACGGATTTCATAGAATGAAATCAATTCAGTATTTCCATTTTATTAAATAATTAAATTCAATATAACAAAAATGATTTTTTTTATAAATGAATTATAATTACAGGCAGACAGTGTGAAACTGCCCATATATGTGTGTATATTTCCATGTTATATGTTTTGTGTATATACTGTGTATTGTATGTCTTATTTTCAGGAACTTATAAATGATGTACTAAGATATATGATTTTAATATGTGATTGTTAGACGTAAGCATTATAACAATATATCACTAGAGAAAATATGTGTAAAGTAATATTCAAGAGAGAATATAAAATGGTGGAACCCGCCGTAAATTGTGTTAAATATTTGAAATTCTTTTTATTATTATGATTTGTTTAAAGATAAGCACCTTGAGGGTGACAATTATAATCATTGGAATGATAGACTAAAAAGGTAGTTTTCATTTATTCACAATTTATACAACTCAGCTTCCTAAAATAATTCTTTTGGAAACACATCGTCCCAACTCGTTACCTGATACCTAATAAGCCCAAATCCCACACCTAATAGCCGGCAAAGCAGAAAAGTACCATATACTGCAGGTAAGTGTTGGCATGATATACCCTAACCAGGTCCATGTAAAACTCATAATCCATAATGAAAGAAATCATAAAAAGATGTGTTGCAAAAGAAAATGTCGCTTCCAACGTAGGGCACGATTAAATAAATAAAACATAATACGAAAAAAAATTAAAAATTAGTTAGAAGTTAAATAAATATAAATTCACGTAGAACAAATATTTAGAGTTGATGTGTAATTATTATAAAACGTGCATTTATATGTTGAATGTAGCTGATAAGAACGTACAGTTAGCGTTATCAGTAGAGTAAACAAAGGGGAGCTTAGATAAATATTGTGGTTATCAGAAACTGATACTACAGGCGCCCAAGATAATGGTTGTATGTTGATGAATAAATGACTACCAATACAGTATTTAATAATAATCCAAATAATTAATAATATACAAATTAATAATAAATATTTTAAAATCGGTTCACCAAATTAAAATTAAACATGGCACAGAAACAAGAGGTCAGTTTAGCCGACATAATGAAGAAGTTAGAAGCCAGCAACGTTGAAAACGTAAAAAGGTTTGAAGAAATAAAAACTAGTGGTGCTGAAACTATGAGAAGATTGGAAGCAAGCACGTCTGAAACTATGAGAAGATTGGAAGCAAGCACGTCAGAAATTCAGAAACTATACGCGTATAATGCTGAAAGTAAGGTAGAAATTATGGAACGAATGGAGACCTTAGAAGGTAAAGTTAAAGAGTCTCTAAAACAACAAGCGGTGGTGATGAATGAAAATTTCGAAGAGCAGCGAAAAAGACTACAACAAAATTTTAAATCTATGGCCGACACACTGGACCAGAAACTCGAAAAAATTACGCATCGACAAGATACCAAGATACAAGTCATCAGCGAGTTGGTGCAGAGTAATGTCAGGAAGACCATGAAAATTGAAGAAGAAACAAAAAGTCTCGCCGCAGCAGACGACACCATCAAGAAATCTATCCAACACCATGACAACAGGGTAGATCAGCTGGAAGTCAAGTTAAAAGGTGAAGTAGACCGACTTACACGAGAAGTGAGAAGACTACCAACACAAGCGTTAGTATACTCGACCGTACCTAGAGAAGAGAGACCCATTAACTATTTTAGAGGATCCAAAGGGGAAAATCCCATTGAATTTCGTATCAAATGTGAGAAAGAAATGGATAGTATTGGATCTATTCTCAGTGACAAAGATAAAATAGACTTTGTAAGCCGTTACTTAAAAGATGCAGCAGCCAGTTGGTTCACGATGGTGAATGACGATTTAAAAACGTATGAAGAATTTAAACTAGCATTCGAACGGAGGTATTGGAATGAATACATACAAATGAGAATACGAAATACACTGGAATTTGGTAAATATAATCCAGGTAAGCTGTCTGAAGATGAATACGTCATTATGTTAGTAGAAAGGAGTAAACATTTACGTCCCACTTTAACACAAAAAGAATTAGTCATTAAGCTTGCTAATCATTTCAGCAGGAACATCCAACTAGCTATACATGTTCAGGGTATAGCTACCATTGAAGATCTATTAATACTTTTAACACAGATGGAGGGTGTAATCCGTGAACGAGACCCACCAAGAGGAGTTCAGCGAGATAACCGGAACCAAAATCAAGATAGAGGTACGTGGTATTCGCAAAGATATCGCCAAGAAGATAAAGGCAGAGAAGATAGACGTACAGACGATGAAAAATATCCGAAAAACAAAAATGTATCATATGATAGACGCCATGAAGATGGACGAACATATGAGAAGCAGGAGCAAAATAATGAAAGAGGTAATTACAAAGGAGGTTACCGATGGCCGAATTCGTCGAAACGATTTTCGAAACCATGGACATCCGATAGGAATGCAAATACGCAGGCGATTACCGTTGAGAAAAAACAGAAAGAGACACCGAGAAACACTGATGAACGTAATAAACCGTCCACATCGAAGACTGAAAATCAATGACTACATTCTGGAGTCTGTATAGAAACACATGAAGCTAAACCACAAGATATCAGGGTACTTAGCAACATAACATACAAACCCGAGAGAGAAGTACAAGAATTACTACGTAATCTCGCTAGAGAGCAAGATAAAGATCAGCGATTACAGAATATAAAAAATAATCCGTTACCTATAAATTATTGTGTGAAAGATGGAATTTTATTTAAGCTTATTAATTATGATTGGAAAGTTGTGCTATCTCATGACATGTTACAGCAATTAATTATGCCATGTCATCGTAGTCTAGCTCATGCATCTCCATTGAAGTGCTATTTAACTATGAAAGAAGCCTTCACCTGTAATAATATGTTCAGAAAAATTAAAATAATTGTTAGGAAATGCCATGATTGTCAAACAGCCAAACATCCGAATGTAAACACTTGCGTTGAAATGGGGAGTATCAGAACTAAGAAGAAGGGGGATATAGTTGCACTTGATTTCCTTGGACCACTCCCGCGATCAAGTCGTGGGTACCGCCATATAATTGTGACGGTAGATGTGTTTACCAAGCTAGTAAAGTTATATGCTGTACGAAGACCCACCATGAAATCTGTTCTGAACGTCATCACCCAGAAGTATATACCAAAGTATGGAAAAATGGATAAAGTGTTGACAGATCAAGGTAAGCAGTTTGGTAATAAATTATGGAAGGACGCATTGACAAGACAAGGTATAAAACCTATACTTACATCCATAAGGCATCCACAAACTAATCTAGCTGAAAGAATAAATAGAGAGTTAGGCAAGTACATGAGGTTATATTGCTACAATCAACAGAGTAAATGGCCTGACTATCTACAATTTTTCGAAGATGCAATGAATCACAATTATAGTGAAGCTACAGGATACACACCGTTAGAATTAAGTGAGAATAAAATACCTAAAAGATTCTGGCACAACATGATTAATAAACCGGAAAATTATAATGTAGATTTGCCAATTCAAATAAAAATAAACAGAGCTGAACGACAGTTATATCATCAAGCAGGTAAAAGGAGAGACCGGTATAATAGAACTCACCGATTGACAAGATTCCAGATTGGTGATAAGGTATTGATAAAGACAAATCCTGTGGGAAGTAGTATATTAAACACTTCCAAGAAATTCTTCAGATTATTCTGTGGCCCATATGAACTAAGGAGTCGTCTAGGACCACACACCTACATGGTATATGACCCAGTGAAGAAAAAGGACGTTGGAAAGTACCATGCGTCATCTCTGCGTCATTATATCCAATAATACCCATATGTGATTGTTACTTTAAGAAAAGATTTTATATTCTTTCTAATAAACATGTAATATAACTGACTGTGTATGTACTAAACATAGATAAAAAAAAAAAAAAAAAAAAAAAAAATCTTATGTAAAGCACAAAACAATTTTTTTAAAGCAAGTGGGGGAGTGTTATAACAAAACATTGTTATCAATGTTTATCGTTCTAACTGGAGTACGCATAATAAGCGTTATCTGCTACAATTGTACATTTAGAAGGGTACAGATAGGATTTTATATAGCAAACAAAACAGATAACAGTCCACCTGCATAAATATGTATAATTTTGTCGGCACATGTCAGAAGTGTTTTAAAACTTAAATAATAAAAAAATGACAAAAGATTAAGAAGAACTAGGTTGACCAGTGAATAGTGCGGAAATGTAGCTTTATTTAGACACCAAACACATAACGAGATAGTGAGAGTGTCGTGAACTATAAGCGTTTTACTATTTCACACCTTTCGCGGTGCTAATTAAAGATCGCGTGTATACATAGCTAATAACTGTGTTCAAGACACGTCTAACAAACAACTTTGTTACCTAAATAAATAAAGGATTGTTGAGATATTCGCCGATAGAAACTCATTTGCACACGTGGCTTTGCCCTATAAACAGTGAGCCAAAACGAGCATCTCGCGCATTCATAAAGTATTCATTGAGTCGTACACACGGAACGATACGCTGCAGAAGACGCTTCAATGAGACCGGCAGACACCTGAGTTACTACAACTACGTACTACGGACATCAGACTATACCCGAGGCCAGAGACGCTGTGTCCATGACGATAAAGGAACGACGCCTAGCCTAGCTGTTCATACACCGCTAAGCGACGCTGACGGAGGTTTCGAGAGGAATAGCTGTACTCAACGCCGACGCCTGAGACCCGTGTACATCTGTGTAACATGAAATCATCAAAACAGGTGACCTGAGATGGTTCAGGGTTCATAATAATGTTGTAAAACACAAAAAGTAAATGAAAAGCCGCTATAAGCGAAATTGAACAGTTTTAAATAATTGATAAACATTTAATTATATAGGCGGTATGACTAAAGCTTAAAGACACTTTTAAATGTTGTACTGTATATCATATAGAGACATTTATTCAAAAAGACAGAACATTTAGATAATGTGTGATTATCATAATAATATGTTAATAAGAGTGCAGAAAGACTCTAAGCAAATGTTTTCATGAGATTGTGCACTGTATAAAGAATAATTACCATAGAGATAACGATAACTATAACCCTTGTTATATTCATTTAAAAAGTTCGTATTTTATTTTATCATGTATAAAGAACAGGGTTACGGATTTCATAGAATGAAATCAATTCAGTATTTCCATTTTATTAAATAATTAAATTCAATATAACAAAAATGATTTTTTTTATAAATGAATTATAATTACAGGCAGACAGTGTGAAACTGCCCATATATGTGTGTATATTTCCATGTTATATGTTTTGTGTATATACTGTGTATTGTATGTCTTATTTTCAGGAACTTATAAATGATGTACTAAGATATATGATTTTAATATGTGATTGTTAGACGTAAGCATTATAACAATATATCACTAGAGAAAATATGTGTAAAGTAATATTCAAGAGAGAATATAAAATGGTGGAACCCGCCGTAAATTGTGTTAAATATTTGAAATTCTTTTTATTATTATGATTTGTTTAAAGATAAGCACCTTGAGGGTGACAATTATAATCATTGGAATGATAGACTAAAAAGGTAGTTTTCATTTATTCACAATTTATACAACTCAGCTTCCTAAAATAATTCTTTTGGAAACACATCGTCCCAACTCGTTACCTGATACCTAATAAGCCCAAATCCCACACCTAATAGCCGGCAAAGCAGAAAAGTACCATATACTGCAGGTAAGTGTTGGCATGATATACCCTAACCAGGTCCATGTAAAACTCATAATCCATAATGAAAGAAATCATAAAAAGATGTGTTGCAATATATATATATATATATATATATATATATATATATATATATATATATATATACTGCCCATAATTTAAATACAAATAATTACTAACAATTATTGCTGTCTTTAATCTTATAATTTAAGAAAATAAATTTGTGATGGAACAAGCAAATGATAACAGCTTATCATTAACAACATAATCTTATTGTGCTGAATACAACAGTGAATAAGAATGCAGCCTAATACTCAACTCACCAAATGACCTGTACAGTGTTTAACTGTTTTGTCATGTTATCAGTTAATTTTTTGCATACAGTGATAAACCTCTCACCTGTGTCAGTCACCAGCAAACAGATATAAATTGTTCTCTTTGATATTTAAAGGGTGATTACAGATTTAATTAAATTAGATTAAGTTAGAACATGTGGGTTATATTATTATACGCAAATACATCTGACTACATGTAAGATGATATAATTAAGCCCCATAAAATAGTTATATCTTTTTGTCGTCATTATTTTGTCTGAACTTAAAAACATTGATTTTGATTTCTTGTATGGTTGTTAACACAGTTCTTCACAAGGACTTCTCTTATCCTAGACTGAACCATGTTTTAACATTTTTAGCAATGGAAGAATACTACTCGTGTACTTCTTTTTACTAACATACACTACATTTTTAACAGAATTAATTTGTTCAATTACTGAATTTTATATTCCATATGTATGCAAAAATTACTAAGCCAAAATGAATTAAAATTGTAAATTTAATGTACATAATGCATACAAATAAACATGGTCAAAAGTACTAAAAAATAGGTAACATGATATGCTTATAATATGCTTACTTACCATATAAGAAAAATTAGTTTTTAAGCTAATATATTTAAATTTTGTTTTCTCCATTGTTTTATTTAAATAATAAACATTTAAATAGTAAACATTGTCTTAAATTGAAAAAATTACTCTCTTAAAAAATAAAAAGTAAGAAAACAGAGGAAGTTAATATGGTTACGACATCTCAGAACAATCTACGTGTTTATCGAACGTTCCACAGAGATCCAGAATGTAATACGGTGGTTTACAGACACTTGACCCATTCGCGAGACTTTTCTCGAAGTCGCCAGCCGCGCGGACTGTGTCAAGGCCGCAATTAATTACGTCGTAGTTAATAGATAAGGCGTAGTTTGGATTGTTCTGGTCTGTGAGCGGGACTATAAATAGTAGGCGGCAGCGACCTTAGTTTCAGTTTTATTGTCGGGCGATTACAAGTGATTATCGGGCGATATTACTGTGTGCGTTCAAGTGGTTATTAGTGAAGTGTTTAATAATCGGGCGGTATAATTGTAATACAATTGTGTTTAATTTTAGTGGACGTTTTATTGCGTGTGAACAATTTTTATTTGATTTGTTGTAAGAGACTGTGTTGTTAATTACGAACTGTTTAACTGTGAAAATTAAAGCTGGTGATTAGTGACTTAATTGGTGTCTTGTACTTATTTTGTTTTCCACTGTACCTACGACGATCGAGCAGACCGTCGTAACAGTGCTGTCAGAACTGGGATAGAACGGTTAACAGTGGAAACAGTGGATACTTTGTACACGTCGAGGTAATTCGTAATTAATCGGTAAACAATGGATGCCAGTCAGACGATGGAAGCTTTCCAAGCGCTGCTGCGGCAGACCCGGGAAAGAAAAAAGAAGAACGAAGACACGAAAGAGAAGAAGCAGAAAAACGACAGGATGAAAAACGCAGGCAGGAAAGAGAGGAGGCTGAGGAACGTCAGAAAGCACTATGCTAGAAACAGAAGAAAGACAAAAAGAGGAACGGAAGCGTGAAACAGAAGACATCAAGGAGTTAATACAGGAACAAAAGCGGACACAAGAACAAACCGCTGCAGAGTTGGGTCTCCTACGAGGTGAGCTTAATAAACAAGTTACTAAAATAGCACTGGTACAAGAATCAATGACATTAAAAATAGCTGAAGTAGAAAAATCTGCCTCGAGTGTTAAATAATCGATGTCTAATAAAATAGCTGAAGTAGAAAGATCTGTCACGAGTGTGGAAAAAGCTATGTTAACAAAAATAGAAGACTCGATTACAAATATAAAAGAGCAGATTAAAAATGAAGTCGAGCAGTTCATGAAAATACAACCAAAACAAATTTTTGAACAGACTGTACCAATGATAAAGACAAAGAAAGACACAGAAAATAAGTCAATAGAGAAGGTCACCTCGCCTGCGGTTGGGACAGTTCATGTCAAGGTCCCAACCTTTGATGGAAGCACGCACTGGGCGACGTATTTACGCCAATTTGAAGCTGCTGCAAGCGCAAATAATTGGACAGAGAAAGACAAGGCTGTTTCACTCGTTCTTGCATTAAAAGGACCTGTGGCAGAATTACTACAGAAAGTGCCACCTGACAGCCAAAACACCTATGCCGAATTGATAAAAGCTCTTGAATTACGGTATGGTGATTAACATTTGCGAGATGTGTACTGCACCCAGTTGAGAGCAAGGCGACAACATTCCGGGGAGAGCCTTTAAGAGTTTGAAGCAAGTATCGACAGACTAGTTAGACTGGCCTATCCTGAAGCGCCAGAAGATTTTCGAACGAGTTTTGCGATGCAGACATTTACTGTCGGTGTCCGAGATAACGAACTACAGCAAGTGTTACGAATGGCAAGACACCAGAACAGTGCGGACGCCCTGGCACATGCTTTGCAATGTGAGGCCGCCAAATCACCGTCTGGTTGGACAAGTCATTAAGTGCGTGCGCTAAAAGATCGCGACAGCACAGAAGATGGGGAAGAAGAACAAGGAACAGAGACTCGACGATCGGCGCCACAGAATAAAATAAGAAAGGATGGAAGACCGAAGTGTTATAGATGTGGGAAACCTGGACATCTACAACGAGATTGTCGGGTTAGAATTCAGCAGCAGGGAAACGAGCAATAGTCGGTACAACAGGGCGTGTGCTGACTAACTGGAGGAACGAAGCCCCTAGACATACGCAATTTCTACACTTCAGAAAAACAGCGGGAGCTTGGTGGTTACCGGATTCGTTCAAGAAAGGCCAACCTCGATTACAGTTAACACAGGCGCAACAGTTTCTATTATGCGGCCCGACGTAGTGAAAGATCTCAAGCCAATCTGGTACTCTTGCAGCTTGCGAACAGCTACTGGACGGCCTGTAAAAGTGTTTGGAAAAGTGGAGATACACCTACGCCTCGATCGACTTGAGTTTAATCATCAAGTACTTGTTGCAGACATTGTGGATGAAGCAATTCTTGGTGTGGACGTTATGAACGCATACGGATTTATAGTCGACTTCAAAAACAATGTCTTGAGAATCGGAGGCGAAGAGGTAATGCTATCAACAATGACGACAGCAGAAAAATCGATGGACGTCGTAAACCAAGTGGCCGTAACTGTTCCGCCAAACTCCGAAAAGATCATCATGGTTAGAACCAAGGTAGATACTAGGGGCAATCAGTCCTCTATATTCGAACCCCAGGTAGTCAGCACAGTGGGCATACTAATTGCCAGAAGTTTAGTAAATTCTGACGAAACTGGAAATGTACCTATTAGAGTGGCGAATATTTTGGATCAAGCTGTCACTTTACAAAGCAATACGCTCCTAGGCAAATTGACTCCTGTGGCCTGGGTAGCCGGAATGACGCAACGAAGATCCGGGGTTGTGCTTCGGATACTTCCAAATTACCAGAGGAACTGCAGGAATTATTGAATAGATCTTCTAACAAGCTCTCAAGGGGTGAGGTAAAAGAACTCAGACAGTTTTTACATGAATTCAAAGATTCTTTTGCAGTTCGGGGACAGTCACTGGGAAGAACCTCTCTTGTACAAAATCGGATCAATACCGGGGACACAACACCGATACGCCAACCTCCTCGAAGGCCTCCATTATCTAAGCAAGAGGAAATGTCTCGGTTAGTACAGGACATGTTGACAGAGGGAGTAATCGAGCCTTCGTCTAGTGCTTGGTCTGCTCCTGTAATGCTGGTAGCGAAGAA
This sequence comes from Magicicada septendecula, assembly GCA_034769895.1. NCBI lineage: Eukaryota > Metazoa > Arthropoda > Insecta > Hemiptera > Cicadidae > Magicicada > Magicicada septendecula. The sequence continues at coordinate 235,257,432 of CM068367.1, forward strand.
GGATGGTGGATTGCGCTTCTGCGTAGACTACCGGAGGTTAAATGACATTACAAAGAAAGACTGCTATCCATTACCTCGCGTTGACGATACACTCGACACGTTGTCCGGAGCACAGTGGTTTTCCACATTGGACCTGAAGAGTGAATATTGGCAAGTGGGTCTTCATCAAGAAGACAAGGAAAAGACCGCTTTCTCGACCCCAAGTGGCTTATTCCAATTTAACGTCATGCCATTTGGAATGCACCGGCAACATTTTAAAGATTGATGGACCTGGTACTCCGAGGCCTGACATGGAAAACTTACCTTGTTTATTAAACGATGTCATAGGAAAACCTTAAGGAGGTTATAACTAGAATTCACGGTGCCCAACTGAAGCTGAGCCCGAAGAAGTGTTCTCTATTCCAGAAGGAAGTACAGTGTCTGGGCCATCTGGTTTCAGCACCGGGTGTTAGCATGGATCCTAATAAAGTAGACACCGTAAGAGACTGGCCAGTGCCGAAGAGTAAACACGACGTTCGGAGTTTCCTGGGGTTATGCTCATATTACAGACGTTTTGTGAAAGGCTTCGCTACTATTGCTAAACCATTACATGAGCTAACGGAAAATAAACAAACTTCCAGTGGTCGAGAGAGTGTGATCAAGCATTTAGGACATTGAAGATTGCATTATGTTCACAGCCAATTCTCGCTTTTCCAGCTTCCGAAGGGAAGTACATCGTAGACACAGATGCAGGCAATACTGGTCTAGGAGCAGTTTTGTCTCAAGTGCAGAACGGTGAAGAACGAGTATAGAGTATTACAGCAAGACGCTTTCTAAACCAGAGAGAAATTATTGTGTTACAAGGAGAGAGTTGTTGGCAATTGTCAGAGCTTTGGAGCACTTCCATAAATACCTCTATGGGAGAGAGTTTTCACTACGTACCGACCATGCCGCGCTTGCATGGCTCTTGAGATTTAAAAATCCGGAAGGACAGTTAGCAAGGTGGCTCGAACGTCTGCAAGAGTACAACTTCAAGGTACAACATCGACGGGGGCGCCTGCATGGTATGCAGATGGCTTGTCACGAAGACCGTGCCCGGAAGACTGCCGACATTGCCACAGAAAGGAAGAACAAAACTCAAGCGAACATGTTCAAGCCATCACTGTAAATTTCCTGGCAGACGGCTGGACAGCACAAGACTGTCGACAAGAACAAATAACTGATGAAGACATTGGACCGATCTTGACACCAAAAGAGGAAGGTCGCCGCCCGGATTGGCAAGATATCTGCCATGGTTCCGAAGTGCTGAAGGGTTACTGGGCACAATGGGAATCTCTTACCTTAGAAAACGGATTGCTGAAAAGGGCTTGGGAAAGTGCAGATGGACGAGACGTGGTCATGCAGTTGATAGTTCCCCGAAGTAAAGTGCAGACTGTTTTGAAGGAGATGCATGATGGAACATCTGGAGGCCATCTTGGCGACCTTGAGGCCATCTTGGCCATCAAAACCCTTGACAAAATACGGAAGCGATTCTATTGGCTTCATCTTCGCCACGACGTAGAGGAATGGGTTCGGACGTGTGAAATATGGCTGCAAGCAAGGGCCCACAAACCAGAAGCAAGGGAAAAATAAGACAGTATATCGTTGGACTGCCTTTCGAGAGAATTTCGATAGACATTGCTGGACCATTCCCAGTTACTGACGATGGAAACCGGTACATCATGGTTGTAAGTGACTACTTTGCTAAGTGGGTGAAAGCCTACGCAATTCCAAATCAGGAGGTCACCACTGTGGCAAAGCAGTTAGTTCACAACCTCTGTTGCCGTTATAGACCTCCTATGGAAATCCATACGGATCAAGGGAGAAATTTCGAATCAGGAGTGTTTAAAGAATTATGCCGTCTACTCGGAATTCGAAAGACCAGATGGTTGAGAGATTCAATAGGACACTTGAGCAGCATCTTTCGAAAGTTGTTGACGACAACCAAACAGACTGGGACCAACGTATACCACTATTCCTCATGGCGTATAGATCATCCGTACACGACACAACCGGCATGACTCCAGCAAAATTGGTGTTTGGGCGGGAGATTCGTCTTCCTGGGGACTTAATGTTCGGATCACCTGAGACTCAGTCCCAAGAGCCACAGAACTATTCCTCGCAATTAGAAAACCAACTGCGAGAAACGAATCGCTTGGTAAGAGGACGGCTGAAGATTGCTAGTGATAAAATGAAAACTCGATATGACATTCGCAGCAATAGTGTGGTTTCCAAGAAGGAGATCAGGTCTGGTTGTTCAACCTAAAGCGCCGTCGTGGTCGCTCACCTAAGCTTCAGTCTAACTAGGAAGGACCCTACACTGTGAAAAAAAGAATCAACGATGTTGTATATCGGATTCAACAGGAAGGACAGCGAAAGTTCAAGGTCGTCCACCTAGATCGCCTGCCTGAAGTACTACTTCAGAGACGGTTTGCCAGTTCGGGACGAACAGGCTCAAGGAGGAGACAGTGTTACGACATCACAGAAGAATCTACGTGTTTATCGAACGTTCCAGAGAGATCCAGAATGTAATACGGTTTTGTACATGACACTTGACGCATTCGCGAGACTTTTCTCGAAGTCGCCAGCCGCGCGGACTGTGTCAAGGCCGCAATTAATTACGTCGTAGTTAATAGATAAGGCGTAGTTTGGATTGTTCTGGTCTGTGAGCGGGACTATAAATAGTAGGCGGCAGCGACCTTAGTTTCAGTTTTATTGTCGGGCGATTACAAGTGATTATCGGGCGATATTACTGTGTGCGTTCAAGTGGTTATTAGTGAAGTGTTTAATAATCGGGCGGTATAATTGTAATACAATTGTGTTTAATTTTAGTGGACGTTTTATTGCGTGTGAACAATTTTTATTTGATTTGTTGTAAGAGACTGTGTTGTTAATTACGAACTGTTTAACTGTGAAAATTAAAGCTGGTGATTAGTGACTTAGTTTGTGTCTTGATTTTGTTTCCACTGTACCGACGATGATCAAGTAGACCGTCGTAACAATATAATATCTGAAATAATAATTTGTTAATAAACAACTTTTGCTTACTTACATTGTTATCCAGTCTGTAATTCTTAAACTGCGTCGGACAGCAGTCTGGCAGTACTCCCCAGGTACATCTAACGCGATATTGTCACCCAGCTCACTGATCTTAGTTTTCAAAAGATCGTAGATATTTGCATTACTGCATGATGATGGTACACACAGAGACAGTTTGATAGACAAATCTTGCAGTGACTTGTGTGGAGTAAGTGGTTCATGTTTAGCCTGGTATCTGACAATGCAGTACTGTCCGGAAAACCAATCACTTTCTACTTTCATACACTCATCAAATGCTCCTAGGTCAACTATATTGCCTGTCAAAAATCCAGGTTGTACAGATGATGATGCATCCAACACTGAAAAATATTATTATTGTTAGTTAAGTAAGTAATATACTTTATTTATTTAGTTTAGTAGTTAATTAATTAACTTTATTTTTAATAGATCATTAACTTTTTTAGATAATCTAATATTTCACGTATTAGAGATGATAACATGATAACATATGTTCTACTTACTAGAATCAGATAACATAAGATTCATTTTTTCTTATGTCACCATATAACAGCTAACAATTTTAGTACTTGAGAGCAATTTATTTAATTTTATAGTTTTAAATGAAGGTAATGTGGTTGTTACATGGCTCAGCAAAAAGATCTCATTCAAATATCATTATTCAAATAATTAATTTTCTTATTAACAAATCATTAATTTAGTGTTAATCAAATTTTATAATTTTTCTTTGTAAGAAATATACAAGCACAATTATTATTTTATTTAATGTTTTATACTTAAAAGTATGATGATAAATATAGTATCAGAAATATAGTATGTAATAATCCAAGTCCAGTGGATGGCAATATCCCCTTCAACACTCTAATAACAAAGACTGTTGAACTTGCTTTCACAGCCAGTGTCAAATGAGGTAAAAGATGGCAGACTGTTAGGCTGTAGTCTACATTCAATAAAAGAACAGCTAAAAATTTCAGCAGCTGTTTTGAATCAAGTTAGTGAAAACTTCAGAGAAATATGTTTGGTCCATGCTGCTGAAGTTGGCTTCCACAAGAGCTGCCGAAAAGTAAATGAATTAATTCCTGGATTTAAAGAACTGGAACCATCAGTCAGTAGTTTTATAATATTAATATTGCCGCCTAAATAGGATACCAAAAGGGTATGAGAGTAAACAATTCATATTACAAAGGGTGTTTGATAAGTTCATCCAAAGTCAGGAGATGGTGCTCGTAGTATATAAATGACTAGATTTTTGGTTTCCCACAACTCCGCTAGGAGCATACACCACATTTCAGTAATATACATTCATAACTCTATTGTTCCCAATTGTTTGAACTGATGAAGTATTGTGATTTGCAAAAAATAGATGAAAGAGAATTTTGTGTCGTGATAAAACATTACTTTTTGAAAGGCAAAACTCCACAGGAAACTAAATCCAAGGTAGATAAATATTATGGTGCCAGCTCCATTGACTAGAACAGTTTACAAATGGTTTGGTTATTTTTGTGGTGGTCATATGAGCATAAATGACTTTGAACATTCTGGACGGCCTGTTGAGGTTACAACTGCAGAAAATGTTGAAAAAATCCTTGATATGGTGATGGAGGCCAGAAGATTGAAAGTGCCTGAAATTCCTAATACTATATGCATCTCAAATTAATGGGTGTATCATATTTTATAAGCATATTTACATATGCGAAAGCTGTCCACAAGATGGGTGCTAAGGTTGCTCACGATCAATGAAAAGTGTGAATGAATAAACATTTCTAAACATGGTTTGGAGCTGTTTCAATGCAATCGAGAAGAATTTTTGTGGTGTTTCATAACAGTTGATGAAACTTGGATACATCACTACCAACCTGAAACCAAGGAACAGTCAAACAGTGGGTTGCAATAGAACAAAGCACCAAAAAATTGAAAACCGTTCCATCAGCAGGTAAGTTGATGCCCACTATTTTTGGGATGCTCGTGGCATAATTGCCACAGTCAATTAATTGACTTTCTGGAGAAGGTTAAAACAATAACTGGGCAATATTATTCATCTCTTCTGGGTGATGTAAACAAGAAACTAAAGAAAAAAAAACCACATTTGACAAAAAAAGGTTCTTTTTCACAAAGACAATGCACCAGCTCACTCTTCTGCAATTGTGACCAGCTCATCGTCAGATCGGAAAATCTTTTTCAGATCGTCAGTATCATTCATTTATAAGGTTATTTAAAAAAATAACCTTACACTAGAGAGATTATGGTGTAGCATATACATTACAATTTCCTTAAATGTTGACTCTCAGTTGAGAACGAGCAGTACAGTTAAAGTGTAGTTTAGTGACATATTCCAGAAGTAGGTTAGAGGATTTTGCATAATATTGTGTAATTTTATTGTCCTTTTAAGATAAGTATAAACATAATAAGCAATAATAATTAATTCTCTGTACTTAAAACTGTAGATGACAACTATCCTCTCCATGTTTGTTAAACACCACCTGAAACGAAACTTATACACCTGTCTATTATCTTCCTCATGAAGATACTGTGTGTCTCCTCTGTCAGTAAGAATAAGATCAAGTTTAAATTTCAAAAGTAAACAAATATAAAAGTTTATTTATAGTTCCAGTTAAATGCCATTGTGTTTAATTATTGGCAGAGAATGTAGTTTTATAAGTTAATATTTATTACATCACAGATGCACTTGTTTAATTTTTACAATAATTACAAAACACACATAATTCCAGAAAGATGGAATACTGTACTCCAAACAGTTATGGAACATGCCTATAACAGAACATCAAATGGTACACTTGTAGTTTGACAATATAGAGTGATTGGTGTCTGTAATTACTTACAAACATGATGGACTTTTTTATTGAAACTATGCCATTATGTCATAACATCATTGTCAAACCTAAGAGGTAAATAATTATCAATGAATAAAATTTGGTTGCCACCAAATTAAGAAAGCTTCAGTTGGTACCTTTTGTTTGAAAGATGGAGTTTTAGTTCTAATAACTGCCAAATTTACTACTCAAAATGTCAATACCTGCCTGTCTTACAATTCCATTTATACAAAACACAACGTTAATTTATCTTTGTTTTATTATTTTCATACCAATGCTATATGCAATAAAAATATAAACCTATTCATGTTTTACGTACCGAGTCACTTTATGGTTAATATAATTAAATTACCTTATTCGGTCCACCTTAGTGACACTTGCTTCCGTCATTTAATGACGCGTTTTGGGATAAAATCCCATCTTCAGATACACAAAGTCAAAACATAAATGTATACCACTATTTGTGGTTTGTCATAATTTAAAATATTTAAAATCTTTTAAATAAAATATATATAAAATAAAAACGTAACAATTGAATCGCTCGGAGCGCTCGCATGCATGCACGCTGTACTACGACTTCCTCACGACTGGCTATACTTATCATTCAACCGTATAGCAGTGTCAAACAGGTTATTAGAACCAAAGTTCATTTGATCGTTTAATATGTTATTTTTGGTCATTCCGTTTTTTGTAGCTTTGTATATTTCGAATTCCTCTAGACTATCCATTAATTTACCCTTCTTGCAAGTATGCAACGCCACGAAATTGTTTTCGAAACTAGTATAACTATGATCTTTTTCTATTAAATGTTGTGCAAAACTGGAATTATTATTATTTGTTTTTGGAATGTGCTCTATAAATCTTGTATAAAAATCTGCCGGATTGGCCGATGTAGAATGCTGCACAATTATCGCATTTAATTTTATAGACTCCTGATTTATTTTTTAAAGGAATATTTATTTTAGTTTTGAAAAAATTTTTTAAATTATTACAGGTTTTGAATGAAATAGTATATCCTTTGCTTTTAAAAACAGATTTTAAAATATTTGGCATCAAACCAGTATAATTAGCTGAAATGAATTTTTTATGTTTTTTATTATGTTGGTTAATAATATTGGTATTTTTAAAAATATAAACCATTACAATAAGAAATGTGAGAAAATTGTATAAATACAGTAGTTAATAAAAAAAGACACCTGTAGCAGTACACAAGGCCATGTCAAAGTTCCATAGAGAATCTATGTCAAGGAGAAAATTTGTTAAATATGGAAGAGCAATGTTGGTTTAATATTTACTGGACATATTTTTTAGTTCTAGAGTCAGCATACTACTGTTAACAATGTAATCTTCTTTCTATATATTAATACGTGAAGAGAAAACTTTGTACCCCTTTTTAAGCATATTGCGCGCACGGAGGAGTGTGAGATTTGGCATAGTTAAAGTTTATATGGAGAAGGAGTGCAGAAAGCTAAAATTTATATATAATATGTGTTACAAATACATTAAGTTAAATAAAATAAAACATTCATTTGCACTTGAAAATTCATTTAAACTTTTTCAAACAATGGTAATTGTTAAAAATAAAATAATTTTGTTGCCAGGCAACAATAGACTGTGGAGTGTATGTCAAGGCAAAAAAGCGTTTATTTTATATTTTGTATATTAGATATCTGTGTTTTATATATTAATGTGCAGTTGAAAGTGAAATACAGCTAGCTTAATACTGACAGATTGACTGAATGAGCTGTGAATTTTGTGTGATTTCAAATGTTCCTTTTTCAATAGTCTGTGGAGTGTATGTCAAGGCAAAAAAGCGTTTATTTTATATTTTGTATATTAGATATCTGTGTTTTATATATAAATGTGCAATTGAAAGTGAAATACAGCTTGCTTAATATACAACTGTTGCAAAAGGAAAATTTTGTAGCAGCAATTTGAATTGATTTACTCTCACCTAATTATTATTGGTGGTTTCAAAAAAGTGAGTACATTTTATTATTTTTAAATTAAACCCTGTCTAATCTTAGTTTCAGTAATTTCATTACATGTTTTTTTTTACATTCAGATATTCGCACCTACTTCCATTATGCCTCGACATAGAACATTGACGGGTCGGAGTGAGAGACAAAGAAGAAGGAATATATATTCGCGTGAAAGTCAAAATGATAATAGACCAAATGCAAATTTAAATAGTGTAAATAGTATAAAAAATGATGAAATTATTTTGAGGGATACATTTAAATGCGCACTGAATGTCATTCCAAGAAATTTTAATACTTTTGATTGTGGATTAATGCATTTACAATGCAGGTTTTGCAATGCAAAACATTTCGAATCTGAGGTCACTTTAGGTGAAAGGACTGCATTCACTTCATGTTGTCATAAGGGTAAAGCAATATTACCGGCCTTAAGTCAAAATGAATACTTTAAATCATTGTATGATGAACTTACTTCAAATAAACCTTCAATAAAAAGAAAGTCAAAAAATTATTTTGAAAACATTCGTAAATACAATTCATCATTTGCTATGGTTAGCTCAGAAGCTAAAATTTCGGATACAGTTACGCGTGGAGTGTATCATTTTAAAATACATGATGTTTTTTATCACAGATCAGGTCCAATGACTGCTGGATATGGTCGCTCACCATGTTATGCGCAATTATATTTTTATGATGTTGACACTGCTGTCAATTATAGATTACGTGAACACTATAATCAAACATGCAATAACAATATAATGAGCGAAATCTCTCTTGAATTGGAACGAATTAATCCTGTCGTTCGGTCATTCATTGCAATGAAAGATCATTGTCAGAGAGTTGAAAATCAAAATAAAGAAATTTGTATGCTCATTAAAGTAAATCGTGATTTAGGTCTACGCCGTTATAATGATGCAGTTCAAACTGATGTAGCAGTAATATTTAGTACAGTTGATGGTGAGCCACCCTTTGAACGAAATATGGTTTCGTTTTCAAAAGTTAATGGTACCATTAAAAATATCTCTGTTTTGTATTCATCATTGGACCCTTTAGCGTATCCATTACTTTTTCCAAATGGTGATACTGGGTGGCATATCAATATTTCTCATAATGTACCAACTACATCTAATTCAAGAGCGCCCAGAAATAAATTAACCATGCTTCAGTATGCAGCCTATCGACTTGCAATTAGAGAAGATTTTAGCATGTTGCACCATTCACAAAAATTATTTCTGCAGTGGATAGTTGATATGTATGTGAGAATAGAGGGCACAAGGTTACATTTCATTCGACAAAATCAAACAAGTCTTAGGTCTGAAGTTTACAACAATTTAACAGATTATTTAGAATTGAACCCCAATGCCAATAATGTTGGCCGTAGAGTAATTTTACCATCTTCATTAATGGATCTCCAAGAAATATGTATCAGAATTATTTAGATGCAATGCCAATTGTACAACATTTCGGAAAGCCTTATTTGTTTATTACAATGAATTGCAATCCAAGTTGGCCTGAAATAGTTAGCAATATTGGTGTAGGTGAGTCAGCTAATTTTCGACCTGATATTGTTGTGCGTGTATTCAAGTCCAAACTGAAAGCATTAATTGAGGGCCTTACACTAAAAAAAATCTTCGGTAAAGTTGAAGCACTCATTTATACAATTGAGTTTCAAAAGAGAGGATTCCCTCATGCTCACATTTTACTCTCTTTAAATGAGCAAGATAAAATTGTTAACGCTACCGATATTGATAAAGTTGTATCTGCGGAGATTCCTAACATTCAAACACATCCTACATTACATGAATATGTTGTAAAACACATGATGCATGGTTCCATGCGGTGTACTTAATCCAAATTCTGTATCTATGATAGATGGAAAATGCACAAAAGATTATCCAAAACGATTTAATAAATTTACATGTGAATCATTAAATGGATATCCATTATACAGAAGGCGTGATAATTGTATTAATGCTGAAGTTCGCGGTAGTTGCCTCGACAATCGTTATGTTGTACCATACAATCCGTATTTACTTGCCAAATTTAATTGCCATATAAATGTTGAAGTATGCACTACAGTTAAAAGTGTTAAATACATTTATAAATACGTGTATAAAGGCTATGACAGTCCATCTGTTGAATTAGGTTCACAGAGAAATGAACCAGGTCAAGAAATACAAATTGATGAAGTTAAAATTTTTTAAATGGCCGTTATGTCGGATCAACTGAAGCTGTATAGCGCATCTATGAATTACCAATGCATTTTCAATCACATGTCATCATTAGACTTGACATTCATTTACCGCGTAGACAGAATGTTTACTTTCGAGAAGGGCAAGAACGTCAAGCAATTGAAAATGCAAGACAAACAAAATTATTAGCATTTTTTGAATTGAATCGATCAGATCCATCAGCGCACGAATATAAGTATACTGAAATTCCTTTGCATTATGTGTGGGAAGATTCCCGAAAAAAATGGAAGAAGAGAAGGCGTGGAGGTGATAAAATCATTACACGCAAATATGTAGTATCACCAAAAGACATCGAACTTTTCCATTTACGATTGCTTTTATTACATCTCTGTGGTCCAAAATCATTTGAGGATGTTAGAACATACAATGGAACACTTCTTTTGTTGAAGCGTGCCATGCTCGCGGCATTGCTTCAAATGATAATGAATGGCGCGAATGTTTAAATGAAGCAAAAGAATTACATTCGCCAAAACAAATGCGAAATTTATTTGGTTACATTTGTGCATTAAATGTGCCAGCCCATGCATTGGCGTTATGGAATGAATTTAAATTATATCTTAGTGAAGATTTTTTGAGAGATTACAACGAAGAAGTATCCTTTAATACAGCTCTATTAGAAATTGAAGATATTTTGAATGTTCATAATTTGTCATGTCAAGAACTTGGTTTACCAGTTCCCACGTATTCGCAGAGAACAGACCAAGCAAATGCTACTGATCCAATAGAACAAGAGTTTCTGTTGTCTGAACATTATGAAACTGCAAATATTGAACAGCGTAATCTAATTGATCGTGTGATTCGTGAAGTTTTGCATCATGATACTGGATCTAATGTTTTTTGTTTAACCGCTCATGCAGGTTGTAGAAAAACATTCACACAAACAGCAATCATTCACAAATTAAATTCGCTTAATCTTAGTTGCATTGCAACAGCATTCAGTGGCATAGCTTCAACTCTATTACTTGGAGGTAGAACTTTACACAATGTGTTTAAATTGCCTATACCCATTTTGGAAAATTCTGTAGCGAATATTACCGCAAACAGTAGCTATGGACGTTACATAAATTCATCATCATTGATAATTATTGATGAAATTTCTATGTGCCCACTGCAAGTGTTGAAAATCATAGATAGATTATTGCAGGATCTATGCGATGAAAATGATAAACATAAACCATTTGGAGGGAAAACGATACTTCTGTGCGGTGATTTTTGGCAAATCTTACCAGTTGTCCCACATGGATCACGTGCAACTTTAATTGAAAATTTTGTCACGAGTTGGCATAAATTTGTTTATTTTCATAAAGTAACGTTTACTCAAAATATGAGAGCCTTACCAAGTGAAATAGAATTTGTCGAATTCTTGAAAAAAATTGGTAATGATGAAGCCCCACAATTCCCTCAGTTTGGTGAAAATATTATTGAAATACCTCAGCAATTAATAGGAGATGAAAATAATATTATTAATGAGGTGTGTGGAAATATTTCCGAAAACATACTCTCAGATAACATATTGAAGTCAGTTATTTTAGCACCTAAAAACTAAAAATGATGATTGTACTTTTATTAATACTGATATACTTAATCGAATACCAGGTGAACAGAAAACATATCATAGCTACGATAAAATAATTTGTGATGATGACAATGAAATCAATAACTATCCAGTAGAGTTTTTGAATTCTTTGACTATTAGTGGTTTGCCACCACATAAGTTAGTATTGAAAGTTAATTGCATCGTTTTACTGATCAGAAACTTAAATACAAAGGAAGCATTAGTCAATGGAACAAGAATGCGCATCGAGTGTATGCATCGTAATGCTATTGATTGCGAAGTTTTAACTGGAACCGCACGCAATAAGAGAATTTTGATTCCACGTATAAATTTAACATATTCCGGTACTGTTTTACCATTTAACTTTCAAAGAACTCAATTTCCAATTATACCTGCATTTGCGATGACAATAAATAAGTCTCAAGGACAAACATTCGAAAAAATTTGAATTTTATTGAGGCAGCCAGTTTTTACACATGGTCAATTGTACGTCGCAGCAAGTAGAGTTCGATCATTCGATGATTTGAGATTTTATATTTCCGAATATAATGGCCAAGGGCATTTAGCAAATGATGAAAGAGTTTTTACAAAAAACATCGTTTACACAGAAGTTCTGAATCATTAAATTCACTTTCAAACTATTTTAAGTTCAATGGACAACATTTATTTTTTTAACCGCCCGGTTTTTTTGAATTAATGAAAAATATATGAAAAAATACGAGGCACGTATTTTTTATTTTTTATTAATTTTTTATTTAAATTTTATATAATTCGAAAAAGATAGGCAAAATAACTGTGTAGCCTTGGCGAAACCTGGTCAGTATGGCAATAAAAAACCCCAAGGAAATGTCAAAAAATGCGTTATTGCTTTTTAAATATGGCTTAGCCAAGCTAAACCTCATTTTTCCTATCTTTCATATTTTTCAATAAACTCGAAAATGAATGCATAAAAAAAAATTAAGAAATTATATAAGCTTTGTAGCAGATAATCTTCAAACTGTTTTCGAATTTTGTACCTTACCAAAAAAGAAATGTAATCCACTGGAATTGAAAACAATGTATCTTATACTTCTATGAATGTCAAGCCTCATTTTTATTAGCGTTTATTTGATTCAATAATAACATGAAAAAATTAAAACTGACAATGAATTATATCAAAAAATAAATACGAATACAAGCTGTAATTGTGTTTTTTTTTCAACTGTTACTAACATTAAATTTTAAATTTCATAGGTATTGCAGGGAATTAAGGCAAACAACACACGCTAATGACGTATTTGTACACGCTCGCAGCTGACGTAATAGAACAAAATTCAAAAAAATTATATGCAATGATTATAGAGGTATACTCTTTGACAAAAGAACCTCAATAACGTTCAAACTTAAAAATTTAATGAATTACGGTCGAATTTCGACCACTGGGCGACCACTAGTCAATTTAATAAGGCTAATCAGGTCTTGAAAATCATACAACTACTTTAATATATTTCATTTCTTGCATTGTCTAAGAACCCTTTAAAACATTGTTTAGGGTTTTCTGGGTCTTCTGCTGGTTATTCATGAATGATACTTCAAGAAGAGTCTAGATTAGATCATAAAAGAAAATTATCTAGGAATTGGATTATACGGAGGTGCCCCCCCCCCCAGGCCATGGTACAATTCTCCTGCAAGAATTCCGAAATCCCCCCAATTTCATTTTATGGGCAGGGGGATCACAATACGGGGGTATGTAATAACCCCTAGTTAACGGTGGATCTTGGGGCTTTATTCAAAAAGATATTCTTTTTATCAATACCAAAAAGTTTTCTAGTATGCCTAATCAATAACTAAATTATGAGAATATAAAAACCTGGTCAAACCTGGCCTAACATAATTAGTAGTACATTAGGCCTTTTCAATATAATCTAACTTGATTTTGTAATTGCATTTTTCTTCACTGGTCTGTTGGATTTATGATGCCTTGAAAATATCCCCCAAAAAATTCCAGTGGTGTGACTCGAACCATGCACCATGCTGTGGGGACCCCTGGAATATCATTTATAAATAAGTCAATAAGCTATAGTCAGGTTATCCTCACTCATTTACTAAAATATGCCTTATATGGAAAAAGAGGTACATAACTACATTGTACATAATTTTATATAAAATATATAGTCTCAGTTTTAACAAATGAAATATCTGATGTCATTATCTCATTAACGTGATATTTCCTGATGTTAACAATAGAAGGAAAAGCTATTACTTTCTATAAAATGCAATTTTTCTTACCACAAAATGTTAAAAACTGATGTTAATACAAGTTTAATGAAGAAAGTTGTGTTAGTGGTTAAAATCACAAGCAGAATTATAACTGTTGCACACCACTATATAAAAATTATTCCGATTAGCGCTTTTAAGCTTCACAGCTCATCGTCAGATCAGAAAATGGTTCCTCTGAAGAAGCTTTTCAAAAGTGAAAACTGGTTCAGGTTGTAAGGTAAAGCTTTTATGTTTTTACCCATAAAAGGTTTTGTGTTCCGAGTCGTAGTGAAATAATTATATTTAGTTAAGAAACGGACATGTCATGGACAACAAAATCCAAGAAGTTACTTTTTTCTTTAATTTTTGCAGAGATTTGATCAATTCCAAGTGTCATTTATGTTTCTGTATGCTTCCCTAGTACGTGTTTACCTTAATTTGAAGTGTTTTAAATTTTCCAACTATTTTATACTTGTTATGTCCTTATAGATCTGTTCCTGTCTGACTGATAACAATTGCAATTTTTAGTCTTTTATGTCTATCCCATTATGTTAGTATTTATTGTCGCTTATCAAATCCAATAACTGATTTCAAAATAAAAGTCACTCACAAGTTTTATTTCCATTTAAAAATAGTAAAGTAGTCACATTCACATATAATTATTTTTATCTTACTTTTTTCTGTCACATAACTTTATTGACAGTCTTTATTTCCTACATACTTTCAAGATATTATACCACTCAGAATACTTTCCACTTTAGTTGTCATTAAAACATTAAAATTAAAAGATTCCAAAATTAAAAATTATAAAAGAGGCAGCTTCATGTAATTCTAGTTAAAAAACACTTTAGATATGTGTATATATATATATATATATATATATATATATATATATATATATCAAGTCATATTACACATTTCAACCATACAAAGGACTGGAAAAGTTTATCCACCAGTTGCATCGAGTGATAGAACATATTAAACTCTGACTTATACACAAGATGTCTGTGTTTTTAATTTTTACAATTTCATGAAATCTGGAATCAAAGTACTAGGGATGGGGTTATATGTCTTGAAGCATATAAGGAATGACATGACAGAAATCCTAAAATAAAAATAAATATATTGTTATTATATCATCTTTATGTATTTCATATTTATATCACTGAATGTATATCATATTCTGTCTTCGTGTTCATCGGATATATTGTTCTCTCTTTATAATATGAGACTTCACAAATATGTTCTATCTACAAAACCGTATAAGACAGGAAATACAGCATAGACTACAGCTCTAACAAAAGCAATATTTCTAGTTTTAATACATTTTGCAGGTTTCACAGTGTTGTTGTTTACTTATTTATCTATATAAATGACATGTTCACCTAATTCTTGAATTATTTTTCTGTAATTATTCTAATATAAAGTAAATTTGGGAACAAACTGACAAATGTCATACGATTTAGACATTCGAAGAAACATAGATGAGAAATATAAATCTCCTACTGGCGCACCTAACTTAATCGAATTTAATTTTGACACAACGGAATTTTTATGTAACATAAAAGCGAGAGGTAATTAAGTTCTGTTACTAATTTAATCTGTAGACCGAATTTCGCAAAACCGAATTCTCACCAGACCGAAAGCGCCTTAGAAAGTTTTGTATATACTACTTCACTACTAGTCAGTCACGCATATCATCAGATTAGTGACAAGAAGGGGCAAAGTGTCGACAGGTTGAATACATAGGATGAAAATTTAATTGAGATCAGTGCGTAATACAGCAATAGGCGGTCTCAAAAACTTAGTAAAAAAATTACTATTTCGAATGCTGTTAATATTAGTAACAGTATAAATAGTACTGTTCATTACCATAGTTCATCATCATCACCACTGTCGCCGTCTACACGAATACGTTATCGTCACTGTCATATTGCAAAAATGTATTGCTAATTATCTCGGTTTTGCAAGTTATCCAATATTTCCACGATATTCTATTATTCCGGCTACATGTCAAGAAACTCCATAAAGTGTTACACAACGATAAACCGATCAAGCAAAACAACAACAACAATAATAATAACCACAAAAACTATGCCATAATTAAAAAACAATAATAATAGTAACCGCCTCTTAATTCACTTATATTTAATTATACTTAATTAAAAATAAAGTACAACTTTATTCAATTAAGTATTTTTAATTCTTTATGAAATTGTTCTGTTGTTAGTCAAAACAGAGATTATGCTAAACGACATCAAAAGCTCATAAATGAGAAAATAAGATATACAGTATGTAAGTTTTAAAATTTATTATATTTGTACTCAAAAGTACTTTGAGGATCAATTGACGTCTAGTAGCGAGTTTGCTTAAGTACGTGTTCGAAACGCATCTTACACGTCACTTGAAAAGTTCCGAATTTACTAACAAACGTTAAGATAAAATATAAGACTCTGTGTGTGTGTGTGTGTGTGTGTGTGTGTGTGTGTGTGTGTGTGTGTGTGTGTGTGTGTGTGTGTGTGTGTGTGTGTGTGTGTGTGTGTGTGTGTGTGTGTGTGTGTGTGTGTGTGTGTGTGTGTGTGTGTGTGTGTGTGTGTGTGTGTGTGTGTGTGTGTGTGTGTGTGTGTGTGTGTGTGTGTGTGTGTGTGTGTTGAACCTTCCTGTACCGAAATATGAATTCTTATGTTTGACTTTTCTTTTGTTATAATCACTGATAGATGTAGATACTTAGCGAACTTATTGTTGAAAAGTGTGTCTCACTCTGCGCCAGTTACGTTCTCTTTTTCAAAAAACAGATCTAGAGTGAAACGTTTACATGTCTGTGCATCGTCATTCACTTGCGAATACTATTAGGTGTCAACGGCTGTCGCAAAATCATGTAATTTTTATGCGCTCTACCGATGACCCGTATAAGCATGTTTCATATTTTTTATCAGTATTACGCTTAATATGCTTTCTACACAGAACTGTTACTCTCATCTGAATATAATGTGATACCATCATTGATACAGACCAATTGTCGTTCTCCTTTTTATTAACACAGTCTTGTCGCAAACAGAAATTACATTGCTGTACACCACTATTTAAAAAAATCTCCGTCTAGCGTTTTCGAGCCTCTCAGTTAATCATCAGATCGGAAATTTTTTCTATAGTGACGTGCAACAGTGTAATTTTTCTATTTGTTATTATAACCAATAACACAACTGTATTAATTAAACAGTCTTATCGTTTGCAATCTAATACATACCTATCTCAAATAGGGACTCGATTTTTATGAAAACTTTACTTCTGTCATATCGTTTTTCATAAAAAAGTTGGGATCGTACTAAAAAGATCTTAAAATTAAAACTTCAGCTATCGCTTTTTCATATGTGGTCTTCCTCTGTCATGTTTTTCTTATAAGCACCACATATAACGTGAAATTGAGCACGTTTCCTATCCACAACCTTCGCACAACAAAGAGATATTACAGCAAACCTACAAACTTTAATTATTGAAATTATTAGCCGGGATACTGAAGTAAAAGCAATAATTACAAATAATTTAATTAAAAAAGACAACGTTATTTACTACTGTTTTAGATCGAATAGGCTATTTTCCTGCTAAATCATTACTTTTGGTTCTCAACAGGCATCGTTATGTCATCGTATGTGTGCTTTTATAGAGGAATTCCCAATAACTTATGAAACGATTAGAAAATCCACTAGCCCAAAAGAAATATCTCTGTACAATATCAAAAGCTTTCAGTGATCTAAAAAATATCGAGTTTTTTTATATACCAGTATTTTTTCTCAATCTGTTGCTTCAAACAAAAGGTTTTCTTGTTTACAGAATCTGCCTTACTTAATTTAAACGGGTTTTCTATTAAATTAGAATCAGAAGTAAACCAAATATATTATTAACAACCTCGCCGATCGTCTTGCACGTCGCATTTAATAGCCAAATCCTCTGTAATTCGTCACATATAATACCCTCTTTTAGGCAATGAGATAATATTAAACGTTTGATATAAGCCATTGTTTTGAAACACTCCAATTCCGCTAGGAAGATTCAATAGATATAGAAACCGACTTTATAGTACAAGTTTTCTACATTTTATAAATTTTATATATTATTATTAATATTAAATAAAACTTTCCTTACAAGAATAAAATTTTTTGTATTTTTCTATATAACACTGTTTTGATAGTATAAACTACTATCATCAGAAATACAAATTAATTTATTTCATAAATTTATATAATTTTATAAATTCTGAACTAAAATTATAAAATTCTAACGCTTGCCTAATTTTTATTGTACGTAACGAATCTTTATGTTCTATATTTTTACAGATCCCAGTAATCGGTACTATAAAATTAAGAGGTTCATCTTCATCTGTAACAACCAACTCTCAATTCTAAAAATGCCTTTTACTGATAACATTAATAATTGTAAAATCTCTTTCCACACTCGTTTTGTGTCTCATAGACAATATCTTCATGAACATCATGTTCTATTCTAGATTGAATTTATCCTGTGATTCTGACACTACTATCGAATCACACCGTAGCAGCTTCACGTTTTGTCATGAAAACCGTAAAGTATTTGTTTATCTATTACTTTTTACTTCCATGTTTCATAAGGAAATGGAAGTATGGTGATGACAAAAAAAATCGTGGTCGAGATTATTGCAGATTCTGATTGTACTACCCTGAAAATATGAAAAAAAGTCATTTTTCGTTTTTTGTTTTAACAAGGGTATTTTCTATGGCAAACGATAACAGCCGCAAATTCAAACAGAATCAAATAATGTTTTGGATACAGCCCTGAATTGTAGAGTTCTCAAGACCTATTGTTTTTGTTGAAGATCGGTTAAAGAAAAGGGGTAGTTTACCTGCAACATTTTATGTTGTAACAAGAGAACGTTTTACATGAAGAACGATAACTGCCGTAAATTCAGACAGAATCAAATAATTATTTGCATACTTTCCTCAATTATAAAGATCTGAAGGTCTATTGATTTTAGTGAAGATCAGTTAAGGCAAAGGGGTAGTTTACCACCGGCCACCTTTAATGTTTTAACAAGAGTAATTGTTTCTATGACGAACGATAACTGCCGCACATTCAAACAGAATCAAACAATGTTTTGCATGCATCCCTAAATTTGAGAGGACTCAATATGTATTGATTTTGGTGAAGATCAGTTAAGGGTAAGGGGTAGTTTACCTGCAACGCTTTATGTGATAACAAGGTTAATGTTTTCTATGACGAACGATAACTGCCGTAAATTCAAACATAATCAAATAAGTTTTTGCATACATCCCTAAATTGTAAAGAACTGAAGGTCTGTTGATTTTGGTAAAGATCAGTTAAGAGAAAGGGGTAGTTTACCTGCAAGGTTTTATGTGATAACAAGGTTAATTTTTTCTATGACGAACGATAACTGCCGTAAATTCAAACAGAATCAAATAATTTTTTACATATGTGCCTAAGTTGTAGAAGACTCAAGGCCTATTGATTTTGGTGAAGATCGGTTAAGGGGAAAGGGCAGTTTACCGGAAACATTTTTTGTTGTAACAAGAGTAAAGTACTTAATTTTGATAAATAAAGTATCCTGATAAGAAGATCTTAATAATCCACTGTAGAAACGTAGATGAAATATCTATAAATTTGTAGGCTAGTTGAACGGGGTGGGGGTAATTTTCTATAAATGAAAATTATAGTTGAAAGGGGAGGGGATAATTTTTATATGTGTACTACGTTATCGCCAACAAAGTAGTAGTTTGTTGTTAAAATTCCTTCCCGGCCTGTTTTGCCGTAGTCCAATGTTTTCTGCAAAACCAGACGTTTCGGTAGTGCCGTCGACTGCCATCATCAGTGAAAATCGAGTGCGATAACTTGTGGTGGTATACGTTAGTGACCACAGTACTGTGGTTAAGGCTGAAGCAATAAGTGGATAGAAGTAGTTTCTATGGAAACATTTCATTTCGTAAATGATTTTATATATAAATCTTAGAACATATAAGTCATGTATGGTTCTCCATACCGATATTTTAGTAAAATATTACAAACATGATATCGCTAAGTATCTCTCCTCGTTCCAGTTTCTAAGGCCTTTCTTTCTAGGTAACGAATGTTGATCTAATGACTTTTATTAATTTTTAAAATGTCTGTTGTTATCGTACTCCTCTTAAGGCCGATAGAGTTAACGATTTTTCGATTTCTGGGAATATCTTCTCTCATCTGTCTTCTCTGAGAAGTTTAATACTTCTCACACTTTAAATTTAAATCGAATCTATTAAATTTTACTGTAATTTGGATTATTTTTAAATATAAATATACATTTTATATTAAAGGCGTGCATAGTACCTTTATTTATTCGATTACATTTTCTGTTATTCTTTTCCTGCAAAATAACATAATCTAGCGAAGTATTTATTTTAAATTTTAATATATATTTTTATATCCAAACAAAAATATTATTATTATTGTATTACATTAAAAATATATACATAAAAAAATATTAATACATAATAATATTGTATTGCGTAAAATCTAAGTTCTCAGTTTGCAGTGTAGAGATTCGTTTCCTCGAACACCGATTTGAAAGTTACAAACTTGTCATACTAACCATTATTCAAACTGCAGCTTATTCCGATATGTTACAAAACGCACTGTTATCTATTGAGTTGATTCTAAAGAAAGGGATTTTTTGTAACGGTTTTTATATTTCAGCATTGATCACTGCCCAGACGAATGCGGCCGCTAATTCAATTCGTGCGGTAATTTCTAAACAATTGTTAACCAAAACTGCTATCTTAATAATTATGTTACTTATAATGTTGCTTATAAAATTAGTCATTTATCACAATAAACTGAAACAACTAAACCATATGTAATGTACATTTATAGATCCTGTAAGTCTATATTTATGTTTTACTGTTTGAAGATATTTATGATTTCCATAACATAGATTTTTAAAAAAGACACTAAATACCTTACAAAAATCGGTTTGTTAACAGCGTAATAATGACTTGTTTTAACTTAACTAATTTATAATTTCTACCAACGTCTTAAACAATTTTGTTATAAAATGTGATACTTCAAAATGTAGAACTTAAAAAGTTGTCGATATTTCTTTCTAATTTTTGAAGCCATAATAACTAATAACTTGTTCCTAACATTAAAATTAACATTTTCGGAGGCACTGTTAGTTAACTCACTTAATTATATAAGTACGTTTATATATCTTCGACCTACGTAAATGAAGACATTGTTAAAACAAAAAGTTTAGGCTACGTGAAAACAATAAATTTAAAAAATCGGTTAATAACTTATATAATATAAACCTAATAAACGGTCTAGTATAATAGTCGTTTTAAAAATAATTAAAAATCGTCTCATAAAATATGCTAACTAGAAAGATATTTAACAAGTCTGATAGAAAATAAAGGTCTTATGGCACTTACCGAGTAAACGTATGTTTGTGTTTAAGTTGAATTATTTGTTACTTACTTTTTATGGACCAAGACTCGCGCGAGATGAACACCGCTTTTTTGAACGCAAGTAAATCTGTAACACACTGTAACAGGTCTGAACTAACAGTTTTGTTATCTACACGTTCTGCAGCTGCCCACAACGTGTCCAGGATGTATTTGTTTGATTTGTTCTGCCCCAGCATCGTTTCGGTGTAAAAGTCTTGAAAGTTTCCTGGCATCAGGCATTCGACGTTGAGTACCGAATACAGAAACCATATTGCGACAAATTTCCGAAAGTACATTATTCGAAATATACTTCTGATGTGTTCAACGACGCGGGGAGAACCAGACTGGAGTCCGTAACGAACACTATGCTGGTAATTATATTATAGAAGCCTAATAATGTTTTCAAGATATAGATAACCTGTAGAGCACTCGACGTAAAGGCTTTTGAGTTATCTACATAAATACTATTTTTTATTTATTTATGCCCCTTGAACGTTCATTCATAACGTCTCCTGATAACAATTAAACAAAGGAATGACATGTATGAGATTTTAATCTCTCGACAGTAATACACTGATTTAAGGATTTCAGGTTACATAACGATACGATCGCATGATGCGTAACATTGAAGAGAGGAGCTTAGTTGTAAACTGTGACGGCGAGTCTATCGACGTGTAAACAACGCGATGCTCATACGCTGGGCAGGTCTAAGTGTGACAAAAACATAATTACGGATGACGATTCCCTTTAAAAGGGAATGTTCTAGACATTCTGCAAAATTAACTTTAAATTTAATAGACTGTATCTAATTTAATTCCATGTAGCCTAAATAACCTTTTTTACAAAATTATGAAATAACAATGCATGACAAAATTAGATAAGATTTTTTTAAGTTTAATCGATTATATAAACAAAATTGTACCCAAGCCGATCTAATTAACTACGTGTCTCAGTGCTTTCCCTAAACTTCTAAGATGTGAACAGAAAATTTACTGTGCCCTGTGAATTTATTAAGGATTTTAATGGGTATTTTGAAATAAATCAGGCTGATTAGAGTGGCGATATTTTTAGCCCTTTCAGGCCAGCGTTCCACGTCCTTCTTTGACGTTCTCTCTTTCTTCTCTCTTAAGGTCTCCTTTTTAGCAGCCATTCGCTGTAAATGACCGTAACAAATGACTTAATTACCTAAGATGATTTAGTCCTCTAAGATGCGTACTCTAACTTCTTGGTTTTTCGACTTTCAGCTCGCGAAATTCCAACCGGCCCTCTCCACAACCATTTTTTATCTCGTATTAATTACAAAATTAAAATAATAATTAAACTTACATCGTACTACATCAAACTTACATCATAAACACACACATATATATATATATATATATATATATATATATATCTGCGACGTAAAACGTTGGTTTCAAGATTTACAGGACTTCCAAGTACAGGATACATAATATTTAATTTGATTGCGTCATTACCTCAACGCAAACCGGCAATTAGTATACAACAAACTCAAAACTATGTTTCATACAGGTCTTCTAATTATACCCGATTAAATTAATCACGATCCAGATAAAAAAAGAGGATATATGATTGTTTTACATTAGAAAATAGTTCTGGATACAATAATTCAATACGTACTGGTATACCATAGTGGGTTGTTTATTAAGAATTTGTTAACTTCTGTTTATTAAGAATTTATTAATTTATGTAAGTATTTAATAACACTGGTCAACAAAAAAATTGATCAACTGGTCAACAAGTTGCCTCTCTTTTCTATACCAAAATAGTCAACTCCAACCAAAATTATGACGAGATACCAAAACGTCTTTCAAGCTTTAACTTAGATGAGTCTATGAAAAGCCTCCAGTTTTGTGGATTGTGCTCCATTCTCAAATAACTCATTGGACCATTAACATCACTACGGCCAACAAGGTTGTTTTGTAGTTTAGAAAATGGAGTTGCCTTTTTGTCTATATCCAGACACTCCCGTTTTCCTCCAGGCGATTCCCATTGCTCAAGCCTGGAGGCAAGAAGTTCGGCTTTGTTTCGACACAATAAAGGAAATCTACATAAACAAAATATGATTGTTATTCAGTGTTGCCAACCCAATTTTTGACCAGAAAATTTCTTTACCAATTTAGAATATTTTACTTAATCAGAAAGGAAATTCTATATTTCATTTAACTGTTTGAATCGGTTTTCTTACATAAAAATTAATAAGATTTTACTATTTTAAAGTTGGAAAGTTATTTTTAATGCTGCACAGTGAAATATATTTCATGAAACAATTGAGAGATCCTTTTTATAAAATTTTTAAAGTCAACTTCAGAAAAATCAATTATTTTTTAATTTAAAAAATGTATTACCGACGAACAAAAGTGTACGTTAAAAAAACGATTAGAAATTAATTTATTTCTTTTAGTTATCGTGCCATCCGGCTTTCCTTGAAAGACGAAAGTAGGATTAGGATTCAGAGAAATTAAGTATATCGTACCTGCTTATAAACAAATTAAGTACTTCTAAGACTCCTTGCCAAGCTGGTATCATCAAGCGGTGATATCGCGACAGCGTTAAAAATCGCGCCCCAAAAATCTGCAGATATGTAATCTTGAACCTGTATTTTTGTGGTGGAGGTGGTGGTGGTGGTGGTGTGTGTGT
The DNA here is from genome assembly GCA_034769895.1 of Magicicada septendecula. Classification (NCBI taxonomy): domain Eukaryota; kingdom Metazoa; phylum Arthropoda; class Insecta; order Hemiptera; family Cicadidae; genus Magicicada; species Magicicada septendecula. Next base: position 235,281,489 of record CM068367.1, read on the forward strand.
GTGTGTGTGTGTGTGTGTGTGTGTGTGTGTGTGTGTGTGTGTGTGTGTGTGTGTGTGTGTGTGAGAGAGGGAGAGAGAGTATACAAAATCGTCTGTTTAAGGTTAAACTGGTTGGGTAGATTTGCAGTTTTTCTTATGCAATTTGCAAGGTTTCTTTGGCAAGGAAAAATTATTGCTTCAATCCAAGCTATGAACTGAGGATCAGAAAATAAATTGACTTCGAAGTGTGGATGGCTTTCAGAATTGAATAGTTTTACTGTCATAGACATTGTGTAATGTCAAATCAGTAGCCATTTTTTCACTTTTCTTATTAGTAATAATTATGAAGAAAAAAAGAAGAAAATAGAAGACAAGTCAATTGGTTAAAGACAGAAGCAAGTGTTTCCATATTTTTATTCTTATACAAAGTTTCTACGTAGTTAGGCTAGAATATAATTTTTTATTACCTCTGAATTATACACCATATAGAACAAGAACATCTCATACATAACAACAAATATACCAACGAAATCATATATTGGCATAGATATGTAGATGACATAATATTATTATTCAGAGGTAATAAAAGACAAGTAGAAACATTCCATAAATACATCAACACAATACGCCCCAAACTCAAATTCACCACAGAAATAGAAAAAGACAACTGCATAAACTTTCTAGACCTAACTATCACCAAAACAAACAATACACACACACATAAAAAATATACAGAAAACCAACCATAACTGACATGGTCATCCACAATACATCTAATCATCCAACACAACATAAACATGCAGCCTTCAACCACATGCTACAAAGACTCACTAAAATACCAATGAATAAACAAGACTATAAAGATGAACTTAACACCATAAAATACATAGCCCTAAAAAATGGCTACAACCAGGATTTAATAAACAAATTACATAGGCGGATCCGAAACAAAACAACAAACCACAAAATAATAACAACACACAACAATACAAACACATCACACTCACATACTACAACTCTAACACACACAGAATTGCCAACACATTCAGAAAATACAACTACAAAATAGCATACAGAACCAACACCATCAAAAGGTACATCAACGACACAAACAAAAACACTGACATAGACAACAAAACAGGAGTTTAAATTAACATGCAATGATTGCAACAAATTCTACATAGGCCAGACAGGAAGATCTTTTTCATCCAGATTTTATGAACACACCAAAGCACACACCAATAATAACATACAATCCACATTTGCCACACATATCCAGACAGAAAACCACCGTTACACCAATATAAAAAACAATCTTAAAATTTTACATTACCTACCCAAAAGTCGTAAACTTAATACCACAGAACAATTTGAAATATACAAACACAACAAAATACAACCCAACAACATACTCAATGACCAATTACAATTTAAATCAAACACACTATTTGACACAGTAATAAACAACACCTACAACAATTCAAACTCCAGCGCCAATCCCCTCCACCTCCACCCAAACACAACCTGTTAACCAATACCGTTATACATAGAATTACCGACAGTTTGCACTTTCTGTATCCAACAAACTCACTGACGAAGGAGCACAGCACTCCGAAACGATCGTTTGAGTGTAAACAACAAGTAAGTTTACAAGTGAAAGTTAAATCAAAACTAATAATTATAGAGTGAATGAATTAGAAATGGGGTAGTCAGTAGGATTAAATATAGATATTTAAAACTCAAAGTGAAACTAAAGTATACAAAACTGAGACAGGGCTTACCTCAATTTATGCATCCAAAACAAGAATAGGTAGAAAATGGACTGAGCAAATTTTGGGAACGGAGAAAATGAAGATATAAAATTGTGCGAAAACCCGGTGAGATAAACATTGATTGTGCAAATTGATGGAGCTAAATCCCTGAAACAAAGGAAATCGAGGCAGACCCAGTAAGATACTGTAATTTGGATTATCATAGTTTGATTACTGACCTGTTACAGAGAGACAAGATCGTGATTACAAACTGTACTACTAGTTTTCAAAAATATCTTACCCGTACTCCTTGTTTGCAAAGGACGACTACTAGTAGAAAGCTTCTATTTGTCTAGATGTACATGTATAGTACCAATCCTGCAGCTGCAGGCGAACGAGCGGTCATCAGCGCCATTCATCTTCCTCTACGATGCCCTTAGGAATTTTAAAAATTTTTCGAATTTAATGTGAACGAATTTTTTTAACGCAAACAATGTGACTGTACATTCTGTAATTAATAATACCGTCCGTGGTCTAAGATAACGCTCGACTCTTACTTGTCAGAAATCGCAAAGTGTGTTTAACGTTATTTCTTCTTGAAGTTTATAAGAAGCACCTATAGGATCACCATTCTCACCCGTAGCAGCGGATCTCTGTATGGAAAGGTAGAATATCTTTGGAAACAGCACATGTTAAACAGTCTGTCTGATACCGTTACGTAAGTGGAATACGGGAGACAATTATTGATCTCATGGTGTGGAAGCGTTAAGTTCGTTTTCGATTATTTGAATAATGTAGGCCTACATCCAAGATTACATTTTTACTGTAGTAACAACAAAAACTTATTGAATTTCCATACCTGTAAATTGTGTTTATTTGATTACAAATTACACATCGAAATTTCTTTTTATTTCTACTAACTTCTACTTTCACTTCTTTTAATTACGGATATTTTTCACATTTGTTATTATTTCTATAGTCGTGTTACTTTAATTATATTTTATTTAGATGTTTTTACATCACCTTATTTCCTTTAGTCGTCTCTTCTTCTTTTCCTTTTTTTTCTTCTTTTTCTTCTATTTCACTTGTTATTTTAATTTTATTTTATTTAGATGTTTTTACTTCACCTTATTTCCCTTAGTCCTCTCTTCTTCTTTTTCTTCTTCTTCTTCTTCTACTACTTCTTCTTCAATACCTTCTAACAAATCTTAGATATTTCTCCTCTCACATCTTCTGATCTCCTCTGTCACAATTACTTGCATAATACAAAATCGATTGCCTAAAATCTGCAAAACTAAAGTAGCAAATCGTAAAATTCTGTCTACCTATCGTCAAGCATCTAGAGACGTGTTGTTTCCAGTTTTTGTGTATTCTATTCTTCATTCAACTAGAATTCCTAATTTCAACTTTTTCTGTTATTTCTGCACTACACTTCCGACTATAAATCCTCGTTACATAATTCCATAATTCTTGGATTTTTTGTCCGTAACGTGTCCATTGATTAACTAATTATAAGTATAATACTACTGACTTTTAAAAACTTAGTGTTCCGAGTCAGTAGTATTATACTTATAATTAGTAAAAACTTAGGTCATTTTATTGCCTCTGGTGTCGATTTATTGATACCCTTGAAGACTCTTTGGATTTTACAAAGTCTCACAAATTGTAGTAGATCCCAGGGTAATTTCGAGACCAAATAATTGTGCGGTCTTGCTGCAGTGGTTTTTACGTCACGAGATAATACTGTATTTTACATAGCGAAACCCTGTTAGCTAACAGATTAACTCTGTGTAAATACGGTACGGGTTAACTCATCAGCAAATCTCTTTGCTGACAAAGCTTACACAGCCATCCAGACGCGCACTTCTCCCACAACTCATTTTTACCACAATAACTGCACTGAACAAAATTGTTAAAAGCGCTCAGACAAAAGAGTGCCTCAACCCTTTATTTGCTTTGTTCTGTCTACCGCGTGCGTCCAGTCTCGTACAACTTATGTAATTATTCCCACTACATTTTTTTTAGTTGTAGTCAGAATTATGAAACTATTTTAATTTTACAAAGGTTTTGTAAATTATATAAAAACACTTGGTAAGTTTCACAAATTTTTTTTTTTTTTTTTTTTTTTTTTTTTTTTTTTTTTTTTTAATTAACTCTGACAGCTGTTTCGACTAACTTAAGCCATTGTCAAAGAGTGAGTGAATGAAATTACTGAACACAGGATGTTAGAGTAGTGTAGGTGGTAAACATCTGTTTAGGGCGTATCTGGAACATCTGTGTTGTGATGGCGAGGGGTGGGGAGTGTGTGCATGAGACAAGGGAAGGTCTGGTGTCTTTAAAAACTAAATACAATCATGAATGCAAAATATAAAATTAACTGAACTAAATATAAACTGAATGCAAAATTTAAAATAATGATGAACATTCAAAATAATATAAAATAAACTAAACTAAATAACAGATTTTAATAAAGGGGATACACAAAATTCAGTCTGTTCATTGGTTAAATTTTTGTTATTTTTTATTGCTTTTTTAATTTCTAAAATTTCTAACAAATCCATTTTTCTACCTTTTTGTATGTTGTGGAGTAGTGTTATGTTTTTTGTGTCTATAAAGTGATTGTGTTGTAAGCAATGATCTGCAAAACCTGTATTAGATGTATTGGTTAAAATCGCCTTCTTATGTTCAGAAATGCGATGTTTCAGAGCACGGCCACATTGTCCGATATAAATAGCATCGCATTCTGCACAGTGTATTTCATAAACTCCATTTTTCTCCAGTGTATTAGATTTTTCTTTATTATTGACTAGTAGTGAAAAAAGATTACGTTTGTTTACTGATACCATGTTAAGACCATGGTTTTTTAAGTTTGTTTACTGATACCATGTTAAGACCATGGTTTTTTAACCTATTATTAATCTTATCTGTTATACACGGAATGTAATTTGTTAAGTGAAATTTTTTGTTACCCTGATCTGGCTCTATGGAATAAAATTCTTTTAAAGTAATTTTCTTCTGTTTTTTTAAAATTAAAGAATCAATTATTCTTTCATCATAACCGTTATTTTGTGCTATGGCTTTTATAATATCTACCTCTTTATTGAAATTTTCTTTGGATAAAGGAACTATAAGGAGACGATTAACCATTGCATGAAAACTGCTTAATTTTATGTGCCATGATGTTAGTGATTGTTTATGTATAACGGTATCTGTAAAAGTAGGTTTTCTATATATCTGAAAACTAAGATTATTTTGTGATCTAGTAATGGTAAGATCCAAAAAATTTAAACTTTTCATATTTTCTGTTTCAAGTGTAAATTGCACGCTACTATAAAAGGAATTAATATAATCTAAGAACATATGGAGCTGTCTATCTGTTCCCGTCCAGATACAAAATATATCATCAACATACCTTGCCCAATGAAAAACATATTTTATGTTGGGGTTATCAGATGTAAAAATGTTTTCTTCCAAAAATGTCATAAAGATTTCACTTAATAAAGGTGATAAAGGAGAGCCCATAGGTAAGCCATTAAATTGTTTATAGATTTTATTATTAAACTGAAAATAATTTTGTCCTATGCAAATATCTAAGGCCGAGAATAATTCTTTTTTCTGATCACTATTTAAGGTTAAAGTATTTTGTATATGTGAGGAACAGATAGACAACAGAACATCTACAGGTATAGACGGAAATAAATTCTTAACATCAAATGAAACTAATTTTGCATTCAGTGGTAAATGTACATTTTTTATATTATTAACTAATTGTAAAGTGTTTTTAATAGCATACTTTGGGTTAAAGTTAATATATTTTGGCAATAATTCATTAAGTTTTTTACAGACTTTATATGCAGGTGCAGTTACATATGAAACAACTGGGCGCATGGGACAATTAGGTTTATGTATTTTTGGTAAACTATACAAAACAGGAGCTTTTGGGTTCATCATAGTTAGCATGAAACTTTTTGTGTCTGAAAATATATTAGGGCAATTTTTAATAAGTGATTTTATTTGTTTTTGAAACTTATTAGTGGGATCATTTAATATCTTGAAATTGTCATTCCTATTTTTTATTTTTTTGATCCTATTATTTTTTGTATTTTAATTTTTACTCTTCTCAAGCGTGAAAACATAAATGACTCAGCTAAACACATTTACTGTGACTGATAAAATATCTAGTTGTTGTTTATGTAATACACCGATGAGTTTTATATGATAAAAATAACGTATTTTTACGTTTTTAAGAGTTTTGTGGTGGTAGTGTACAATAGATGACAATTATTATTAATATTTTTATTAGTAATATTATTATTTATATTACATTAATATTTTGCGTTTAACTGATCTCACGTATTGTCTGTTTCCCCTTCCCTTGTATAAAATGTTGACCGTTTAGTCCGCCTCCCACACGACTCATCACGAAACAAAGAGTGCTGCTCTATTTTGCTTGTCAGTATTGCCATGACAACGCTGAAAATTTAAATATGGTATAGAAGGCAAGAGAAAAAACTTTCTGGAATCGTGTAGATCGTCGTTCGCCACTTTCGGCATGAGTAAACTGTGAAAGAAGCAGGCGCGGATCCAGGGAGATTGGAAACCCCCTTCAATTCAGATGTAAGGGGGTCTGAAGTGACCAAATTTTTTTCACCGTCTTGTAACTGAAGAATGGTTTTGTGATTGTGAATATGATACAAAATTCATATCACGTTATGTAGCTTCATGGTTTTACACTAAAATTACTTTAAATTGTAACTGCACCTTACGTTAATTTTTAACTTACGTGAGTAGTGTGTATTTTAAACTGTAAGTGAATTTTTTTAAAAGAGATGTGATTTTATACTTGCACATTAATAAATTTATTGCACTGATAATAACTCTCTGTATTTTAATCTTCACTCATTCTTATCGTTCATACTTTAGAAGAGGGGTCACCAAAATTTTCATTTGAGGGCCGAGAATTGAAAAATCTTGGAAGTCAGGCGGGCCAACAACACACACACACACACACACATATATATTGTAAGTAACCACTCTCACGTCACCTAATTAGGTCCCACGTTATGAGCGTCAATTTGTAGATAAACTTGTTTCCTCTCCTTAAAACCCCACTGTTGGGTTCGTCAATTTGTTACTACACCTATGCTAATGTGTTTTGAATTATTTTAATTATGTAAATCTCTGAGATATTTGGAGTTGTGGGATATATTGACGTAATTAATTAATATTAACTTAGCTCTCTAAGAAATATCAGTACCTGAAACTTAAACAATTAATGCGTTATTCTATAATTTCATCCAACCCTATTATACCTTGGAGAGAATTATGTCTAATTTTGTATTTTTACGCTCTCTCTTTGGTGTCAGATAATTCCGCTATAAGCGCTGTAGTATCGGTTCAACGAAACTTATAGGTTATTTCAATGTTTATGTTAACCAATTATTCTATACTTATTCAGTTACTTTTTTATTCCCAGCTCATTAAACCATACTCCAAATAACAAGATTTTGCAAATATATAAAGGTTCTTTATTTGTTTACTTCTTTAACATTGAATAAGATATGTTCTAATTAACATATGCTTGGGCTATAGTTTGCATGAATCGATTGTTGATTATTCCGATCCTTTATTTAAATTTAGTTATATAGTGTGTTTTAATTTGTAATTAATTTAATTCAGGGTGTGAAGGTTCTTGTAACTGTGGGGAAGATTAAAAATACATAGATAAGAATGCAAGATTTACAAATTTGAAGTGTTGTGTAGTTAGAATGATTAATATAATAATAATTTACCAGACTAGAACGAAGCAAATCGTGTAGGCGGTTGATTGATAAATTTACTGTTCTGGACAATTATGCCGTACGATTTTCTTTCTTCGGTTTAATAAAATGGAATTCTTGTCCTGTTCACTTCGGAATTACAGCTCTCTGGATTGGTTTGCAGCCCGATTGATGCTTCTTCTGCAACGCCAGGATCCAAATACGTTCTTCTCTCGGTTGAAGCAATTAGTGTTGTTCCGTGTATTTGAAAGGTTATAACTTCTGGTGTAGTGAATATTATTAATTGTGATACTGTTAATTCTTTCTATTTGGTTTAATATATCATCAATTCCCTTCGGATATGGGACAGCTCAAGTCCTTCCTTGTAGAATCCAGTTATTTATTCTCTATTTTGATTTCATACTGTAGTATTATTTGGTTAAACTGTACTGTTGAAAGTCATAAATATTGTCATTAGGATTTTGTGTTTTATAATAGTGTCTTATAATTTAGAATATTCCGATTAAATAGATAATTCTTGGGTTTTTTAATCTCATCACATTCAGATCATCAAAGCAATTATTGTTAAAATCAACAACTTCCTCTTTTTTTGTCGTCCCTAGCAACACATGACTCTTCCTTCCACATGTTTTGAATATAGTGTTCATTTCATATATTATTTGTCTATTCCTTATCAATTTGCTATCCTATTGGAATGTAACTTTACCAATAGTTGGTTTATTATTTTCTACACATATTCTGCTGGTTTTTTGATATAAGCCGGTTTTTTTTTCTTTTTTATATTTAATCCACTTTCGATATTAAATGTTATTAATCGATATCATGGCATTATGGTATTATCATAATTTGTATAAATTTTATTATATATCATTATTAATTTAATGTTTTTTCTAGCTCTTCAAATCGTATTCATTAATTATTATTAATTGATGTACCTAACCTTTATGTTATGAGTGGTTATATAGTGGTTTTGGCTGTTAGGCCTTTTATTGTAAACGGATCTACCTTTGTTTATAACTGGTACACATCTATAGCCCCTTTTACATAAATTCATACATATAATCAAATCTTAACTATTAACACTTATATAAACAATTATTTTTTCCATATCTAATAACAATCTTATCTTGACATATGGATAACATATAAGAAAATTCAAATCTATTAACGTTAATTAGCTGCTTCACACTTCATTCTACAACAGTCATTGAATAATACATCTTGTTTCATTATCTTTCATTAACTCAACACATATTTGGTATAACATCACATAAACTTTATCATAACATTTGTTGTCACAAAATAATACCTCTTAACTCAAAATTCTTATTTGCTATTAGTAAATTATTGTTTCATTTTTTGGCTGCTTTTCGCTAAACATATATCATAAACTATTGTCTAACTTACAGGTTCGGTTATTCTTGTTAATATTACCTTGCATCCTTATTTACCTTTATCTATGATTATAAATGTAATTATTAGATCTTTGTTCTATCATGGGGTTAGATATTGACTTGTTTATTATTCTGTGAACCTTGTTTTTATGTAACATGAATGCTAGCATTTCTGTTGCGTTACATATGCTCCCCCTCCTAAAAAAGTTTAGTTTACCTGAATGAAGTTTAGGTCAAATAAACTTGTCTTTTTCACATGCCTTTTCTTCATTTCATTGTTAATGGTTGACGATGGGATTTCCAATGTAACTTCATTAGACTAGTATTAATACTTTTTTTATTTAATAACATTTCATCATTTTTATTAACATTCTTGATCATTTTTAATGTATGTAAACATTATTTGTTGATAGTTGGCCACAATATTCAATGATACATTAGTTTCACATCTCTTCTACTTATAATTACTATAATCACTGTATTTCTCAATTATTCTTCTGTCAACTCATTTCTTTCTGTTTTCTTCATCCTACTCTTTTGGAAACTGAAGTTATTCTTGCAACTTTTCTAATATTCCTTAAATATTTAATTTCCCTAACAATCCCTAATACATGCGTTGGTACAGTTCAGAGAGGCACTGTTTGGCTTCATACTCTGCTGCCCACACCACATCTTAATATAGTACTGCTGGAATTCATCTACAGTCAGCTATAAAATATAATAATAATCTCCTAATAATCTCTTTAATTATTTAATAATAAATATTTGGGAAACATTTTTTTTCTTTGTTGCTTTTATATTTCTTCATTATTATCCTTCATATTTTGTGATTCCATTTTAGTTCCTTAAACATTCTTTGATATTAAATTTGACAGTTATCATTTGTAATCATTTTTGTTTTCATTTTTGTTGTGATTGTAATGCCAAGTATCTTCTTCATTTGTTTTTTCTCTGATCTCAATATTTTCTAAATAGTTGTTGTGTGATGATCATTATAACTGTATTTCTGACTAAATATATTCCTTAGCCCAACTATTCTTCTTCTTATCGTATTTCATTATTCTTCCTGTTTATTTTTCAATGAATTATGTTCATAAATACTCTATCTTTCTTGTCTTCTTTAACATTACATTGGTTACATTCAATCGTTTACTGAAGTTGTTTCCATCATTTGGCAATGTAGTATGTATTTTAGGTCATATGATTTTTTTTTTTTTTCTTTCTTTATTTTGCATAGGTAGATTTGAGGTAAAAACTTTTATCTTGGGGTTTCATTATTCATTCACACTTTTCCTTTATAAACATTTAATAATAATTCTTGCCTTCTTCTGTAATCTTCTTCATAATTATATTTTAATTCAGACTTACTTCATTTTGAATGACACATTTTTTTCTATTTATTTTATTGTTCAAAAAATTCTCTTTTATTTACATGTGTTTTTTTTTTCTTCAGAATCGATAATAAGTGGTTCTTATTGTATTTTAGAATTTAGTGGTAGTATTCAACTCAAATTCTTTTTAAATTCCAAGTATTTTCTCTTCAAGACTGGTAATAAGTTGTTCTTATCATTTTTTAGAATTTATTCATTAAATAATATTTCCGTATCTTGTCAATTGGTTGCCTGGTCAGTTTTCATAACATCAGTCCCATTTTTCTGGTTGACTGTTTCTTTTTCTAACCATGGTCCATTAATTCGACTGCACCCGTTGTCCGGATGACTCCAGTGTTCATACCAATTTTTTCACTTTTTACGTATCTCTTGTGCATGATACAAAGCCAGTACTGTAATTCGGCTGATCCAAAGTCTTCATTTAAGTCAGGGTATACAGTTATATTTAGCTCCTTTTGAATTATCAGGTATCGTATCTCCTCTATTCTAGCATACTCAGTGGTATATTCTATCTTTCCATTCCCTTGGATATCTGGCCTATTTACCAAATGTTTTACGGGTATCTTCCGTATTAATGATATAATTGATTTGGTCATATATTCCTTAACCGTTGATATTTTCACATAATATTTAAATTTATTCAATGTTTTTATGATTGTTCTATGGTGGGTTATTTTGGTTATTTTCATGAAGTTTCTTCTGTATTTCATACCTTTACATAACTCCCTTCTTTCATTAATTGGTATGTTAAACGCACTAATTAATCCACCCTTCCTCATCTCCATTTCTTCTTTGGTACTGACTATGTTCTTTCTGCATGTTTTCCTTATTTTCTGGCTATTCTCTTCCATGGTTTGGATCTCCTCCTTGTCCCCTCTATTCTTATTTTCAGAGAGCACTACATTTTGGTCTTCTCTAATTTCGGTTTCCTTTCTACCTTCAGAGGTGGTTTCTAGTGTTTTATTCACATTCTTTAAACACTCATCCATTGTTTCCGCCATCCTTTTGAAACCTTCTTCCATGGTTTTCCTGTAACTCTTTAAGTTTTCCTCCTGTTTTCTAAAATTTTCATTCATTTCCTTGAAACCACTGTCCATTGTTTGTTTATTGCTTTCCCTTAGTTCTCTGAACTGTTTACTCAGAAAGTCCATTACTTCCTGATGGGTCACTTTCTTTGGTTGTTCTGACATTTTCTTCTGTTGCTTCACTTTGACTATTTTTACTTCTTTTTGTACACTGGGTTGTTCTAGCTTTTTATTATTTGGCATCCCTATAAGTTCATCTGTTTGATTATGTTTTTTCCTCCAGTTACACATCTCTTCTCGGGATAGTTCAAACATCACCCTGATCCATTCCCTTAATTCTTTGTTTTCTGTTTGTATTGGGTTTTCAGGTGGTCTTATTCCTCTTTTCCATTGTTCATAATCTTCCTGAGTATATTGTTCTGTCACCTGGGCGTATACTCCTATTCTTTCGGTTTTCATTTGTTCTTCATTATCGTCCCATCTTTCCCAATCTTCTTCAGTCATCCTTTCCACCTTGTTATCATCTTTTTCGTTAGTCGTCCCAATAGTCCTTTCTTTATTACACCTGGCATCTAACTCCCACATTTCATCATAAATCTCTCTCAATGTCATTTTGTCGTCTGGTGTTCCCAATGCATTCGCGCGACTCATTTGCGCTCTTTCGTGATCATTGGTATTCTTTTCTATGTATCCCATCTCTTTGCTGAATTTCTTAAATAGTACTGTCGTCCATTCCGCGTAACTTAATCGTCTCTCTTGTCCTTGCATTTTCGTTTCCCTTTGCATCATCTTTCTCTATTGCATTTCTAGTCTCCCACAGTTGCCTGCTCTGGTTAAGTAATATTAATATACTTATGGTTTTACTTAACCTAAGCCCTACACTAGTTGAGCGCCAATTTGTAAGTAACCACTCTCACGTCACCTAATTAGGTCCCACGTTATGAGCGTCAATTTGTAGATAAACTTGTTTCCTCTCCTTAAAACCCCACTGTTGGGTTCGTCAATTTGTTACTACACCTATGCTAATGTGTTTTGAATTATTTTAATTATGTAAATCTCTGAGATATTTGGAGTTGTGGGATATATTGACGTAATTAATTAATATTAACTTAGCTCTCTAAGAAATATCAGTACCTGAAACTTAAACAATTAATGCGTTATTCTATAATTTCATCCAACCCTATTATACCTTGGAGAGAATTATGTCTAATTTTGTATTTTTACGCTCTCTCTTTGGTGTCAGATAATTCCGCTACAAGCGCTGTAGTATCGGTTCAACGAAACTTATAGGTTATTTCAATGTTTATGTTAACCAATTATTCTATACTTATTCAGTTACTTTTTTATTCCCAGCTCATTAAACCATACTCCAAATAACAAGATTTTGCAAATATATAAAGGTTCTTTATTTGTTTACTTCTTTAACGTTGAATAAGATATGTTCTAATTAACATATGCTTGGGCTATAGTTTGCATGAATCGATTGTTGATTATTCCGATCCTTTATTTAAATTTAGTTATATAGTGTGTTTTAATTTGTAATTAATTTAATTCAGGGTGTGAAGGTTCTTGTAACTGTGGGGAAGATTAAAAATACATAGATAAGAATGCAAGATTTACAAATTTGAAGTGTTGTGTAGTTAGTATGATTAATATAATAATAATTTACCAGACTAGAACGAAGCAAATCGTGTAGGCGGTTGATTGATAAATTTACTGTTCTGGACAATTATGCCGTACGATTTTCTTTCTTCGGTTTAATAAAATGGAATTCTTGTCCTGTCCACTTCGGAATTACAGCTCTCTGGATTGGTTTGCAGCCCGATTGATGCTTCTTCTGCAACGCCAGGATCCAAATACGTTCTTCTCTCGGTTGAAGCAATTAGTGTTGTTCCGTGTATTTGAAAGGTTATAACTTCTGGTGTAGTGAATATTATTAATTGTGATACTGTTAATTCTTTCTATTTGGTTTAATATATCATCAATTCCCTTCGGATATGGGACAGCTCAAGTCCTTCCTTGTAGAATCCAGTTATTTATTCTCTATTTTGATTTCATACTGTAGTATTATTTGGTTAAACTGTACTGTTGAAAGTCATAAATATTGTCATTAGGATTTTGTGTTTTATAATAGTGTCTAATAATTTAGAATATTCCGATTAAATAGATAATTCTTGGGTTTTTTAATCTCATCACATTCAGATCATCAAAGCAATTATTGTTAAAATCAACAACTTCCTCTTTTTTTGTCGTCCCTAGCAACACAGGACTTCTTCCTTCCACATGTTTTGAATATAGTGTTTATTTCGTATATTATTTGTCTATTCCTTATCAATTTGCTATCCTATCGGAATGTAACTTTACCAATAGTTGGTTTATTATTTTCTACACATATTCTGCTGGTTTTTTGATATAAGCCGGTTTTTTTTTCTTTTTTATATTTAATCCACTTTCGATATTAAATGTTATTAATCGATATCATGGCATTATGGTATTATCATAATTTGTATAAATTTTATTATATATCATTATTAATTTAATGTTTTTTCTAGCTCTTCAAATCGTATTCATTAATTATTATTAATTGATGTACCTAACCTTTATGTTATGAGTGGTTATATAGTGGTTTTGGCTGTTAGGCCTTTTATTGTAAACGGATCTACCTTTGTTTATAACTGGTACACATCTATAGCCCCTTTTACATAAATTCATACATATAATCAAATCTTAACTATTAACACTTATATAAACAATTATTTTTTCCATATCTAATAACAATCTTATCTTGACATATGGATAACATATAAGAAAATTCAAATCTATTAACGTTAATTAGCTGCTTCACACTTCATTCTACAACAGTCATTGAATAATACATCTTGTTTCATTATCTTTCATTAACTCAACACATATTTGGTATAACATCACATAAACTTTATCATAACATTTGTTGTCACAAAATAATGCCTCTTAACTCAAAATTCTTATTTGCTATTAGTAAATTATTGTTTCATTTTTTGGCTGCTTTTCACTAAACATATATCATAAACTATTGTCTAACTTACACGTTCGGTTATTCTTGTTAATATTACCTTGCATCCTTATTTACCTTTATCTATGATTACAAATGTAATTATTAGATCTTTGTTCTATCATGGGGTTAGATATTGACTTGTTTATTATTCTGTGAACCTTGTTTTTATGTAACATGAATGCTAGCATTTCTGTTGCGTTACAATATATATGTTACAGTGAATGTTGAAAACTAGTAAAGGTTAACAATGACTAGCGATTGTCAACATTCACTAAACTGGTCAGTGGAAGTTGATGGTAAAATAGCGCGGTTAACTTTCACTAGTAAGTGTCGACCTTCACCAGCTGTTTGCAGGGAATGTTAAAAGTAGATCGGTTGGGTGTGTCATCGGTCTCCATCCCCACCATCTGACGACTGAAGATTGTTTCCCGCCCATTTATTGTTTTGATGCAGTTGCTGTGAGGTTATTTTTTGTTGAGTTGTTGAGCTTGTGTTTTTTTTTTTGTTCAAAGTGTGTGTAATTTTGATGTCTAAATCCGTGCAATTTTATGAACAACTTAAAAGTGAACATAACTTGTCCAAAGTGAATTCTGTGTCCATGGATAAGGTTAAGTACGAATTTCTAATTAATAAGTTTAAAAGCGTAAAATCAAAACCTAATAAGGAAGGGAACGATTATAGATTTTTGAAAAGGTACGTCATGGTGGTCGCGACCGTATGGCAAAACATTTAAAAGCTAAATACAAAAATATTACCTACAAAGATATATTGATTTATTTAAATATTTGTGAGCCTTGCTTGCAGAAGCAAAAGAGCCATAAAAAGGGAATTGTAGTAAAGCCAATGCTATTTAAGGATTTGAATCATAGATGCCAAGTTGATTTCTTTGATTTCAATCGCAACCAGATTGTGATTATTTTATACTAGTATACCAAGATCAGCTAACAAAATTTGTTGTACTTAGACCACTCAAGTCCAAGACGGCTGATGAGGTTTGTGAAAATATAATAGACATTTTTACATTGCTACGGGCACCTTCAGTATTACAGTCTGACAATGGCCGGGAGTTTGTAAACAAAATTATGAATAAATTAGTTGATTTGTGGCCTAATTTCAAAATTGTCCATGTTAACCTAGGCACAGTCAAAGTCAAGGAAGTGTCGAAAGAGCTAATCAAGATGTGGAAAACATGCTTACTACGTGGATGCAAGATCACAAAACATCCCACTGGAGCCATGGTTTGAAATTCATTCAACTCACGGAAAATAGTTGGTATACAAAGATCACCATACGAAGCGATGTTTGGTTGTCCACCTAGGCATGGATTAGCTTCTTCGAACATACCTATTGAATCCTTATCTAACGTGGAATCTGAAGAGGACCTTGAAGCTGTAATTAGGCAAGTTAATGTTGCTGGTGAACACGAAACAGAAGAAATTCAGGTAGGAGAAGAAGAGAGCCCTGACGTGTTGGAACAAGATGAGAGCCCCGATGTGATAGAACAAGATGAGAGCTTGCTTTTAGAACAGGAAAGTAGGCTAGAAGATACTTCAAACAGCTTAACCGACCTCGACCGATCGACACTAGAAATAAAAAGACAAAGAGAGGAGGCATTCAACTGCTTAACAAACCAAGCAAAACGGATGAAACGTACATCAGGCCAGTATCTACCACAGGTGGATATAGGTTGTACTGTACGAATTCCAGTTCCTGATGTAGACCGTGGAAGAGGAGATTCCAGATCAGTTCTTGGTATCGTCTTGGACATAGTGGATGATACATTTTACCGACTTGGAACCAGAGATGGTGTGCTGAAGCAGCTATACGCTAGGTAAGTTTTTATCCTAGGTAAAAACTAGTTTTTATGCTAGGTAAGGCCTTTTAAAATAACGAGATTGTTAGGGAAGTAAATAGACAGGGGATGGAAAGGGGTTAAAAATACAGCACAGTCACACCACATGCACATCCATACCACTAGGATACCCACAACACATGCACACTCACACAAATACTGCCCTTAATTAATCAATATAATATAATCTACAGATAATTTCAATTTTGCAGATCACAATTTAGTGCCTGTACTACAAACATAATAAAAGAAAGTGATGTACCACTAGACAAGACACTTTCTTTACAGACAATTGCAACAGCGCAATCAACTGGAAGTGGCCAAGGATTCTTTAAGTGCACTTGCCAAACTAAGTGTCAAACAAAAAAATGTCTGCAAGAAAAATAATGTACTTTGTAATTCTAAGTGCCATAATGCATTACCATGCTGTAATAAATAAAATTAAATTCTAAATGAAGATTTTAAATGTGTTAAATTGTTGTAGTACATAGTTATACTCGTATAAGTCAACCTTAAATAACCTATGTTCTTGTTTATTCCGACAGTAACTGCTAATTTATTCCTTTAGTATGTTTAGTGTTGGTACACGTTCCCTAAGGTGCAGTAGGGTAGGTTGACATTCCCTAGTAAAAGTCGACATTCACTAGTGGAAGTTGATTATGAATGATATTGTAATATGAGTATTCAACTTTCACTAAACCGTTCAGTGAATGTCGACCGTAACTAGTCACTGTCAACCTTAACTGAAACTTCAACATTCACTGTAACATAAACATATATAGTGAACTTATTTTTTTAACTTTATGAAATAATCGAGTCAATAAAATAGGTATTTAAATAAAAATTAAGCAGACAACAAATAATTATGCAAAGAAAACAAATTCATTTATTCAAAATAATGTAAATAAAAGTAAGAAAAAATAAAATTCAAAGATATTTCTTATGTATTATTTTTTGGCTTTCTTATGTACGTAGGGATGTGTGGAGTTGCTTCTGACATATAATGTCTGTCCATTTTGGGTCAAATTTTGATGCTCCTATCACTAGAATGGATTTCAAAAGTTCGTCTGACAAGTCAGCCCGGTACTTTGATTTTACATTTTTGAAAACAGGGGGAGTTAGAGCCGAGCGCCCAGGTGGAATAGGAATCTTTGTGGTTGGGTTTTTCGTGGCAGTTAACGTAAAATAAAATATCGGTATGGAGAACCATACATGACTTCCATATTCTAAGATTTATATTTAAAATCATTTTCGAAATGAAATATTACCATAGAAACTACTTCTTTCTACTTACTGCTTCAGCCTTAACCACAGTACTGTGGTCACTAACATATACCACCTCACGTTATCGCACTCGATTGTCACTGATGATGGAAGTCGATAGCATTGCCGAAACGTCTGGTTTTGTAGAAAACATTGGACTACGGCCAAATATCCTGGGAAGGAATTTTAAGAAAAACTACTTCTTTGTTGCCGATAACGTTGTACACATATATATAAAATATATGTATAAAATTAATGGCTTGTATAAGTTAATGATTGATCTCCAATAAGTAGTGCTCAAGTTTCCAAAGTTTTAATATTATGATGTCCGTAATTAAAACATCAGAGCAGCTTTAGTGTGAATGAGGATACACTGTGGACAAAAATTTTCAACATTTCCTATTGAGCGTTGCTTAGAGTAAAGCTGCGAATCTACAGTGTATGTTTCACAGAACAAACACGCGAAAAAGAAGGAGCGCTCCGAAGTCACTCATGGACCCTCAGCATCTTGCAGAGGGTTCTTTCCCTAAAGACGAAAAGTCTGTCTATGAATCGTTCCTCTGTAAACACGTGCAGTTACATTGCCCAGCGATCCACAGGAAGCAAATTGATGTCCATTTTTTCGGCTTGCACGCGTTATGTTGGTGTGGGTTTCAGCACTTTCCATTTAAAAAGCGTGCAAATGTAAGAAAATAAACATGAGTGAGGCCAGAAATAACGTGAATTTTGTGTGTGTGTGTGTGTGTGTGTGTGTGTGTGTGTGTGTGTGTGTGTGTGTGTGTGTGTGTGTGTGTGTGTGTGTGTGTGTGTGTGTGACCTGCCTTTCTATTGCTGTAGGCATAATAATAAAATGGAAACGTAAACATTACATAACTGAGATATGCTTACCTGGCACGAACGATATATTATTTTATACATCGAAGAGTTCAGTGACATACACACGTACAGAAGAATTATATATATAAAGATATTAACTCATACATAATTTACATTAAAATGAAAAAATTGTAATTTTATTGCCTGGCAACAAAATTATTTTATTTTTAACAATTACCATTGTTTCAAAAAGTTTAAATGAATTTTCAAGTACTTTACTGTTGTTAAAACGTAAAACGTTGCAGGTAAACTACCCCTTCCCCTTAACCGATCTTCACCAAAATCGAAAGTCCTTGAGACCTCTACAATTCAGGGACGTATGCAAAACATTATTTGATTCTGTTTGAATTTGCGGCTGTTATCGTTTGCCATAGAAAATACCCTTGTTAAAAAAATGTTGCAGGTAAACTACCCCTTCCCCTTAACCGATCTTCACCAAAAACAATAGGTCTTGAGAACTCTACAATTTAGGGCTGTATGCAAATAATCTTTTGATTCTGTTTGAATTTGCGGCTGTTATCGTTTGCCATAGGAAATACCCTTGTTAAAACATAAAACGTTACAGGTAAACTACCCCTTTCCCTTAACCGATCTTCACCAAAAACAATAGGTCTTGAGAACTTTACAATTCAGGGCTGTATGCGACACATTATTTAATTCTGTTTGAATTTGCGGCTGTTATCGTTTGCCAAAAAAAAATTTTCCCTTGATAAAAAAAAACCGTTGCAGGTAAACTACCCCTTTCCCTCAACCGATCTTCACCAAAAACAATAGGTCGTGAGTACTCTACAAATCAGGACTGTATGAAAAACATTATTTGATTCTGTTTGAATTTGCGGCAGTTATCGTTTGCCATAGAAAAAAAATCTACACATAGACACACAGACACTTTTCGGAAAACGACTTTTTTTCATGTTTTGAGTGTAGTACAATCAGAATCTGCAATAATCTCGAACACGATTTTTTTACTTCCATATTCCTGAAGGAAATGGAAGTATGGTGATGGCAAAAATATCGGTATGGAGAACCATACATGACTTCCATATTCTAAGATTTATATTTAAATCTTAATATCGCCTGCCAAGCGCGATATATTTTCTCTTATACATGATTTACATTAAAATGAAAAAATTTTAATTTTATTGCCTGGCAACAAAATTATTTTATTTTTAACAATTACCATTGTTTGAAAAAGTTTAAATAAATTTTCAAGTACTTTACTCTTGTTAAAACGTAAAAGGTTGCAGGTAAACTACCCCTTCCCCTTAACCGATCTTCACCAAAATCGAAAGTCCTTGAGACCTCTACAAATCAGAGCTGTATGCAAAACATTATTTGATTCCGTTTGAATTTGCGGCTGTTATCGTTTGCCATAGAAAATACCCTTGTTAAAAAAACGTTGCAGGTAAACTACCCCTTTCCCTCAACCGATCTTCACCAAAAACAATAGGTCTTGAGAACTCTACAATTTAGGGCTGTATGCAAATAATCTTTTGATTCTGTTTGAATTTGCGGCTGTTATCGTTTGCCATAGGAAATACCCTTGTTAAAACATAAAACGTTACAGGTAAACTACCCCTTTCCCTTAACCGATCTTCACCAAAAACAATAGATCTTGAGAACTCTACAATTCAGGTCGCGTCGGCATGCTTATGGATCCCGATGATTTCTCTATGTGGTCGAAGTAACTCCGCATCGTGAACAGGATCTGCGACTTTTCAAACAAAATGAATTTTGCCCTCATGTGCCAATACATGCCCGGCCATAGTAGACTTCTCTGTCAGACCCTGGGCGGCAAAATCGCCTGTGTTCACCAAGAAATGTGCAAACCGACGGTAAGCTTCGTCGCTCCGTGGTCGGTTCATATAAGCAAAGAACTCTGTACATTCCCCTCACAGGATCTCTGGCATCTTTCACTGATTGCACGTACTATTAAATTATCCAGCTTACAGCTTGAAGATGGTCTGTATACCGTGTCTTCCCAACAGCCTGCCGATCCGGTCCGTCACACCGTTAATTTAGGGCAAGCAGGCTGAGCCCCCACTCACACGCAATACCATCGCATCCGGCCCTATCTTTTTAGCCGAAGTATTCTTCTTCTC
The DNA here is from genome assembly GCA_034769895.1 of Magicicada septendecula. Lineage (NCBI taxonomy): Eukaryota > Metazoa > Arthropoda > Insecta > Hemiptera > Cicadidae > Magicicada > Magicicada septendecula. The sequence continues at coordinate 235,301,936 of CM068367.1, forward strand.
CGTGGCAGAATAAACCATTGGTCTGCAAGGCGGATTCAAGATGTTTAAACTCGTCTGAGAGATATTGGGCTTGCATATAGGCAATTGTTTACATCTAGTAACTGTTACGGTTGCCGGCAGAGATAACTATTAGAGTCAGTGGTAAAGATTAAAAATAAATTAAAGTTAGATTATAGAGCGTGCCGGGGGATGTTATGTTAGCAGTGAAGTTACAAAATATTGGTGCACACAAACAGAAATTATATACAAAATATAATAATCCAATCCACTGCAGCTTTGAGAAAGAAAATCACGTTAATATAAGACATTACTGCCTGACAGCGGATATTAGTCATTTTTGAAGCATTACCTTTTGGAAAAAAAAAAAACAGAAAAAAGGAAGATTAATTTCAGGCGGATTTTGAAGCAATAAAAAAATAATTAACGTAAGATGGAAAGACAGAAATATAAATGTAGAAGTGTGTATGAATTAAGAAAAATAATCTTAAAATACGTTACGGGGAAACTGGATATGATAATGTATATATAGTGAAGGTCTGTAGAGTTCAAGAATCGTAAAAGGTATGAAGAACGATTCTTTTACGGATAGTGGCGTAACAGTTACAACAACGGCGCCGCCTAGCTTCTCTTCGATGTCGAAACCACGATGTCAGTTTTAACGGGTGATATCTCATTTTACAAATTCACAAAAAAAATGTCTAATCAAAAAAGACAGCCATCTTTAAAAACGTGGAGTTTTTGTTACGTTCTGAATCGTAGTAACTAAAGCTCTTGTATCGGACATTAATGAATCGAATAATAATGCTAACACGAAAAAAATATTTCGCGCTACCTTATTTGGATTAAACTTGTTAACGAATTATCTAATCTTTAGGATGAATGAAATCTGCCCTACCTTGGCACGTGCTGTTGGAGTGCTCTGTTTATTTTTTCTCGGATGTAGAAGAAGATGAGTAGGGATCAACTGTTTCAAGTGGGATGATGCGAAAAATGCCTACTGGAACAGTTATGAAATATGCAAATGTACAAATGACGTAAATTAATGTGTTAATCGTGTGTACGCGTACATTAAACGATAATGTTTTCAAGTGATTAGATAATATGATATAATGCAAATTTGTGAGAATTTAATACCTCGTAGTTCATTTAAATAAGACTGTCCACGTCAGATGGGGGAATGGACGTGAGCTAGAAAGGCGGGATTACTTCATAACACGAAAACAATTTTGGAATAATAAAATATAATTAAGACAGTTGTTTATTTAAAGAACGGACTTTTGTCAAAAAGACTGATATGGTCGGACATGTTTTAAGGCTCTTTGAACTCATCGTAAAATGTATGGTGTACTATTCATCCAGGACTAAGGTGTCTAATCGTTAGACCATTGATTCGCAAAAAGTGCGCGGCCATAATTAGAATGTCACAAAATTCTACAGTTAAAGTACTAAAGTGTAAATATTGTAAGAAATTATATTTTTGCAATAAGACACATTTTGCAATATGTAAATTACATACTGATTTCCTATATACTAAATGGCATCAAAGAGTTTAAGGTTATAGGTCTATCGGACTAAATATAAAGTATAGCAAATACTGGTTACGATTCAGGGAGGTTGCAGTATTATAGCACATCAGGTAATTTTGAAAGAGTGCTGGGAGGTAAAAAAATGTTGGAATCACTCGATTAGAGCGACGGTATCTTGAGTCCTTACGGACCCACGATATCACCCTTGCTATGTGATATGCTTACTGTAAAAATTCCCAGATTCTATTATTTCAAAATGATTAATATGTCCTAGTAGAATTTTTTTTTTGCGGGGATCCCACAGCTACTGCCGCATCCCGCATCTCAGTTTCCATATCAACTTATTCTGTATATCTTCATTCTTAAGATTCTTTTCTTCCATACTCCTTTCGATCCCTTCTATCCATTTTAATCTAGCTCTGCCTCTTTTTCTTCTGTTCCTAGGTCTGTATTTGAACACACTCAAAGGTATTCTTTCTTCACTCATTCGCATTAGATGTCCATACCAGGAAAGTTGTTTAGGTTTTATATCTTGTATTAGTTTCCTTTCTATTTGTTCTTTCCCTTATTACGTCATTCCTTACACGTTCCAGACGAGAAACTCTGGAAGCTCGTCTAAGATAGTCCATTTCTACAGCTTCAATCTTCCTGCGGTTCTTTTCGTTGATTTCGTTCTTTTCGTTTCGTTTATATACTAAGGATCTTATTGACAAGCCTCGGAATATGTCCTAGTAGAATATTAAATTAATTTCATTAATTTCATCCGTCACGAATTTTCAGAAAGTAAGATAATAATATTGTAAAATACACAGTAAACCTAGGCCCATTCTTTCAATAATAATAGTGAATAATCAATGACGAATTACGTAATACTGAATAAGCTTGAATAAAGTGCCCTAAAGTTTTCCAATGTGAGCACTGGCTAAAATGTGGAGTAACTGTTGAAGAGTTTACAGTTATGAATAAATTAAAAAGAATATTAATACTTGACGAACTACTGTACTTAATTTTAGACCACTGAGTTTTCAGTTCGCAATATTTTAATTCATTTCAAACAATGATAAGTGAATACTTACATTTAATTATATAATTAATTTATGTTTAATTAAATTAATTAACAATAAAACAGAAAGAATTTATAAATTACATCAACATTTAACATCACACCGTTTTAAAGATTTTATAATATTTAATACCTCTAAGTGGCAAGAAACGATAACGCGGCTGAACGCCCTACGTAAGCTAAGCACAAACACGCCCCATATCGTGGTTTCATTTAATTCTGTTTGCCTCTTAGTAGCCTTTTGATTTCGTGTAATGCCACTAATACAGGACTATAATGGAAGGATTATTTTAATGTACTCTTTAATTGCATCTTACGAAATCTGTTGATTGAACAACTCTGAGAAACAAATGAAACTATGGCACCGTTTCGATGGAAGAGAACTTTCATGTTTTCACAATACATGTATAATGATCGGCTGAGAAAAAAACAATTGTAAACAGAATTGATTAATTTTATTTGATTATGGTACCTACAAGCAAAATTATAAATTGTAAATTTTTTCTCGAAAATAAAATACAAAATAAACCGCGATTTATGCACTGTCAGTCTCGATGTGCAAATACAAAATAAAATATTATTTGTGCACCTTCAATGAAACGAATAATAGCATTTTGCACGATCCGTATGACCAGTGAAAAGGAAATTACAAATAAAAACACAAATTTGATAATATTTAACTTGTTTAATCTCAAAACTAATTTAAACAGTTGTTAATCACAATTAGAATATGCTTGTAGAAGCAATCTAATAGTTCTACAAATTACTTCTGTACGTTTTGTACCCACTCCAGCAGCTGAACAGCTGCTCAGCCTTGTTCAGTCCCATCAAGACAATGTTCCTACTCACAGTTTAAAGAAGTTACAATTTGTTACAGTGTTTTTCCTTACTGGAGTATTGAAAAGACTAAAGACACTGGCACAACTTGTTAACACTAAGTGTAGAAATAATTTTCGTACAGAGGCAACAGGAACATAATGTGCCGCAGATAATGCTAGAGGATAATACTGACAGCCCAAACAGCCCAAGAGCAATGGGTAGGAAAAAAGTTCTTGAATGAGGAACATCACGGAGTGGGCCAACAAAGACAGAGATACGTTAACGCACGAGGCGTACAACCGCGACTAATTTGACAAAATGATCGTCATCCTCGTTGGAAAAATACGCTACTTATTAGGGAAGGATAATTTCCGTAGCTTTTAAGATGAAAAATGAAAAATAATTTCTAGAAAGAAATTTTACATTATATAAATAAGTAGTATTAAATGATAAATTAACTTCTTCTTCTTCTTCTTCTTCTTCTTCTTCTTCTTCTTCTTCTTCTTCTTCTTCTTCTTCTTCTTCTTCTTCTTCTTCTTCTTCTTCTTCTTCTTCTTCTTCTTCTTCTTCTTCTTCTTCTTCTTCTTCTTCTTCTTCTTCTTCTTCTTCTTTTCTTTAACTTCCCCTTTTGCCGTCAAGTGGTGGAGTCCTTCAACAATTTACTAAACTATGTTCTGTTTTGAGAGAGAAGTCTCACCTGTGGTAGCTTATCAACTAATAAACAAACTTGTTGCTTTTTATTCAAGTGGTTTTACTTTAAATTGGAAATTTGTTCTAAAAGCCGAAGTTTAAAGTCTTCATTCGCCTTATTTTTGAGCACCTGTCAAACATGAAAGCTGCTTAAGTTTGAGAATTAAATACACAAAATACGTGAATCTGGTGTGTTCTGAGCATCGACCACGAGTGTAATAACATTACCTAAGATGCACAACTTTATGTACCGTATATTTTACTAACAGCAGACCATGCCCCTTAGGTAAAGGAAAAGGGAGCCTGGCCCCTTTTCCACTCCCCTGATGCTCTGCACCCACAACAGTAAATGTTTTAAACGACAAAGCGCAGAGTTTGATAGATACCCTCGACCGCAACTCAATGCATCGAAGTATTTACAAAATAGGACAACGAAAAATGGAGAAATGAGAGAAAGACGCCCGTGTCAGTCGATTAATATAGAACACTAGATTCGGGTTTGAGTTAAAATTCCATTAAGTCTCACAGCTGTCGTGGATTTTTAACATTAAAAATATTTATAAGGACGTGTCGCACATTTGCGGCCGATCGCTGGTGCGTGATCGAAAATGGGAACCGGTGAGTTTCCATAGAAACTACTTCTTTGTTGTCAATAACGTAGTACACATATAAAACTTCGCTTATGAATGCGACTACATTTAACTTATAATTTGTACATTGTTAAATGAAGAATGAATTCATTGATTGGTGAATGAAGAATGAATTAATTGATTGGTGAATGAAGAATGAATTCATTGATTGGTGAATGAACATAAATATATATATTTTTTAGATTTATTGAAGCATTTTCAATGCCCTTCTCTGTGCATTGCATTTGTGCAATGCCTGTAAATTTTTTAATTTGTTCAAAATATTACCCTTTTCAGAACTCTTGTGTCCAAAAATTTTGAAATTTTCAGAACAGCACTTTCTTCAGTTATCGGTTAAAATTCTTGGTTAAAATTGATACCTCAAGTGAATTTTTGCATTTTTCCAAAATTTTGTTTCCTCATATTTTTGCCTCCCGACCTCTATTTTGGGAGATCAATCTCAAAATGAACAGAGGTTTTGGGGGTTAAAAGTGTGAATACTCATGCTACGTTTTACGAAAATCGATTTGTGCGTTCAAAAGTTATCGTGAGTTATCAAAAGTTATTCTCCAAATAAATGGACAGATAGTCCAAACCACTGAGTTAAACTGAGAACTTGCTCCCTCGTTCAATTATTCTATCAAGAAATGTTTTTCTTACTCAACATGTTTCGAGCATTAAGCATTATGTTTTCTATGCTTTATCAGCCATGCTCGTTTTCTATCTGGGCCAGTATCTTGTGTTAAATAGCTGTAGTTGACTGTTGTTGTATCTTGGTGGCTTTTGTTATGAGGGCTGTTTGCTGTTCTTTTGTTTACATTTGGTGTATAAATTTTCGATGTGATTCTGTGATTATTACTAAAGTTTAGTGTTTCAAAAAATTGTGCCAGTATTTTGTTAGCTTACTGAAAGAGGGAAACGAGTTCTCAGTTTTAATTAGGCTGTTTGACATTTGCCTGTCTGTCTATGTATCTGTCGGACTATTTGGGGCATGTCTCGCGACAACTTTTGAATGCATCAACTGATTTTCGTGAAGTTTGGAATCCGCATCCACACTTTTACTCCTCAAACCCTATTGTTTTTTAGGTTGATCTCTCTCCAAAAATGGGAATGAAGTTAAACAATTTGTGGGTCAAAATTTTGAAAAATAGCAAAAACCCATATGGGGTATGAAATTAAAGAGAATGTTAAGTAAAATTAGCTACAGTCTTTGGATTCTATATTCACTGTTTAGTATATCATCAATACTATAAGCAATTTAGTATTTTCTTTGTGTTCTGAGGACTCGGCAACTAAGGCCTTCCAGCCCAACGATGTCGACCAGGAGTGTTGCTCGACGGGATTTTTTGTTCTCACCTACGTTCTTGTTAACAAAAGTGGAAATTCGTAAACATAAGACGTAAAACAATGTTTTCAGAGATGATACAGTAATCTTGCTGCTTTTAGGAAGGACAGAGTTCTGTCTGTCGCTAACTGTTCGTTTCCGTGGTTCTCTTTCAGGTTGCCTTTTACTCTGTGTCCCTGCCTACACTATTCAGTAGAGCACTACAGTATTCAGTTATATGTTTCATTGTAAGTGCTTCGCCACAAGTGCAGACGGGTCATTCTTGTCCTTGCAGGAGGTAAGACGACGTCAAGTTAGTGTTCCCAATTCGCAGTATGGTGATCCAAACTTGTTCACGGCGACTGCGATCACCTGCCATTTACCATATACGAACGCTCTGCTTCACGGCAGAAAGTTAATGAACTTCATCGGCTCGGCAAAAGGTTTGTCGCCATGGGCTGACTTCCCGCAGAACCAAATCTGGACTCAGGCACAGCGGGGCGGTGTGTGGCCAAAAGTTAAACACTGAAAGCACTGCATGGGCTGAAGAATAGGAGGCCTCACGCTCAGCTGATAGATACCAGCTGTGGAATTTTCTGTGGAAGTGCTGTCTTGTTGAACATCAACCTACAGTGTACGATACACAGACTACCTCGATGATGGAGACACTATAGCATATTTGGAAGTGTATGAGAGAAAACCATATAGACCTGATATAAAAATTAAAAAATGAGTGTGTAGGCAATATACAGAAAAGGATGGGCACGAGATTAAGAACTCTGAAAGCAAAGACAAAAAGACTTCCTGATGGTACTCCGCTCGGAGATAGAAATCGACTGACTGATGCTCCAATCCTAAAATTACAATCCTAATATGGTTTAGCTATTAGGAGAAATAGTGAGTCGGTCAAGAACATGAATGAAGCCATATGGGCTCAATACTTTCATGTTATGGCATCCAACGAAACACCACAAAATGCAAATCACTTGGCATGCAAACACCATCCAATGAAACAACTTGATGCAAATTCAACTTGGCAAAGTTTCAAAAACCCTATGATCATACAGAACACTTTCATCTGCCTGTAAATATCATGAGCTTCATAAAACCTATCTTTAAAGACCTTGCCAAGCCAGAATTACTTGAAAAATGTCTTCAGGACAGGACTCAGAATGTAAATGAAGCCCTGAATAATGTTATTTGGACCTACGTAGCAAATACGTAACAAGTTTTTGTTGGAATGAATATTTTAAAATTTTGTGTTTATAAGGCTATGACAACATTTAATGATGGCCACATTGGTAAGTGGATGCTATTAAAGAAAATTGGCCTGAGACCTGGAAAACACTTTACAAACATGATGAAGGTCCTGGATCAGAAGCGAATAGCAAAATCTGAGACTGCCCAACAAGAGCTAGAAAAGAAGATAAGGAGACACAAACATGTGTTAAAAAGAAGATTAGAAGATCATTTTGAAGAAGAATGCCAAGAACCGTCATATGGAATGTACTAGAAGATAAAACAAATCACATTTATATGCAGGTTTTTTAGTTTTTCTTCGTTTTCCGAAAATAAGCTTTTTTAAAAGGTATGTACCTTTTTCTCAGAAACTATAAAAGCTATTATCCTGAAATTTTTACTGCTTATAAAACTAATCATCTTGTATATATGGAACTAAAATAATTAAAATATCTTAAGAATTCTTGAAGTAAAAAAATATAAACTTAAACAAAATATTTTTTTGTAGCGAGGATTTGAAAGAAATTAGTATATTACAAATTGTCATAAACTAAAACTTTTAGTTCCACTTTTGTAAAAAGGATCAAGCTAAATAATAAAAAAAAACCCAAGCTAATATCTTTTACAGTTCCTGATAAAAAGGTACAAACGTTAAGCTGGTCGCGTATAGGGAAAAGTGCTCCCCTGAAATTGATTCAGTAAAGGCTTATGTCAGACTCCATAAAATTTAATGCTTCCGTAAAAAATTATTATGATGACAATCAGTGAAAATAATTATTTTATTATTAACGTAGTATTAAAATTCAAGTCACCTAAAATGCGTTTCATACTCAATCAAACGCAGAAGTCTGATGACGTAGAATGTCCCTTTGTGAAACTACATCAGGTAAAAGAGATTTTAATACTTATACAAGAAAATAAATATATTTCCATAATTATTTACAATAACTGCAGAGCCGCAGCACTCGTACACATACACATACACTCGTATACTTGTGTGTAGTGTCATGCCTGTAAAAAGACTGTCTATCATGAACACTCAAGATAGTGTTTACTTTATTCCCTGCTGTGAATTCCTCGTAATTTCATCTGAGTGTCTGGACTGTCACCTCGTAAAATGGACTGAGAAAGTGAGAAACGGTGAAGTGTTGACAAGAATATCAGAGGAAAGAAAACTGTTGGAGGAGATAAGAAAGAGAAAAACATATTGGAAATGGCATATATTCCATAGAAACTGTAGCTAAAGACGATAGACGGATAGGTGGAAGGAAAGAGAGGACGAGGAAGAGGAAAGGTTGGAATGGTTGATGGCATCTAAAACGAAAGGGAGGATAGTCAGATGAAGAAAAAAACCAAGGACATTTTTTGCACAGGACCAAGAAAAATGTAGAGAATTTATTTGAAGCCAGTAGTAGACAGTTTTACTAAAGAAGAATCTTTAACATAGAAAGGTTATATTTATGTTACACAATATTATCCAGTAACTTTAAATATTGTAATGTTGGGCCTATATATACGTAGTCCTCTATATAAAATAAATTTCGTTTATGACTCTCTCTCTCTCTCTCTCTCTCTCTCTCTCTCTCTCTATCTATCTGTCTATCTATCTATTTTTTAACACACACACACACACACACACCATACAAAAACAAAAGACATCCGTACATCAAAGCAGATATCTACACACCAAATTTAGCTGTTCGTTCAATAAACAATTACAATTCACACACATTTTTCGTTTAAAAAATAATTTAAATTTTCTAAATTACCCAAACGTATATCAAAAAGCTTTTTGCCCAATTAGAATTTGAAGACATAGTACGTTTTTTATACAAAATAATTTATTAAAATTGAATGAATTAATATAAACTACAAACTGATCCCTGCTCTCTGTAAGACTGTGTCTGCTGCACGTCTATCTGGAAGAGAGCTTCGATTAGCAGCCAGAGTCATCCGACAATTTTCTTCTCGCCTATAGGGAAGGGTGAGTCGGTGGACGATTCTTGGATGACACCGTGCGGCGCCTTGTTTCGTGCTAGCAGCAAAACCCCAAGTCAACCCCTTGTAGCCGGCCTCAGGTGATTCTCGGAAACGGCCTCGACGCAAACTCCATTAGAGTGAATACGACCAGTCGTTGTAACGGCTCGCTAAAGAGCAAACATTCCGTTCTAAACCGGATCTTGAGATAAGAGCTCCTGGCGAAAACGCGGTACTCGGCTACCATGTGGAACGTGCCACACTACAATCCACGCAGCCCAGGGAAATTGTTCCTGGAATGTGCCATCAAATCTAAGTAGACCAGTGGACTCACAACGGCACAACTAGGAACGCAAGACTGTATGCAACTCGCGTCTTTTGGAGTACATACCAATAGAAAAAAAACAGCTGATTATATTTTTTTATTAATAAACCCGACATTATTTTATATGTAGAGTCCTGTACAGACGTGACGGACAGCCGAGCTTTGGTGTATACTTCCATCGGAAGCCTACAATCCTAATTTCATTTCGTATCGTGTCTTATCATGAACCAAAAATTTTTTTTAATAACTATGAAAGAAGCAAGGAGCAACAGCGAGTTCGTCCACGATGCTATCATTTTGGGGCCACACAGATCGCTTATGATTGATATCAAAATATCAGATATCAAAACCTACTCCTTTAGATCCCTTAATAAGTGGCTGCGTTCTTTGACTTACCGCCTTGCAAGTTTCATGGATGATCCAGAAAGTTAACATTCTTTAAACGCCTTTTAAATAAAGGAAATAATTTAATTTTGGTCGTCAAAGTTATGGCAATATGAAAATCTAAAGTGTTATCAAGAGTAGGCAGGCCGCCATTTTTTTGTTTAGTTGAGTTTCTTGTTTCATTCAATTAACGTTCGTGGGAGTCTTTGTTTCCGGTAGTTGTGGACGTTTGCTATGCTGCTACTCTTTTTCTTCCTCGTGAAAGCAAATTAGAAACCGAACGTATAGAAAAAACACCAGGTAGTGAGTAATTGCGATATGTGCGGAACCATGTTGTAGAGGTTATGGAGCGCGACGAGAGCCCGGCCCAACCCAGCTTAGCGTCGTGCTGCACTTACTTCTCCGGTTACGTAACAGCCTCAAACAATAAGTAAGTACGGTATAATAATGACAGCGCAATAAATGTGGTACTACAAAAACGTGTTTGTACTTGTCGAGTCGACCGATACGTGAAAAAATATTTCCAGTGGCAAGATTAAGGGCTAGCGCAGACGGTCGATAATTGCATCGCCCAATAATCTGTGGCACCGCACAGATTTTTAATCGCCGACAATTTCTGATCGCCTGTGTGCGCTCTCCTATTTCAGTTTATGTGTTACAAATCCGGCGATTCATAATCGCCCGGGGAAAAATCGACCGTCTGCGCTAGGCCTAAAGATTATTGTCCGTGTTTCGAAAAGAACCCCTAAATAAACGGGCAGTTAGTGTTCTTCGCTCAGTGACCTCTTTTTTATCGCTTAAGCAATGATAAGAAACCCTGGAATCACTCAGAAATCAATTTCTAAAAACTAAAAGGTGAGTTTCGTGTTTTTGATCGGTAGAGTTATGAAATGCAAATATTTTAAACAAAAGATTTAATTTACAGTGTTTACTCGACAACAAGATCCATTCGATTTTGAGGTTCCCCTTACACTTTTCTGAAAAGTTTGTCCTAATTTTAGCGTTACACTTGGCCTGATTGTTAGCCTGATCACCAGACTGCTATTAAATTTGTCCTGTAATACAACTTGTTTTCATAAAAACCGGTAACTACTATTCAGTTACATTTCTTGTCATCATTTTTATTTACTATCTCTATATATTCGATACTGACTAAAACACAAAACCCTTCCAAATTTTAGAGCAAAAACCTAGCAAAAAATTTAAAGAAATTTCAACGAAACCGAAACATCGAAGCATGATAATGTTTTTAGGCTTTTGGAACGTATAATGTGCATATAACAAATATATTTACTATATAACAAACAATACCATGTTAAAACGACAGAGACCGAAGATTTCTAGACTGTGGGGAATCGAAAGTGTGGAAGCGTTACATTTTTCGATGACGTTACATTTTTGTGGAATGACCCCCAGCCTAAAAACATTATCATGTTAAAAGTCTTATTTTTCAGTAAATTCTGCATTTAACGTACATTTTTCAAAAAGCAGAGTCACCATCCTTTTAGGTTACAAGTGATGAGTTATTAACTTTTAGGATGGCGTTAAAACCTCAGCAACTTTGGTTTTCTTCGAATACTATTCAAGTCTTAAGTTACCTTTCTTTACAAAGTCCCTCGAGATATGTGAGAACATGAATTTAACGCTTGTTCTCACCAGCAGTAGATGTTTAGTACGGCAGAAATGCCGCCCGTTATTAACAATATTAGTTTGAAAAAGAATGTAGTAAATCACATCCGGAAATTTGGGAATCTTGAACTTTTAAGTTGCCATTACTGACCTATTACTTCTTAACACGCTGAAAGGAAACCTGTTTTTCAAAGAAGACTAAGTTACAGAAATCGCGAGTTCGGTGATGATTAGTGTACCATACGAATTACGATGCATCTTGAACCATTCCCGCTTTGACACTAGCTTAAGAAATTATGCTTGCCACCATCATTGTCTCCAACATTAACACCATTAATACCGCCCTCACTATCTACCGCCACCATCGTAGCCAAAATTACTCAGTAAGGCATTGTTTTAATAAATATTACAAACAATAGGTATTGCCGGTAATTTTTAAAACCAACCACAATCAATCGTATAGTTATTTTATTTAAGGTCACTTCCATGACATTTACCAAAAGCCAGACTTATGACTCACTGACACCATAGAAGAAGGATGGAAAGGATTTCCTGGAAGGATAAAGTGACAAATGAGGAAGTGCTTGGAAGAGTAGGAGAGAAAACGAGAATGTTGGATACCATCAGGAGCAGGAAGAAAAATTGGTTGTGACGTTGTATGCGGTAAACACAAGGTAAGGTGATGGTGGAAGCACTGGAGGAGCTGTTAAATGGAAAGCGTAATAGAGGACGGAGGAGATGTTAGACGATGAACAACCTACGGATGCCATAACAAGAAATGAAGCGACCAGCTCAGGATGGGAAAGCGTTGAGTGATCATCCCTTGTAAGACCTCCCCTTGGGCAGCAAATACATCATGATGACACCATAGGTAAAGAAAATTTATAATAAACCAACTTTTCGTGCACGATGAGACAGAATATGAAACCCATCACGACTTACCCTACGGGACTTTTTGCACGGTCATGAGAGGAAGAGCAGCCTGCTGTATTATTGAGGGAACTAAATTTATAAACTACTGAGGGAAAGAGCACCTAATATCTCATTTCACAGGATGAATCGACTTGAAGACTGATAAACGAACAATTTTAATGGTGCTGCTCGGAAAACAAACCCGGGGCCTGCAGCTTAACAGCTAACCGTCACCTCCTTTGCTCTGTGAAGCCCCGATCCTTTTCTTGGAACATCCTCCTAGTATATTTAGGTACAACTAACTAATAACCAATGATTATGCGGTCGACAAACATTTTATTTTATTATGTATAACAATTGTAAGAATTTGGTATTGCTAGTTAATCCACTCTGCAATATTACCAGTGATCCTCTTTGCCCTTCTGCAATGTCAAACTATATTACGTTAAATTAAATAAAAACATTCGAAGCAATAATCAACAAGATGGAAATTAGGGGACATATAGGAATATAAACCACACAAATTCTTGGTTACGCCGTTGATGTAGCCATTAGAAACAAAAACGTTTTGAAAGAAGCTGTAAGCTAATTAATATGGATAGCGAGGCAATGGAGACCGGATTTAAAATAAATTATAATAAAACCAACATGGAAATAACAAGAACTACGCCTCCTCAGAATCAGTGAACTCAAAACGACTGACCGAATCATTAAAATTAAAAATATACAAAACCACAATTAAGCCTGTTGTAACTTCTGCTTGTGAAACTTTGGTATTAACACAAAAAGACGAACAGTATCTCAGAATATTTGACCGGAAGATACTGAGAAAAAGTTTTTGACCCATGCAAAATAACAACGGCTTGTGGATAATACCAAGGAACCAAGAAATAAATAATCTGATACACGAAAACATAGTAATATATAAAGTTTATATAGTAACTTTATAAAGAATAGAAGGATAGCTTGGCTGGGACACACAATGAGGATGGAACATACACAGTTCACAGAAAAATTCTAGAATATAGACCAGTAGGTAGGAGATCAAGAGGAAGAGATGGATCAAGAATGTTGAGGAGGAGGACCTGGGAAATATGGGTTTAAGAAGATGGAGTACACTGTGTAATGAGAGGGCCGAATGGAGAAAAATCGTTGCAGAGGTTAAACCCACTATGGGTTGTAACGCCAGTAGAAGAAGAAGAAATAAGAATATTCGCACTTTCACTCGCAAGTTTCATTACTCTCCTTGACTATACCAAAATCACAACAAATTCCAAATTCCAATAGTCCTGATATTGCAACATGTAAATTACAATATTACGTACCAATATATTACATGTAATCTTGTAACTATCTGTAAATTCGAAAGCTGGGGTGGGCAGGGACCAGTTGTAAATTCATAAATTAGTTTAAAAAAATTGTGAGCTTAATTTCTGTTCAAATAGAGAGAAGCGGGGTCAAACGGTACCCTCCTTCTGCTGAGAGGGACAGGTGCGAACCTAAGCGCGGAATCTCGAGCGGGAGGGGAATCCCTGTAGCCCCGAAAAAAAAACAAATAACAGGGCCGCTTCATTTCCTCGCTTTCCTCATTTTCTCTTCCTCTGTCTCTCACTCACACTCACGCACACAAACACAACACACACACACACACACACACACACACACACACTCATATGTTCGCTTTATTTTCCTCTTTTTTTCTTATTCAGCGAGTGACAACTGTCCCTTTATAACATCCCTATAACCTAAATTAAACACCAAAACAGTTTTATGATATCTGTGTTTTGGCGATTTTCGTTTAGGGGGCGTAATTACTAATTTATGTATAAAAAGTAACTACATATTTTCCACACTTTTCACAAGCATATAATATATTAGTATTGTCTTAGTATATTATAATACTAGCAAAATACCTGTGTTTCGCGACGGAGTTTCACGTTGTACGTAATTGTACAATTATTGCTCGCTTAATAGTATAGGATTAGATAGATTGTACAAATTCTCAACTCTTAGTTTGTTTATTTACATTCATAGCAACAGCTATTTATTATTTATTTCGAGAAAATCGTTAGAGCCGTTTCCGAGAAAAAAAGGACATAAATTTATTAATTAATTGAACTTAGAAATTTTCTCGACTATAAGAACCTGCAAACAACGAAGTTTTTTCAATTTAAAACAATGATTAAAAACTCAGGACTAAATGTATTCGGGGTTTCCAGTAAACTGAGATGTCAACCACTTCATTTACAAAGTATGCAATTCCCGCGATAAATTTCAGTATTTGGTTTTTTGCCCCATAGGAGTGAAAGTTTTTAAAACCGTTTCTTAGTGAGCACCTAATACCTATGATGAAGCTATGTTCAAAGTTTCATTGATATCCATTCAGTGGTTTAAGAGATATCGTGATCAGTGAGTCAGTCAGTGGTATTTGGGTTATATAGATATCTATATCTAGCCGATTTACCCAGCGTTCCTCGGGTTCATAATTTATTCATAGGCTCATAGGCACCTATTCTTGTTCTAACGTTATATTACTTGTATATTGTATAATCTTCCTTATATTGTTACGTTCGCATTCTCACTGGAGGAATACTCTGTAGCGCACCTGTTTAAGAACATGTCATAAACTGTATTCTTATATCTGGAGAAGAATTCTGTTGCGCGTGATGCTCCTGCTCGATTTCTAACTCTGGGAGAGGGCGAACACCTAAATTAGTTTTCAATAAAATGTCTACAGTACTTGCACGCGCTGTGTATTTAACTGTCGTTTTATAATTCATTGTGTTAATGTTGAAATAAGGCATTTGTTAAATTAGTGTCTCCTAAACTTATTCTAACAATACAATACCTCTATAGATTTCAGCTTATCAATTTTTAAATTCAAACTGAAGCAAGTGCATTTATATTGTCTGAACACTATGATCTGAATACATTCGCTATCAAAACTTTGTTTTTTATACTCGCTTATAACTTACTTCGATCTTAACTTATCCACTTTTAAATTCAAACTGAAACAACTCTGAATTCACACACTATTAAGAAGTTTCTTAAGATGCATACACCACCTTTGATATCATAACCTATATCTTTATTTATAAGAACCGTGGACTCTGGCCCCGCCGTCTTTCGCGGGATCCGACCTAAGACTCCCCGGGCTCCGTGGATGAACTCCGGGGAAGGCCCGTCGGACGACTCCCGCGCTATTTCCTACGCGGGAGACTTCCACCGATGCTATGGTAACCAGAATCTATTCTATTGGGTTGCCATAGTAACCAGATCTAATAGTTTTTTAAGACTCAAAGGACCCCCGAAGGATCGTATCGAAAAAACATCTATCCTATGTTGGTTCTTCCGTTGCGTAAAATATTTGTGCCAAGTTTGGTTGAAATCGGTCCAGTGGTTTCGGAGGAGATGTGGAAGACCCCAAAGAACCCCCCCCCCCAAAGGAGCCCACGAAAAAAACACCTATCCTATGTTGGTTCTCCCGTCGCGTAAAATATTTGTCCCAAGTTTGGTTGAAATCGGTCCAGTGGTTTAGGAGGAGATGTGGAAGACCCCAAAGGACCCCATCGAAAAAACACCTATCCTATGTTGGTTCTCCCGTCGCGTAAAATATTTGTGCCAAGTTTGGTTGAAATCGGTCCAGTGGTTTAGGAGGAGATGTGGAACATACATACATAGACACATACATACAATGGGGGGGGGGTTTGCCCCTCAGGAGTGAAAGTTTTTAAAACCGTTTCTTAGTGAACATCTACGACCCCATAAGAATATACCTTCAAATTTTGAGATCATTATCTTCAGTAGTTTTTGCTCTACGTTGATTCTATGTCAGTCAGTCAGGACTTCTCCGCTTATATATATAGAGATATTATATTAGTATCTTGTAACTTGCAGAGATGTTTCAAAAATATAAATGATCTTTGTGAAATAATCGTGTAAAGTTGAGTATTAGACCTCGTTTCTCGTTGTTTCCTTTTATATTTTTTGCTAGAATTAAATTTCAAATAATGCAATTTTCGGTTGACCTTGGATCCGACAAACAAATGGGATTCTCACAGCTGTACACACAGCACAACATACCACGGAGAGTTCAACAAAAAATGGAAGAAGTAAATATTGTGGACATCCATGTACTAACCAAAATTCTGCAAGTACGCATATTTAATTGTTATTGCGTAATACAAGTGATATTCAGACCTACTTTAAAAGGTCCGACTTTGTATCCCCGTCTTAGCGCCTTAAAAAACCTCTACACCACACTGTCCACATCTACGCAAATAAGCCTATTGTGACGTGCAGAGAGATCGGGCAGACCCGTGAGTCTATTAGTTGGTATATAAGTATTTTCTTCCTCTTCCAATATAAGTATTGGTTGTGTCACTGAATGAAATATTAGGTATTCCAGAGTAGAAGACGACCTTTCAGGAGCAGCTGTAGAAGCTGCGAGTGTATGTAAATTTTAAGCAACTTCCTTATGTTGAGAGAACAGATCGAACTGCAAGAAATTAATGCACCCACTGCATTTTGTAGTCTTGATCTGGGTCTTCTTTTCCCAGTTTTTTATTACGTGATTATTGCACTCAACTCTGATCCTTTCTGACAGTCCGCTCTTTTTTACTTCCATGTTCCATAAGGAAATGGAAGTATGGTGATGGCGAAAAAAATAGTGTTCGAGATAAGGGCTGATTCTGATTGTACTACTCTCAAAACACGAAGAAAAGTGTGTGTGTGTGTGTGTGTGTGTGTGTGTGTGTGTGTGTGTGTGTGTGTGTGTGTGTGTGTGTGTGTGTGTGTGTGTGTGTGTGTGTGTGTGTGTGTGTGTGTGTGTGTGTGTGTGTGTGGCAAACGATAACTGCCGCAATTTCAAACAAAATCAAATAATTGTTTGCATATTTATCTCAATTGTAGAGGACTCAAGGTCTATTGATTTTGGTGAAGATCGGTTAAGGGGAAGGGGTAGTTTACCAGCCACGTTTATGTTTTAACAAGAGTATAGTACTTAATTTTGATAAATAAAGTATCCTGGAAAGAAGTTCATAATAATCTACTGTAGAAAGATAGATGAAGTATCTATAAATGAAAGGGTAGTTGACGGAGAGGGGGTAATTTTCTATAAATGAAAATGACAGTTGAAGGGGAGGGAATATTTTTTATGTGTACTACGTTATCGGCAACAAAGAAGTAGTTTATTAACATTCCTTCCCGGGCTGATTGGCCGTGGTCCAATGTTTTCTGCAAAACCATACGTTTCGGCAGTGCCATCGACTGCCATTATCAGTGAAAATCGAGTGCGCTAACGTGAGGTGGTATACGTTAGTGACCACAGTACTGTGGTTAAGGCTGAAGCAAGAAGTAGAAAGAAGTAGTTTCTACATTTCGAAAATGATTTTAATTATAAATCTTAGAACATGGAAGTCATGTATGGTTCTCCATACCGATACTTGACTCTGTAAGAATGTTACAGAAAGTAAAGAATGGTGCATCTCATATTAGTACGGTCAATCAAATAGTTCGTCAACTAAACGTATCAGACGTATATATTACATATCAGAGGAAGTTTACATTAAATTGAAATTTTGTATTTCTAAACGAGTTTCAGTTTGATCTAGACTTATAAAACGACACAATATTAGGTTTACCCAAGTCAGATCTGGAGGGGGGGGGTTCGATTCCCCACACAAAACGTCCTCTGCCTACCCTCGTGCAACAGTCACATTAAGTAGGCGTCGTTTCAGGTACTGGTTTAATGGACAAGCAAAATTTAAAATATGTATTCTGTTGACATAATTGATTCATTCGCAAATCTCAGGTTACCCTAAGACTTGTGAGCGATTGATGAAAACAGTTGATGAGATTCAAGCCCGTAGTTTTCAATCGTATACTTTCATCAACGTCACGATACGCCTGAATTCGCTGACTGATTAAAACGTCCGCCGCCCCTAAAGAAACAAAGCGAATTCCGTCCGACTATAACAATTGACACGGAGCACTGCTGAACTGTAACACTGTTTGTATAGTCATGCTGTACCGAGACAATCCGATTGAAGCCATTTGTTTACTATTTTTATATTTTTTATTCTTTAACTCGATGTAAACAGAATATCACTCATCACAGGGAGTTTTTACGACTACGTGCGCATTGACTGATTTGTACATTTGTGAGTACTGTGTATGTGGGAGGGGTGAGAGAGATAGAGAGTGATATGGGGAGAGAGAGAGAGAGTGATTTGGGAAGACAGAGAGAGAGGGGAGAGATAGCCGTACGGATAGTGATGATTTCCTTGTTGCATGTAGGCTAAATTTCACCACTTTAAGCAAAAAAAAAAGATATTTTTCTACTGTACTACTGTTTGAATACTTTTATTATACTAATGTTACGGGTATTTACAATTTTATTACGCACTATGTTACCACAGACTTGACGACAAGTCTTTTATCATCATCATCATCATCATCATCATCATCATCATCATCATCATCATCATCATCATCTTCTTCTTCTTCTTCTTCTTCTTCTTCTTCTTCTTCTTCTTCTTCTCCTCTTCCTCCTCCTCCTCCTTCTTCTTTTTCTTCTTCTTGTGGTTTTTTAGTCCATTACTGGACTGTATCCCGCCGTCAACTTATTGCTGTTCTTGAATCTTTTCGCGTGAGGTGTTGGTTTTATAAATTACAATCTACCATAATCTCTTTAGACTTGCGCCAATCCGACTGAGGTCTATCGAATTAACGAAAATTCCGGATTACACAAATTATAATTAAGGGTTAGGGGTTTTGAAAAGTCAAAATCAAAAAATGGTACAAAATTTGGTTACAAAGCTCAACATATTGATTTGTTCAAGTAAAAGTATACAGTTGTCACAGTATGCACTCTTGAATTGAATCGTCTTTCTGTGACCCATTCATCTGCTCGTGTCTAATAAAATTTCATAAATACTAAGATCAGCAACTAATTCTTCCTCGAGCATCCAATTCCTTAAATTTTCCAATGCCGTCTTAAGTGTCTTAATTAATTTTAAGCTTGTTGGATTACAAGGGTTGTCGGTTTGACGAAAAATGTATTAACGCCAGTCTACTGTTTGTTGTCTCGCGTTTCAATAATATCAAATACCTGTACAGCATTTAATAGCTGAAACAAATGTGTAATCAAACGGAGGATGTAACATTCGTTGACATCAATAAATGTGTGGCTCCAATAACAACTGAAGAATTGTTTAACTGTTTTACACCATTATAAAAGTAAAAAATACCAGGCACTGCTAAGCTGAATTTTAAATTTAACCTTATAAGATTATAAAATACGCAACAGCCTTGCTGCAAGATTGTTTGCAGAATTTTATCAATCTACGCTTCAACGCTGGCCATAATTCCGAAGACTGGCGGAATTCAAGAAAGGCGCATGTAATGACTGTAGAAACTCTAGAGCTGTCAGTCTACTTAATATTTCTTATAGATTATATTCGTCTCTCCTAACATCACAACTAGACTCAATAATGGTGATCCAACATGGTTTCGGGAAGGATAAATCGTATCTAGTCTTCACTTTTACAGTAGTCTAGCTCATTTAAAAACAGAGAGTATCAGTTGCCTATACGTATATAACTTTCATAGAAATTCAAAAGGTATCTGATTGAACCGAAGGTGTCTTTGTAGGGGATAATGCAAAGAAATTGATCCCGCAACGCCAAATTGGAGCCATACAAAATCTCATCAGGAAAATAAAATCTTAATTGAAACTCAAAACCGAACGAGACTATTAGTATTTGCCTGATTAATTGCGGAGGTACGACGGTGGTGTCCATTATCACTCTCTCTTTTTAACGTACACAGTACTATCTCATAAAAAATTTTCACATTAGCTTTTCGAAGTATTTTATAATAAGTGACTCTGTACCTCACGTGTTGCTACTTACTAATGATCGAGCTACTTTTTTCCAACTCAAAAAGAAGGTTGCAGATAGCTAGTACAGTCGTTATATAGAATTTGCAATAATTTTGTATTGCAAATATCCGCAGCGAAGACCGAAGTGATGACTTTTCAGCAAGCTAATTCCAAATGAGCAAACATTGTTGTTAATGGCATTGCAGGATCTTATTGATCTCTGAAGTCACCAAGTAAAGAGACGCGTGTAAGATTTTACAAGGTGGATCGGATGGCTTTTCTCACACTTTTTTATGTCTCTGAGAGTTGGACTTTGACAAAACACTAAACCAGTCGTATTCAAGCGATTGAAATGCGATTTCTCAGGATGTACGTGGCAGGATACTCTTCAAGAGCACAGAAGAAATACCGACATACGGCAAGAACTGCATATCGGAAGTATACTAGACACGATTACTCAAGTCAGGTGATTGGTTGGAGGATTGATTGGAGGAGGTTGGGTTGACTGCCGCATACCCAAGTAACTATTGAAATGTAATCCAGAAAGACGGAGAAGTATGGGACGTCGAAGAAGTGCTGGTGAAACCAGTCCTACTTGAGATGAGAAAAAATCAGTTTTTATTGCTCCCTGGAGCTAATGACGACAATGATAAATATTTATGATAACATTCGCTAATTTTTCTCGTAAAGGTTTATTAACAAAATAACTATTTTTTTAAGTTTCTGCTTTATGTTGTTACGATAATAATTACGGAACGCTCTCGAACAGTCGAGAGTGTCGTTCTACACGTTTCTCTGGAAACGAAAATAAATTATTCTGGAACATCTGCAGGCTATATATAAGCAACAGCGGCTGGCTTAGTTAGTTAGTTACAGCGGGCGAATTCTTCAGTGCGGATCAAGTGATTGTTAGGAAAGTGATTATTGTGTTATAATTTGTGTGGAAATTTTAATAGTTGACATTGCGTGTGGACAAATTTAACTTGAATTATTGTATGAGAGTACCTTGTTATTTCAAACTGTTATTTGTGAACTCATTAAAGCTGGTAATTAGTGATTTCATTGGTGTCTGTATTTTGTTTCCACTGTACCATACGACAATCCATGAGACCGTCGTAACAATATATATAACGGCTGAGATCAAACACTGCGTTCAGTATAAGTCGGGCCACTGAGAACCATTTGTCGTAGGATGGGGGAAACTGAAAACCAGAGACGCTATTCATTGTTTTCTTGTATTGGACCTCGGCACTTTACTTTAAATACAAAGAACGTTTCTTTGATTATTTTGTTTAGCGTCGTCCATGTTTCACATCCATAGGCGCCTACTGGTCGTATAAGTATTTCATACACGGTTATTTCGTAGACCGCTGAATTAAATTTTCATTTAACGGTACCTTTGAACGTCCAGCATGCACAAACTCCTTAACGAAATTTTTAAACCTAAAAACTAAATAACGTCAAAACACTTTATTACTCTTTACAATTTTACTAAGCCAATAAATAAGCTGAATGAATTCACAATGAATTTAAACTGTGATACAGAAATGTGATAAAGAGCAAATGAAAAAGCTAGAAATAGCTAAGATGGTGAAAGACCTGAAAATTTCGTCTGTACTCTGAATATTTTTGGACCAAGTGTGTCTATGCAGCACCAATGAATATCAGAGCATCGCATAGCAGCTCTTAAAATCAGTAAACCGCTCAGTGGATGCATGAGAAGCCTTATAGAAAAATAATGATCGGGAAGAGAAATAAACTGAAATAAAAAGGATTGGAAGGTTTTACAGAAGTTGCATAAAAGCTATCTTTCGTTTAAGTATTCTTGTCTTTCTTATGTTTATAAGTAATAAGTCATCTTATGTGTACACAGATTTGATAAATCTCCGTCACAAACATTTGTTTCGTGAAAATGAATCATCCCCTGACTAAAATGTTTTACAACCCATTAAGTACCATAGTAATACAACTACAAATATACTTTATAAGTACAGAGCAATGATTACATTATATTATTTACTTAAACACTCAAAAGTTTAATTTTTATCGTTGATAATTCAGGTTGTTTATGTTGATATCGACTATCTTAATTTATACTGAATTCAAAAATGATAACTGAGAATTCAAAAAAAAAAATCCTTTTGTTTTATATGAGACATTATATGTACTAGAACTTTGGCGTCGATAAGAAGAATAGATTATCTCTGTTTCGTCAAAATCGGTGCAGTTTTTTTGGAGTTACGTGTGAACATACAAACACACATTACACCCGAAAATATAATTTCCTCTAGGTTGACATTGCTCCAGTATCAGTAGCAACTTCCGAGCACTCAGTTGCTGAAAGTAATTGTTAGACCGAGAGCAAAATGTGTGAAGTACGGACATTTAACTAATCTTGAAGCTATGAGGAATGTAAATTAACCACTTTTCAGAACGTGGGCATGCCAAATTTCCACCTCTATTATTTCCCCCTTGTTCCTTCTAGAAAGAACACAGTGTGTGATGTCGTGCAGTAATTTTTAGCATAACAAAGTATATAAAAAAAATTAAATCTTCTATATCTTTTTTTATCTTATAAAATATATCGAGATTCATCAAACGCAAATGTCATTTTAATTTATAGTTATAATGTGTTATAAAGTTATAAAGTGTTATAATGTCTTATATGAAGTTCAAAATTAAAACTTATACAAATTTAAAACACTTACATAAACTTAAAACATGAACAAAGACAAATCGTATTCATTTAGTAAATCACTAAATCATATATTGTCTTCTGGCAATGATTATAATGTACGCAATAACTACATATTTGCTGCACGCACAGAATTGTTAAAAATTTATATCGGTAGAGATAACGTTTGTTGTCCATTAAGCAATGCTCAAGTTTCCAAAGGTTTAACATTATGACTATCACAATCAGAACATCAGAACAGGACTTTGAGTGTATGAAGGGATGTGTCCACTGATTTTTCAGCATTTTCTATGGAGCGTTGCTCAGACTGAAGCTGTGAATCTACACGATATACATTTCACAGACCTCCCTCATCCCAAAATGTCTAAACCGTTCCTCTGTAAACACAGCAGTTACACTGGCCAACGATCCGTAAGGAGCAAATCTGTCCACGCTGGACACCTGCACGCGTTGAGTAGTGGTTATGATTTTGTGTGGTTAAAAAAAAAAGTTTTTTTGAAATACGTGCAGACGAAAATTGAGTGAGGCCAGAAATAACGTGAATTGTGTGTGTGTGTGTGTGTTGGCTACCTTTTGATGATGGGAATCATAAGTATTGAAATTTAGAAAGCTAAACATTACCTAGTGGAGATGATGTATCTTCCTGACAAGGAACAGCTACTTGCAATCCATCCGCTTCGACATTTTAGTTTGAAATGACAAAATTTAATAACCTCATTGCTCGGCAATGGTATCATTACTTGTTTTGCAATTACGTACTATTGTTTGATAAAGCTGAAATACATTTTAAATTATATTTGCGGAAATTTTAATTTTTGAGATTACATTGTGCGAGATAGGATATAGTACTTCACGTGTACGTTCTGTTTACATTTTTAGCAGGGGCGCAGCTTAGATTTCCTTCTCAGGAGTGTTCTCGTGGGTTCGGAGAGGAAGTTCTAGATTTTTGTAAAAAAAAGCTATAAACTTAAAAAAAGAACTCGTTATTTGCTATTTGTTTCGTTGTGTTCAAGTCAAGGTAACGAAGTCATGAAAGAATAAAGAAGACATTTTACATTACAATGTACAATAAATAAATGACATCAGAAAACAAATAAAAATTTTCTCCCATCTTCTGCAAACGCTGATAGTGTCAAATGTTTTGTAAACATTTTTTATAACTTCGTCTTAGTGAGTAGGCCTATAAGTCTACAAATAGGCCTACTGAAACAAATAGAATTAAATTGGTCTACTCGTGTTGTCACGAATAAATAAAAAAAATAAAAAATGTTTATAAAATGGGAACGACAGATGTTCAGAAACGAACATTCCAAAAACGAATTACAGGATAAGCAAATACGTATGGTTGGCCGCTAATTTTGTTGAAGTTAGCACAGAAAGCAGTACAAACTATGGAATGATTGTAGATGGCGCGGCATTTCGAACACGGCTCCATCTTAAGTTTAAAATATTTTAAGTAAAAAATGTTGACCTGTACCTTACTCAGTTTTCACGCACTATGAGCTTCGTCAGAGGTTCCGTCACAGTAAGAGAAAGCTAGCCAAAAAAAAGTGAAAAATTGATCTTTAATTTTTATCTAAAATGTTGTGTCGTAAAAGTGTAAACATATTATTATTGACACTTGAACACATCGTGGGCAAAAAAATCCTAGAATTTGTACAAGATTTGAATAGCAAGTAAAAAAATTGTCTAATACAGATACAATTGTTTAAATTGCTGTAAACCGAGTTGAATACATTGCGGCCTTATGTACATTGAAATGCTACCACCTCTTTCCTACCCACTAAGAGTAGTATAACCTCAAAACCTAGTAGGGCCTATAACAATTTAAACCATCCTTCAACCACCAGACAACTAGCAATGTTTATACAAAGCGTTTCAAAATCGCAAGAGGATTTCGAATACCGTGCCGTAATTAAAAATGTTCTCGTCACAAAACAAATAAACCTAATTATGTAATGCGTCTTATATAAATATATTTTTTTAGATTTTTTCCTTTTTTCTTTATACCTTTGGGGAGGTTAACCCCCAACTCCCCTGTTTTACTACTGCAATTAAACTTAAAAAGGGATATCTTTTGTCGCACTCAAATTTAGTTTCGTTGCCATGGTAACCTTAACTCTAATCTGTTGCATACTACTGTTACGGAAGTTTATCACATAATTTTAAAGAATGGTCACGTTTAATAAATTACATTAAATAAGGCGGATTATTGGATAGTGTCGTTGATCCAAATCTGTCTCAACGTAGATGGGGTTTTCACGACGTCCAGACGAACACTTAGCAATAATTATTAGTTAAATAGAGTAATAGACACTTACCTTTTAGGTGAACCACCTATTTATGTTTTGGGACAAGCCAGTTTTGGACTCAAAGGATTATTTACTCTTTTAGTCAATTATACACTTAATATGGAATTAAAATATATTCAGAAACAAAGACAATGGTGTTCATTCTCTCAGGGCCAGTCACAACAAATGTAGTAGCAAACGAAGAACAATGGAGCAAATGAAATACGTATAGTAGAACTTGCTTATAACGAGATTCAAAGGACCGGACAAACGTGCTCGTTAAAACCGGGTGCTCGCTACATCCGAGTTGTCGACTCGCACGCCTAAATTTTTATTCCGTGATTATCGAACCACAACAAAAAAAGTTTACTATAGAAGAGGCTTTGCACTTTTGACACGTTTTACATTCTACGCTTAAAAGTAAAATTCAGATTTTAAACATTTTTTAGACGCTAACATTCTTTCCTGAATATTGGCGTGTACTGCACTCGCGAAATATAGTAAAAGTAACTGTGTAGTGAAAACTTACGAAAATTCAGCCGGCTATCTGGCAACTAACGCAAAACTTGCCATGCCACGTGTACAATATTTATTTTTAAATTTAAAAAATCACTAATTTATTTGTCTTTTTGTTCTTTGTCCTAAATAGAATCGTCAAAATTATATTTCGCATACAGAACTTAATTAACCATAAAAAAGTCATCTATTTTTGTTTGCTTAGTAATTTTGTATCTGTAGATAACAAAACAGTTTTGTAATTTATTTAAATATTCCATGAATTCATCATTTACATTATTCGTTTCACTAAATTGCATTAATGATTTTAAACGAATGTTTAAAATGCTGTATTGTAACAAACTTTTTTACACTTTAATCCACGAACAATTCTACGATACAATGCTCATTATAACCAAGTCTCTAATGCGTTCCTACTCGTTATAAGCGAGTTTAATTATCATTAGTAAGGTACAAAACCAAACAAATCTCGTACTTTTACTCGTTACATCCGAGTTCTCGTTATAAGCGAGCTCGTTATTCGCGAGTTCCACTGTATCTTAATTTCTTAGGGTGTAACACAGCGACCCCATTGAGCAAAAACTTAGCGAGTTTACTTAGATCAACGGGATAATCAGTAAATCCTAAAAATTAAGACGTGTAGGGGTACTCAAATATAATTCAGTAAAATAGTTTCTGGCCCAATGTTAACACATGGAAGCAAAACGTGAGTGGGTGCACCAAAACATAAGAATGGAATACGAACGCAGAAAATGTAGTTCCTCAAATGGGTAAACGGTGCACTTGAAGCGACAGAATAGGAAATAAAATAATATAATAAAAAATCTTAATTTAAATCGTAGAGGTAAAAAGTACAGACTGCAGTGGATGACCATCTGGATAGGATGAATGCAGACTACCTCTTCAAAGTAGAAACTACGAATACCAAGGAAGGCAGACCATAGGCACATAACACAGAAGACAGGTACCACCCACTAATATCTTGAACTGAAAAAGACCATACTCAAATTTCACTTTCGTTCGTAATTCTTTTCTCTTCTATAGGCCTACGCTTCCTTTTGCGTATCGAATTTATTATTTTCATAAACGCGTATAGTAGAAAATTATGGTTCTGATCTTCTAATCTATTGTTTCCATCTACTAATCTTATCTACATTTTGAGACCGATCTGACATCTCTTTATCTTTTTCGTCCAAAACAACATTCGCTTTTTTCATTTACATTTGTATATTTTTTCATTTAAGCACTATGTTTTTTCATTTAAAACACATTTTCCAATACGACTAAAACACACCTTGTAATACTGAAGGCACATCGTAAATTTAATCTTATTTGTTTATAGTAATCGTTTTCTCTTGACACACTTATGTAAGTACCAGAATTTATTGCTTCTGTGTTAATATAAATTTTTGATCACGCACTCCTACCACAGGTACGAATAAAGCTGATCTTTACTTCTGCTCTTGACGTATTTTGCCACTAATCTTACGCAGCATATTTCGTTTCCTTTATTTGTCTGATTAATATTTTATTATTAACTCAGTTTTATAAACTGTCGTTAATAATAAAATAAGAATCTTTTCCTTTGTAACATATAGTCTTGTATTCTTGGCTGCTAAAGAAAACCTTACAAGGTAAAAAGTGATACGTGTGGAGCCAAAAGAATTTCTCTAGTGATCAATTAGGGGGCACTCAAAATGAACCCAAGAAGGGTATTTTACAACCTCCTCTATACTTGACACATCGGTCTCACAGTCATCGTTGTAAGAAACAGTTCTAGTATTGAGTCGTTACAAATAGTTCAGAATTCGCGCTTAATATGCAAGCATGCGAGTCGTTGCAAACTAATAGTTCACAAATGAGCCATAATAATTGAAATAAATCTTTTTCTTTATATATGTTTATTAGGGTGTTGGCGGCTGGGTGGTTGAGGGTAAACGTGATAGAAGTAATGTGTAGTAATTACACACGCGCGCGCGCAGGTGTAAGTACGTAAATTTGTGCATTTGTAAACGGTAAAAGAACGTGTGCGTGTATGTGATCTGAACAATGACTATATTCAGACATATCGACTCAGTATATAAGGAACTAGATCTTCTGTTTCCAAAATGATAATAATCTACACTTAAATTTAAACAACGAAGACAAATCAGTTGATCAGAACATCTGGAACAGACAAAGACAATTAACCTAATTTGGAGGCTCAGTACCTATATAAGAAACTAGATCTTCCGTTTCCAAAATGATGGATGTGAGGTAATACTTGTAGGTGGGAGAAGAAGCTGTAAAACTGTTCCCCAAGACTTCTCGTGGGTCACGTTTGTTGCAGGCCTATTGTTCGTGCAAGGTATGGTTTTTGATCCCACACGTATCACATTTTGCCCCTTAGAATTTCACTTAACGAATTTCAAACAAAAATTTGACTATTTTTAAAAATACGGCAGTACAAGAACGTAGTCAGATAGTACACATATGTTAAAGGGATTTCATCAGTGAAATTTGTAATCATAAAAGAGGTATTCTGCCTCAGTGTTTTGGAACTGTTCCCAGGCTGAATTGAGCTTTCGTGGTTAACAACCCTAGTTGTATCTGTAAAGATAAGAGATTTTAGTACTGAAATCTATTAACATTTGCGTGGCCATTTCTCCGTCCGTAACTTCGTGTACAGCACACCATTGTTTTATTTCGATGACGGAGTGGCCATAAATAAAAATGGCTCTAAGCTTCCCATCTAAGAGCGTTAAGTGATCTGATCTGAGCCAGCCAAGCGAATGCAGTCAATAATGCTTGATAAGAGGAACATCAAATTCATTAACCTCAAAGAGTTCTACGCCTTCAGCTGTCTACAAACCCAGTTTATCTTTATGCGTAACGATTCTGTATTCCTGACATCTCCATGTCTACAGATAATAGTTCCGTATTAATCAGTACAGCAAATGAAAATTATTTGTACAAACTGTGAGTACATAAACCGTACTCTCTTCTTCTTCTTCATCCTCAAGGTTTAAACCAAGAATGGTTTGTTCCGGCCTCAAATAGACAAATATTATAGTTGGTCACTCCAGCGCTTCCTCGGACGTCCCACACCTCTCCGTCCCCTCGGCTTATAGTTCCATAGTTGTTTGGGGATGCGGCAGTCATCCCTTCGGCAAAAATGTTCCCACCAATTCAGCCGATACTGGACGATCCTGTCGAGTATACTCATAATATTCAGTTCCTGCCGTATATCTGTGTTTCTTCTATGAACATGGAGAGTATACCCTGCCACGTGCCAGAGAAATCTCATTTCAGCCGCTTGGATGCGACTGGCCTGACCTTTCGTTAAAGCCCAATTCTCAGACCCATAAAAAGTGTGGGAAGAGCCATCACCTTGTAGAATTTTAGGCGCGTTCCTTTACTTGCTGACTTGAAGGTTCGCCTGATGGTCCCGCACATAAGGTTGAACTTATGCACCACGTCGTTGCTTGCATTATAAGACACACTGTAGCCCAGGTATTCAAAACTGCTAACTTGCTCCAGGACAGTACCGTCTATAACAATTTTTGCCCGTACGGGATCAGTTCCACAAAAACCCATCACCTTGGTTTTAATTGTGGATATCTGCAATCCAGAGTCTTTGCAGATTCCATTTAACAAATGTATACCCATCTGTAATCTGTTTTCAGAGTCCGACAGAATAGCCTGATCGTCCGCAAACAACAAAGTGTCAATTGTAGAGTGACCAATCATAAAATGTCTGGAAGATACATCTGCCAGTTTTGTATGACATCGTATATATAAATTAAAAAGGGAAGGTGATAATGGACACCCTTGTCGTACTCCACAACCGTACTCTATCCAAAAATTGGAAAGTTATTCTTCAAATTCGCGGTGGAATTTATCTAGACGTCCGCTTAATACTTTTCTTTTGTGTACAACTAAACGTCCGAATCAACCGATCCACAGTAAACAGTAATCATGAAATAATTTACGAGAGACAACACGTAACCAAGACTCAAACGTTATCTACACAGCTACTAGTCATAGGAAGCGACCCCTAAAAATTCTCGGTTACAACCGCATCCGAAACGTATCAGGCTACATTTTTATCCATTGCGCTCAGTTGTAAACGCGTTTCGGCTCCCTCCTCTCTCCCTTTCTTCTCTCTTTACCACTTCTCTTATCTCTCGGTATCTTGTCTAAGGATAATATATTACGTTGTCACTTAACAATACAATATACACCATACACATTACACGCTTATAACCTCGTACTGACAATTTCAACATTGACAATGTGCCAATACCTAACTTGAGAAGGCCATAACGCAAGCAGTATGTGTAACAAAATTTGTTGACTTCTGAATTTTGATAATTCAGATTACTTTCTTTTCATTCGCACATAACGTTGCTTTTCGTTGTTCTGAAAGCAACTAGATTAACTGTTGTAACTGCACTTCCAACAAACAGCCTTGACAATTGTGCGAGTAAAATACCTTTCCACAGCCATATAAATTGGAGCAAACTATCGATGCCGATTTCACGCACGAAAAAACTATTAATACGTTTTACATGCCTATCGAATTAATACTCAGTGACGAAGCACTCTCTCTGTTTAGTAATGACCAAACGCAAGTAAGAGCAAGCAGAAAGTCGAACAAAAAAAAACGTTAAATCCGAACCTCTTTACCGTTAACTTTGTCCTTTGGTATGCTGTGAACAATAGTATTTACTAATCATAGAAAGAAGAAAATAACAAAAAACAAAAATTAATCGTTTTACATCTATAAAAATGCCAGTAGCAGAACATATTGCCCACTGTATAATATAATGCGGCCTGTGTGAAATAGTATTGCCAATTCAATTAAGTTGCCCTGTTTCAACACCCATCAAAGATACATTAGTGTGATCCACTACATTGAGTTCATCGTTTTGCTTACAACTTAAGACTATGTCATTTTCACAGAGAACAAAGGCATACAGTAAATATCACTGTGAACTGTATACTCGTTATTTTGATTTGCATTATGTAATTCTCTTGTAATCTACAAAATATTTATTTACTTTATTCAGATTGCATTTGATAGGCACAGGGGTACTTGTGAAATAGATTTTCTCAAAGGCATTCATGGGATGGAAGATATTTTGAGCATGTTTCATGAAAGGATAATGGGGTTACCATAAAGTGATTCTGCACATATAAGCTTTTACACAATCACATTCACTCACTCAAATGCACATTATACGTAGAGTATCTAAAATTATTTTACTGGAGTCAACATCCATGTCAGTTTTGTTAGTCTCGGTGGAACTTGGCAACTCGTTTTGCATTCTCATATATTTATGTTTTCTAATTTTCTCAGCTCTTGTTTGTTTTTAATTTTTCAAATAATTTTCAGCTTAAAGAAAAGTTAATTTATTTTAAAGCAGATTCAACCAGCTTCTGTGTAGTATATTCATTAATTTTTCATTTTGTAAAAAACATAATAGGAAATTTTCTTTTGCTTCAAAAGCAGGAAATTTTTTGGCATTAAAACAGCTTAATTGTCAGTAGCCAATAATAAATGTCTCCAAGTTAAATAAATATAATAATCAGCAACACAAATAAAAATTAAACACCGGATATTTTTATAACTGCTCTATAATCAATGCACAATCTGTCTGTGGAACTCCTTTCTCACACACTAGAACAGTTGGTATAATTTTCCAACCATGGAGAACCGCGTTGATCTTATATGTAGTTAAGCAAAGTCATTTTATGGTGTTTATGTTCCACAACATTCTACATTAGTCAGATAATGTCTTAGACTGTGTCCCAGCCAGGCTGTTTTTCTACTCTTTATAAACGTCACTATGTCAGCTCTGTCTATTAGATTATTTATTTCATAATTCCTTTGTGTTCTCCATGAGACACTGTTATTTTGCACTGGTCCAAAAAATGTTCTCAGTATCTTTTGTTTAAATATTCTTAGATCCTGTTCATCTTTTTGTGTTAATACACTGATTTCACCAGTTACAACTGGTCTAATTATGCTTTTGTATATTTTTAATTTTAATGATTTGTTAAGTGCTTTTAACTTTATTAATTTTGAGTAGGTGTAGTAACATCAGTTACCATTAAGGATTCTCACATGGATATCATTCCTTGTAGTGTTAATGTAATTTATTTGAGACCCTAGGTAGGAAAATCACTTGTTGTTCAAATTCATGATTTTCGAATTTTAGAGGTTTTTGATTATCATTTATTTTTAGCCATCTTTCCACTGCTACACTATATATATTAAATCAGAGCTTCTTTCAAAGACTTTTTGTTCCTATTAATATAACTACATTACCAGCATAAGCTAGTATTTGTGTGGTTTGTATTCCTACATGTCCCCTAATTTCAGTCTCCTGTCGATATTTAAATAAATTTAAATCTAGAAACCAAAGTATATTTAAAAAAATAATAAACATGAGCAGTTTAAGAAACTAAATAAGAATAATTAAAAATAAGCCATTAACTCCCTTGCTCTCTCACTCTCTCAAGTGCAGGGCCCTGTGCAAACATACCTCCTGAACACTTCTAGGGCCACTCACTCTAAGGCTCCTACTTTATATATTTGAATATGGAAATAAAACATTAAACACCAAGATTAGTGAAATACAGATAAACTGCTTAAAAAATTGTTTAAATGAAGAATTAGGAAGTAAAACTATGGCTTTAGGTTATAAAAGTAACATAAAACCTGATATCAGTTGTTGCTGTTGTTAGCACACACTGGCATGTAGTCAAGAAGATTGTCACAATTTACCCAGACAAATAAAATGAAAAAAGGAGACTATAAAGAACATGGAAACAGAATAAAATGTTTAAATGAGACACAGAACCTCACAGTGATTGATGAAGTAGAATGTTTTAACTATCAATGTACTGAAAACCTCACAAAAACCATGCTGCCATTCTGTTTCAATAAAGATTCTTTAGTAATTTCAAACACATGGTATACACAAAACAATGACAATTGTGTTTATTTAGTAACAGTGATATTATAAATGTGGTGCCATGATACTAATTATAACACAGTAATAATAAAATGTTTTTCTTAGTAAATTTTGTCTTTAATTTTTTTTGTCTTTTCATGCCATGAAATTGTCCTACACTAGCCTATTCTAGCAACACATTTGACAACATGTGGACATAGTTTTAACATTACCAGTCACTCTGTTAAAAACCTTTTAGGTAAACAAGATAAAACTAGAATTAGAGGATCTACAAGATTGCAGTATACCAGTAATTATGTTTTATTTTGTACTAATTTCATACTAGTTTGTCAGAAGCTAAAACAGCTTTACTCAAAGTTAAACCTCAAAGTTACAAACATCACCAAAATCAACACAAACTTCACTCAAAATCGTCACACAGTTTCAAATCTCACCACAGGCCAAAACATTGAAAATGACAAATGCAATTTCAAGAATACACATGCACTTCTCAGTAACATGATAGTATTTCACATGTTCCACCCACAGTACTTGAAACTAATGTTATCCAAAACATAAATCTCTTCAAGTACAATGATTTTTTAAGTGGAACTGATAATGCTTTTTGTTAGCAATTTTCAATGAATAACTGTAATGATGTTAATTTTTGTTGTATTCAAAATATAATGCATAAACTTTTCACTGGCTGTTAATGAATATTCAAAATATAATGCATAAACGTTTCACTGGCTGTTAATGAATTACACAATATTATGGTACAGTAACTTGTTTTACTAGCTTTAATGAAAAAATGTATTAAATAATAATAAATTATTATTATTATTATTGGGTCTTTCAACTGGTTTGTATCCTCTCCGCATATACCCGTGATGTGTGTGTTATGGAGTCTCTCACAGATATATGGGACCTACAGTTTAACGCCAGATCCGAATGGCATAGTTGGGGAGGGTTTATACTAGGCAGGATACATCTTGCTGGTTTTCCATCGCCTTGCGAGGGGGAATGGTCGTATCTAAATCAGATGATCAGATGGCCCCGGCAGGAATCAAACCTGCCCCGACAGCGTAGCAGTGCCACACGCTAGCCACTACACCACGATTGCTCCAAAAATAATACTAATAAAAGCAGTTAATATTACTAAAATCCAGATGCATTTTACTTCCATGCTCCATAATGAAATGGAAGTATGGTAATGGTGAAAAAAATCGTGTTTGAGATAAGGGCTGATTCTGATTGTACTACCCAGTGGTGAAGTTACATGGAGGCAATTGAGGCAATGCCTACCCTAAAAAATTCTGTAGAATAAAAATTCAAAATACGTATGAACTACATAACGTAAAGATTATACATTGTTACCGCGACTGTCGAATTTATTAGGCCGAAACGTGCTTTACTGAGCGACCGCTAGATGGTGACAGGTGAGACTCGGCATAGCTCGTTTAAAGCGAATGAGGCAACCTGAACTTGCCTCAGCGTTTTTTGTATACATCGTATGTAAGCAATGTGCCGGGCGATAGGGAAGTGAAGGGAGGGGGGATTGTCCCGTGCTGTACACATAGAGTGTTGAGGCATGCCTCACTTCTGTGGTCCAAACATTCAAGTTGAAGCGCACTGTGTTGTTTATGTGTGTTTATTTTATGCAGTTATTAAAAGTGTTCCTGTTATTCTGCTGAACTAACAGATGATCAAGATTGTTATTTGAATTATTTGTAACATTAAACATATATATAGAAACTAATCAAGTTTAAAAATTTGAAGTTCAATCAGCTGTATTATTGTGTATGACTAATACAAGGATTGTTCAATAGAAACACGTATAGAGCTGTAAAGCATTTTTTTATTCAACGATTTTAAAAGAAGTCTCCATTAACATTAAGACATGAGTTCCACTGTTGCACCAACCTGTAGATTCCCTGCTAGTAAAATTCTTACGACTGTTTGTGGAACCATTAGCTTACAGCAAACTCTACCTCAGCGTCCAATTTGAACCACCATCCTTTTAGTGATTCCTTAAAAAAAAATTTAAGATAAGATTTTTGCCTACCCATTCATTAACTACTAGCTTCGCCACTGGTACTACCCTCAAAACATGAAGAAAAGTCATTTTTCGAAATGTGTGTGTGTGTTTCTATGGCGAACGATAACTGCCGCAAATTCAAACTGAATCAATAATTTTTTGCATACTTCCCTGAATTGTAGAGAACTCAAGGCCTATTGATATTGGTGAAGATTGGTTAAGGGGAAGGGGTAGTTTACCTGCAACATTTTATGTTTCAATAATAGTAATTTTTTCTATGACGAACGATAACTGCCGCAAATTCAAACAGAATCAAATAATTTTTTGCACACGTCCCTAAATTGTAGAGGACCCAAGGATTATTGATTTTGATAAAGATCGGTCAAGGGGAAGGGGTAGTTTACCTGCAATGTCTTATGTTTCAACAAGAGTAATTGTTTCTATGATGAATGATAACTGCTGCAAATTCAAACAGAATAAAATAATTTGTTGCATAAGTCCCTGAATTTTAGAGGACCCATACATTATTGATTTTGGTAAAGATCGGTGGTCAAGGGGAAGGGGTAGTTTACCTGCAACATTTTATGTTTTAACAAAAGTAATTTTTTTATGATGAACGATAACTGCCGTAAATTCCAACAGAATCAAATAATTTTTTGGATATGTGCCTGAGTTGTAAAGGACTCAAAGCCTATTGATTTTAGTGAAGATCGGTTAAGGGGAAAGTGTAGTTTACCTGCAACATTTTGTTTTAACAAGAGTAAAGTACTTAATTTTTATAAATAAAGTATCCTGAAAAGAAGGTCATAATAATTCACTGTAGAAATGCAGATGAAATATCTATAAATGAAGAGGCTAGTTGAAGGGGTGGGGGTAATTTACTATAAATTAAAATGATAGTGGAAGGGGGAGGGGATAAATTTATTTATATGTCATGTCGCTTATTTATATATCTGTCGTATCCGTTGGACAGAACAATAGTCAATAAACTCCTACACAAAACACAAAACTAACAACAGACAAAGACAGAAAACAACAAATTCATAACACTAACATACATCAACAAACAAACTGAAAAAATAGCCCACAAATTCAAAAATCAGGATACAAAATCGCTTACAAAACTACTAACAAAACAGAACACACACTATCAAAACACATACACAAAGCACAAAACAAATTCGATCTCCCTGGTGTTTACAAACTAAATTCCTCAGATTGCAACAAATTCTACATAGGCCAGACAGGACGTAGCTTCAAACAAAGATACATTGAACACACAAAGGCACTCCACTCCACTACAGAATCCACTTTTGCAAACCACCTCATTGAAGCAAACCACACATACAAAAACATCGACAATAACATGAACATTCTACACGTACACACAAAAGGCCAAAAACTAGACACTCTAGAACAATTGGAAATATACAAACACACGAAAACAAATAAAAACGACATCCTAAACGAACAGACACAATTCAAATCAGACACATTATTCGAACATATCACACCTCACACACACAACATCGATCTTTCAAAAATCGATTTCGTCGCCAACAACAAGACGGACAGTACTACCAGTGGCAATCTCTAAAGAAACTTTTTAAAAGTGAAAACCGGTTCAGGTTGTAAGGTAAAGCTTTTACGTTTTTACCCATAAAAAGATTTGTGTTCCGAGTCGTACTGAAATAATTATATTTACCATGAATATCCTTTACCTCTTCAGTATCATAACAAAAATTTAATTAAAATAAAGGCATATTACTAATGAATTAGACAACCAGCTGAAGAGTCTAATCAGTCACTGATCAGACAAATCTAATTAGTGTTTCTTTAATTAATCATCCATTTCTGTTCTAAATATCTTTGTACCTATAAAGATAATTTTTCTAATTAATATTAAATCAAAATCTGTTGTTATCCAATGTAAGTAATGATTGTTACAATAATAGTTTTATGTAGGCTATAGTTATGTGTCTTACCTTTTG
This sequence comes from Magicicada septendecula, assembly GCA_034769895.1. NCBI lineage: Eukaryota > Metazoa > Arthropoda > Insecta > Hemiptera > Cicadidae > Magicicada > Magicicada septendecula. Next base: position 235,338,807 of record CM068367.1, read on the forward strand.
TAGATAACTTTTGTTATTTCTGACAAGGTTTCTATATTATATATATATATATAAATATATATATATATATTACATTTAATATTTATAAATATTAAATGTATTATATACATCAAGAAACGGACTGTAGCAGAAAGTGATTGATTGAATATATATATATATATATATATATATATATATATATTTTCAAATAACTACTTCTACAAGTATATTTTGTTAAATTATTATTGTTTTACCTGACACATATTTCGCAGAATATATCTGTATCATCTTTTGCTACATTTGATGAAACAGATCTATTCTGTGAAACATGCATCAGGTACAAACACAACGATAATAATTTAACAACATATACTTACAGATATATGTGTGGGGGGGGGGGAGAGACAGAGTGGTTTCTTTCTTCGATATGTGGATTTACACACGATAGCTCATGAATTTTTGTGGCTGACATGATGTATATTACATTCAACTGGGATCCAGGCTGAAACCAACACACACACACACACACACACACTATATTTGGTAGTCCCTTTTTTAAAATAATTATTAACACAAATTACAGATTATTTGTCAAGAATGTGTTAGCTACTTGAAGACAATTGAGGCATTAAACTATATACCCATTATTGGCCATTTTGGCATGTTGTTTGGTAGGTACTGTAAATAACTTACGTTGGTTAGGCTTTTGCTGTTTATATGGGCTTTTCAGTGTTGTGTTTGTTGTTTTTTGGTTGTAGTGTAAACACATATGGTGGATATTTTTGTTTTATCAGAGTTTCAAAAGTTTCATACTTAAAAAATTGTGTTTCATTTTGTATTAATTATTTCCATGATTGGGATATAAACACAAAAATAATAGATATATTATTGTAATAAGAAGAATTCAACTATTATTGTGATAAATATGTTATAAATACAAGGAAAATCGAAAATACAACTAATAAAAGGTATCAAAACACACACACAAAATTAGCATTTTCTGCTAGTACAAAGTTGTGATAATTATAAATAAATGAAGATAATAATAATAACACTATAGCAATAATGAAAAATAAAACAAATTATGTGATAATTCTACCAACTACAAGAGACCAAGAGATTCTGTAAACTGCTGGAGTTACATTATAATACTATTTGATTTTTACATAAATAAGAATTTTTAAAGTCATCAACATGTTTATTTGCATAACAGTGAAAAGAGGACAGAACTGCATGTTGTAATAATACATTATATAACTTTGGCATATGATATTAGACATGCATCAGCAGATTTTTATCTGTTATTAAAACTCAATTTAATAAAAACTACTAACATACAATAAAGATTTAATCAGTTTTTCTGGAAAATTTGTATGATTGACAACGATTGGTTTCTTAGAGTTAGAAGTTTTCTGCCGACAAAAACAATGAAAGTGAAAACAAAATAGTCCCATCTTTATTCTTGAGTGGTTTAACGCTTGACTGGGTCATAGTCAATTCTTTCCACTGCCTTTCTAATTCGTATAAATAATACGACACTAGCAAAGAGGAAATCAAATCAGTGGCTAAGTGCAAATCACAGGACAGTGTAACATGAATTCCTCTCAGGTAATTCATACTTTATTTTCGTATATTTTAATTTAATTTAATACCTTCTCTTCAACTTTTATTCATAACAGCTTTTATTAAAGTATTTCTTATTTATTAGAAATTAAAAATGAAAATTATTTGACTTTTATTAGTACTTATCATTTTATTATTATTTCTGTTACTTAAATAAAGTAAATCATATTGTTTTTCAAATGCTTTGAAAAGTAGAATTTAATCCACATCACAAGAATAATTTAACTTAAGTGTACAAAGTGATATTGTAATAACTCTTCATTTATTTCTGAAGTAAATAAATAAAGTACTACAATACTGAATTCATATTAGCTAATTATTTCATATTCTAGTATTTAAAATATAAGCAATTAATCAACAACAAGTATTATAATGTATAAGTTCTTAACATGTACAATACGCTGTGTGTTCCAAAATTAGTAACATAACACATTCATTACAATAATTTTTAGTAATTCAATTTCAAACACCATTTTCTGAGACTACTATGTTATTAAAATAATTGATAATCTAAGTCAAACTATGGACTCTGTGGAAGAAAGAATTAGTAAATTTACTTGTACCACATGCAGTGATCAGAAACATCACAAATAAGATGTCAAGACAGATAAGATTAATGAAGCACTCAATTATGCTGACTGGAAATACAAACAAACATTAAAGTTAGGCAACTAATAACAAATAATAAAGTTAACATTTTGTTAAATAAACAACATTCCTGAAATTGTAAATGATACTGATATTTCCATAAACAATAAATAAACATAACTATAGGCCTAATAAACGTAAATAATATAAACTTATGTTTTATTCTGGCATTATGAAAGTTAAACATATATTATCTGAACAAGACAACAACTGTTCATAAACAAGTACAAGCATTTTTATTTCGTCTTATTTTTAAGAACCATATTGTTAAAAATCAAATATCTATAAAAATTACACATGACTGTAAAATTGAAATGTAGTTTAGAATGTGTCCATTCTGCTACATTTTTAAAAAAACCTTTAGTCCAAAATTCTGTTGTGACATTCAATCAAATTTAACTTCTTGGAAATTTTAACTAAAACATGAAATTTTATACTTGAATACATTTGAATTTCCATTACTATATCAAGTATCAGCATTGAAATCTATCCACGATATCCAGCACATACGCTGTATATGTGAAGAATAGATGTACACAATAAAAGTTAATGATATAAAATATACAAAATTAAGTGTTCTGTATCTATAAAATAATCCAAGTAAGTGTATTCATATCTAATAATGAAAGTGTTATAATCTATAAAACAACGAGCAATTCACTACAAAAAAATATTGCTTTCATTTCCAGTAGGCTGATACCTCTGCTATACCATATATATTTTACTACATATCATATATACCATTGACTCATACAGTAATTATGCACTATTTTATATAATATTATCAAAACAGAAGCAGTAATATTATATCAAGATAGACAGTAATATTTCTAATAAAATAGAAATGAATATTATACAACTCTCCTGAAAAAGTATTATTATTATTATTTAGCTAGTTAGTATTTATTTTGTTTTTACTAGTTATTATTGAATCAATTATGTACAGTTGCCTGTAGGTACCAGGAAAATGTCAATCTTGTATTTTGTATATAATTATGAGAGTTAGAAATCTTTTATTATTATGATAAATCTGGGACTGTAGATTATTAGTTTTAAATCCTTAAATAACTTATAAATCAAAAGAAGACCATGGGCATCATATTATTATACTGTCATAAAAGCAATCATTCAATTTTTCCCTTAAAAATTAATGAACAAGGTAACACATACACTGCACCCATATCAACACACTGCATCTATGTCAAGACTAGTACATATGCACATTAATTTAGTAGTATTATAGTAATTTTGATTTGTGTACCATGTTAATATAAAATTTTAATAAATCTTTTTCAGCTGTGGAGAATGGCTGGAATTACCCTAGCTATGTTACTATGTGTGGTACTGGCTAGGTCGTCAGACATGGGCTTTTTTCAAGATAGTGAGGCAGCTCCCTCTCAGCATTTCCCATACATTGCTACAGCTAGAGACTTAGACACTGCTGCGTCAGGCCGTAAGTGTTGAGAACAAACATTATATTTCTTTTACATCAACCACAGCTGGTGTCCATCTTCAGAACAACAGGCCCATTGACAAATAAGACAGGTGTTCTGGTTGACTTTTATTTTTAAAAGAAGGTCACAAGTTTCAGAATTTTCCAACCAAGGATTAAACTGGTTAAAATATTTTTTAAATTTTGACAGTATTTAATATAGCCAAGATTACTTTTATGTAGACTGTCAGTAACTATTATGAAGCTCCATATCAACTGCTTGTTGCCTTACCAGATCTAGATACTATTTCCTGTTCTCAGCTCCACCACTGTAGCCTTGGTCAAAAACACTCTTTCTTCCATATGTAGTTTAACCCACATTTTGCTTCATTGCCTTATCTGAGGACATGACTCCTTCAGTCTCTTTGTAATGACAAGCTGTGGTTGCAAACATTTCAGCTTCTAATGCCATTCATACATTATTGGTGCAGATTCTATCCTGTCTTTGCATTTCATTGTACAATGCAAAGAAATCTCATATCTGCTTCCTGCAAGGTTGTAAAATGTACCTGTCTTGGTATCCAATAATCAAAACCACATAGTAGTGTTAATACAGTTATCATCTTGTGAAATAACTTGTACATCCTTCCAGGCCTTATCTCTTAATTTTATTGAAATTGTCCTTCCTTACCTCAGTGTTCTGAATGATTGTTTAATAGCCATGTCTTCATTTATTCTCAGTCAGACCACAACCTGCACAGTGTTATAAATTTGATATACATTTTATCAACTGGTGTGATATCTGTTTTATCTCATTACTGATAATAACAGTTTTAGACCTCATCAAACACAGAATGATACTTTTGAATGTAAAAATCTTTGTCTTCTTCTTTGAACTCTTTATATTATACTTCTTATGATGCAACTTATACATTTATCTTTACAATCTTGAATAATAATCTGATCATCCAATAATAAGATAGTGTTTAGCTACTAGTTAGCATTAACTTATGTCCTCTGTGTTTCCATTCTTGATTCTCATTGTCTTCCATTTTTATATCAATTAATAATGAAAGTATAGATACTCAGTAATTCATATAACCGTTAAAGAACTAACTAAAATTTCTACAAAGTACTTACAAATTGTCCTCTTATTCAGTTTAACTCAGATAATATACAACTTCAGCTTTGCCTCCCTATTAAATTGAATGAAATAAAATTCAAAATATTATTAATTACATGCATTTTCTTATTTGTTGTTGTCACGTGTCTGTTGTTAAATAAAGTAAAACTTTATATACAATACAATATGTTTTGGCAATTATATCCTTGTCACTACTGGTTACAACATAACATATGCCAATTACTACATAGTGTCTTGGCTTCATGTTTACATTACATCAAAACTCAATTCACTTATATGAATGAGACTTCCCCCAATATCAGCTTCCAGTTACCAGTTTACCTTAATCACATTACACATGCTTGCATACCCACCGAACACTATTCAGTACAAATCATTTGATAATTTAGTTTTATCTGAACAACAGTGAGTATTTTTATGTAATTATAATACAGGTATTTAGATTAGTGTTATCATGCTCTCTCACTAATGTATTGCATAAACTATTAGCTATTAACAAGTGTTTGTATTGTATGTATACTCTTGGCATATATAAAAATATGCAAACACATGGTTCAGCTAGTATTAGTATACAACTTTGTATTATGTACATAACAGACAAATTGTTACTTTACTGACCACCTTCAAGAAGACTAGGAAACATTTGACATGAATACTGTGTTGACACAAGAAAACATTAACAATAGGCCTACTGTTGAGATTTAAAATTGTGACCTAATACAAAACTAAGACAGACTTAATAATTTGTAACCGTGAATTTGTTACAACTCTTTATCGGAATAATGACTTAACCAGATTACAACAGTACATACAAATAAAATGTTACATCTCCATATCTCTAATGATAAACTTTTTTTAATTTATAAAGAAAAAATTTCTGTTTCCATATAAATTTTAATTAAAGCTGTACACATAATCTCTTCAATCCCATCAATTAAACCTCCTGAGAATATACAGAACTGGTTAAACAACTAGAGAAACAAGTAAAGTGACCAAGAGTAATTTTAATTTAAATATGTACAGTAACAGTAATTGATACAAGTTACTGAAACATGTACAAATACATGTGTAATGAACCAAAGACTGTTTATAAAGAAGATAAAAGTTAGATTATAAACACTAAGTATGGAACTAATTAATAATAATAATAATTACATCCTATGAAATCGCTGACACTAAACAACTAACACATAGTTGAGAAATTTTTACTTGGAGAAATCTAACTTTGAAGGTAAATTACTACTCGTTAATACAAAATATTTTTTCTTCTAACACAATGTTATTCCCTTTTCTCTGAGAAACTATCAGTGATTGAACATCTATCTACAGAATATTCCTAATCAAACATTACACATAAATGATTTCAAAGTATTTTATTATAAGTTAATACAATTAAAGGGCTGAGAGGTAAAATGGTATATTATGAAATGTTTGTAACAATCTGAGTAATTACAGAAATGCATATTAGATATGATTAAAATGTTTCCGACAAAGAGGTATAACTTAATAATACCTCTTTGTGCTAAAACAGAAAAATGAATTGTAACCAAACCAACATATTTGTCATACATCATGCTATACAATTATAGAAGATGGATAATGTTTCAGACCATCATGGAAGAGTACAGATAAAAGTTTATCGAGGTCCTGACGCCCATGGACATGGACATAAACATGAACATGACTTTGCTCCTTATGGTTTCTGGGTTAAGCAACCAGCTGATGATGGTGGTCATCACCACTAAGACAATATACCGACTATAATACTTCATGACAGTACTATGTTTTTGTAAAATGTTGTAGAAATATATGTTTCAGACTTTTTGTTTTTGTATTTGTAAAATTACAGTAAAGTTAATGAAGATAAAATGCAAACTAAACCCCTTAATCACACATCTGAATTCATCTAGTCATAACCAGCTGACTGATAATTAGAAACACATTCTAATAATTGCAAGCATTATGATAAACATTAATTCTGTGAACTGCTTGAATCTGTTTAAGAGCAAAACAAAGGTTTAATTATAAATATGTGTAACACATACAATATGATAAAAACTGGACTCTGACAAATGCATTAACAACAAGAAAAGAAAAGAAATAAGTATTACTTAAAACAAGCACTCTAAACTACTTAATCCACAGTTCAAAGTGCATACTGACAATGAATTCTGACATTTAAGGGCAGTTGCTGTTCATTAACTCAAATTATTTTATTTATAAAACTCCACTCTACACAACCCCTAACCTCAGACTCAATATTACTTCCTAACCATACATTAACTACTAACTATTTCAAGACATTTGATTACTGATGTGCTGAGAGACAAAGTAAATGCTGATATGGGTGTTAGATTGCAATACATGTTTACAAAAAAGATGTGCAATATCCCAGTATAAGTAAACAGTACAAATGAGAAAAATTAATGGTTTTCAAAGTAATATAGTATCTTACTAATCTGTGTGCCACCACAGGTGGTACAGGCGGTTACAGTAAAACTTTGTATATCAAATGTTAAACTGACATAATTCATATTTAAATTACATTAACGTTAACAAAATTTCTGAAGGTATATTTGATTTAATTTTTAATATATTATTTTATAATGGAAGCAAAAATCTCACATAACCTCCAACAATGTAATCAGTAAAGTAATCCACTGAACAGTTGAGATTATCTATTTAATCCCATTATCTTCACACTCAGTGCTGATTTATTATTCTCCTTTACACGTTACTAAACTACCGCTATACTGTTACAAGGATAGTTAATTTTTACATGTTCTTACAGTTAATATAAGGTTTGAATAACAACTCAGTTTTAAACACATTTTATGCACGTTTTAATATGCATGGCTTTTATTCCTTAAATAATGAAAAACGTATTAAATATTGGACTACAGAAATTAGAAATATCTTTCCTCTTTTGATTGAACATTAGAATATTACCAAACAAAATGTTAACTACAATGAAAAGTTCACATTTTATTTTAAAAATGTGTTACGTTTAGAAAAATTAAGTAGTATTTTATTGTACAAGTATTTACATAAATTGAAATTGCAACTCTGCCTGTCTGAATGAAGACCACTCTTATAGAAGACTTCAATAATTCTTCACTCTTATATAGAAGACTTCACTCTTGTAATAATGATTTCAAAATATGCTGTACTAACCATAATGTTTATGATACCTGAAGGTTAACATAAGTTTAAAAAAAAATTATAAATCTAAACTGCTAACTCCTTATAGAAGGAGTTAACACTATTTTAGATAAAACTATTTAAACTATAAAACTATTTCAGATAGTTTTATTACATCTGTACTCAAACTGTTGAGCAGGTTCCCTCAAAGTGTCAGGTTATCTACTATTATTTCACATCACATAAAGAATAGATTAAAAGTTGTAAACACAACTTTAGTGAACATACTATTTTAGAAAAATGCTCTGATATGGACAAAGTCAAAATTGTATGTTCTGATCTACTAATCAATATTAGCATCTATTTATCACTATTAATAATCTAAATTACTAAATGGCATTTTACTCCAAAACAATACGAGTTTGCTAAAAACAAATCAACATTTTATAAAGAAGTACAAATAATCGTAAAACATAAATTAATATACTGTACTTCATGATACATTCATCACATAATATTTAACTCATGCACAGTAATAAACATATTATATTTAAGTATAAACAAAAATAGATTTATATATTTTAAAGGAAAAATAAATTGTACTGCACATCATAAAACATAATTATACACAAAAGGTGAACACTGTTTCAGACCATCATGGAAGAGTGCAGATAAAAGTATATCGAGGTCCTGATCATCATGAGCATAATCACTTTGCTCCTTATGGTTTCTGGGTAAAGCAACCAGCTGATGATGATGTTCATCACCACTAAGCCAATATTCAACTACTAACATTTCATGACCGGACATTTTTGTAATATTTTTATACAAATATATGCTTTAAAATCTGAAAACTTGTATTTATAAAATTTCTGTAAACCACAAGACACACAACTAAAACTCCTGGTTATAGCTACACATGTTATCTAATCAGTTACCTGACTAAATTATAAACAGATTCTAATAATTCTGTTGATTGTAACAAACTGCAAGTGCATAAAGGTTAAACCTATGAGCTGTGTGATCTATTTAAGGATTCGATTATAACCTATTAAACATGCTTAACACGATGACTTAGAAAAGACTGGCACATTTGATGGAAGTAAATTAAGAACAAAAATTAACATACCTTAATAATAATATTGGCATTCCAAACAACTTGATATATGAACCTGAAAATCTTTTACTTGCGGAATCATGACTTTAAACTACAGTTGTGGTTATTCAGTTCTGACTGTTAATTAATATAAACTAATTTTACTTCTAAATCTTCGTTACAACACAGCATTGTTCCTTATCCCTTACAGACTATCAGTGACTCAATATCACCTCTCTACAGTCTGACTGATTATGGATAAAATGTTTGTAATTTCAAAATATTTTTCTCACTTCACTAAAAAATATTCAATTGACAGGCTAAGAGGTAAAGTGGTGAAATACACATAAATGTTATTCAGTATATACTATTATGTTTACATGCACAATATAAACAAGATTTGTGTATTTGTTCTGTCCACTTACAAATACACAAATTTTAATTTTAAAACATAAACAATGGACATGTTTTACACATGTGGTGAATAATGTTTCAGACCACCATGGAAGAGCGCAGATAAAAGTGCACCGAGGCCCTGATGGTCAAGATGGCCATCATCAATTTGCTCCTTATGGTTTCTGGGTAAAACAATCGCCTGATGATTGAACCAAGCAACCATAGAGCCAATATTCAGCTATTGACTCTTCATGATCGAATAACATTATTGTAACATTTTTATAGAAATATATGTTTAACAATTTATAATTTTAATATAATTTATAATTCACAATTTCCATTTGTATCTTTAATTATTTACATGCTCATACATGTTATGTTGTACATATGACCAATCCTAAGAACACAAGTACAGAACATGAAATAAAATTACATAACAGCTCTCTCCAGAGAGACTAAAAATTAGGTATCCACATATCTGGTTGCTGATTTCATACTGAGAACACACATTAATATTTTAAAATGTGAGCCAATGAACATTTTAATAATATAATCTTCTTCTTCTTCTCCCTTTCTTTACAGGGTTAGGCAATTCTGCCTGTTGTGGCATCACCATGTAATCCTCGTCTTCCCATGCTTGTTCTATCTGTCAGGTGATAATTCAAGGCCTGGAGTGCTGAAGCATCTTTCTGCCTCACAACTAGCTGCTGGGCACACATGCAGAAGACAAACCAAACTTCCTACATTTCTGAAAAGATCTCTGACCTCTTTAATCATTGAGATCAAGGCTATCGTCCTATCTAGTAAACATGTTACCTTGTACCTTTGTAGAAAAAGTTTTATTTTACTTCAAAAGATGATGCATCAATTTCTGGATTAGGGGTTAATGATGCAAATTCTTCCTTTTGCAAAAGTATGTTTTTTAGCAAAAAAGGTTCCTTCGCACCAGGCTGATTCAGAATTTGATTTTTAAGTCCTGCTACAGCTGTGTCTATAACTTCAAAATACTCTTAACTGCAGTATTCTTTACATGACTGACAATACACGTGTAGATCAGTTGTTCCACCAATTCTTTTTGGTACTTTCTTTTGTCTCTGAAGTTTCAACTCTTCAAAACCAAGCTTAGAATTCAACTAATAACAACTATCTTTCATTAGAGGCTTTCTGTTGAGCATGGCTAAATACAGCTTGGGCATGAGTAGTACTTTTTCATGGCTGTCAAACCTGTCAATTGCCTTTATCCAGTTTTTTAATCCTTTCCTAATACAAACCATGTCTGCTTTTGTTACTAGTGTTTTTTATCTGGAAATAACTGAACATATTTTGTACAGTAAAAACAGCTTATCCCATCAATCACAGATAAATGCAGCAATGGAAATTTTGTGTACCAATTTTTCTGAAAACTTAATACCCGCCCTGTAAGATGCTGATGAAGTGAAAAACCATCAGGTAAAATTTCAAGTTGGTATGAAGGACATGCTGATTCAGTTCCGGGTGTAACTTGGTAACATGCGCAGCCACTGGTATCACTGGTTATGGTAAGCTTACACAAAATTTTGATACTCGAGATTCATTGGTAGGAAGTGGAAATTTTTCATGTGATGTCCCAGGAGCTGAAAATACAAGATATTGTATTTGTGGGATCAAGAAAATAAATTTAGTTGGGAATTAATACTATGAGGACTATTTGACAACCAATCTCCAACTGGCTTGCACGAAAAAGCAAAAAGTTACGTACTTTTGCTCATAGTAGTAACATCATCACTACCCAAGTTTCAGTTCAGGCAGTTATCATATTTTGACACCAGCTTTTGCCTCATAGGAAAATCTGCCGCCAAGGTACCCAGCCAATATTTGACACCGTCAATGAGATTTCAAACCCCTAGGTTATCTTTCGCCCTCATAACAAGACAGCATCCCTGACCAGAGTAGTTCCGATGGTGTACCAGCCTCGCTTCGGTTACCAACAATGCATGCAAAATATTTTCCACAGGTTCACAAGGGTGATCTCTTCCAAAGGGAAAGCCTCTTAAGTCATGGAGCCTCCCTTCCACAATTGTTAGGCCCATGTCAGCAGGTTCGTGGCAATGGGGGGCGGGGTCGACAGTTTGGATACACATCGAAAACTTAGCACCCCTGCACTAACGTGATTCAACAATGATTGGTCGGGATGACTGCCACTGTCCACACCGAGTTATTGGGGGGGGGGGGCACTTTGGCATTGACATGGCAGCGTCCAGACGATCTTGCTGTCACCTTTTAATTGTTTGAGAGCTTCCTCATTCGACATCGTTGGTCAATTCTGAGTACAGTGCCATACGTACCCGGTAGGAGACAAAAGGTTTCATTAAATAGCACAATACACATCACAATTGGCGCGAGAGGTAATGACAGGCTCTCGCAAATTGGTGTGTAAAAATGCAAAAGGATAAAGGTCGCAACTGCATAAGCGCGGTTTTGCTATTGCAAACTTTTCATGTAAACCAGTCAGTCTGTGGTTGATTGTCGAATAGCTCTCGTACATTTGTGTCACTGCAAAAAACTCCTTTTAATTTCAGACTCTAGTTTTTGTCATTTTACTAGAGTTGGTAACTGATTTTGGTTCCTAGCTCTCATAAATTGACTTCCTTTTATTACACAGACACATACAGAGGCTTACAAGGCCCAAGACCTATAATCCTGAATTAATGATTAGATAGCATCTTTTACTGGTTGAAAACTTGTATTCAATGTATAAAATATAGATTTGTAAGTGAGAAGTATGGGCTCGAATTCATTCGGAATAAAGCACTATTAAATATTTATCAAAACTTTTTGAAATTAGAAAAATAAGCTCTTGATCCATCTGAAATGTATGATTCAAAATACGTAACGCTCTGATTCGAAAATATCAAAATGGTGTGTTTGGAATAACATTTGGAGCGCTACATCATAAAAATTTTTCTGTGTATAAATGAGTGTACTCCACTATTTTCTATTTTATTTTGCTATTTATTTTCACATTGCTTTCTTACAACAATATCTCACCATCGTTTCATTAGCAGAACGTCAGTGGGCTTTGATTCTTCAGATCGTTCGACGAACCATAATGCTACCTGGAAATATGAATAAAACTGCGTGAGACAAACGTGTATTTCATGTAGCCTATTTTAATGCCCTAACCCAAAATAAACTCTTACCTGTAAGGCATTGAACCTCTCGTCAGTGGTGTCATGGCTGCTGCTCTCTGCTATGGTATCGTATTCATTCATGGTTCTTTGTTGCATGAACGATAAAAAACACAGCCTCATTTACTTTCTTGTTTTGACACGTCTTCATTGTTTCTTGTTTTCTTGGCATCTTCAAAGCATGCTCTTCAAACTTATTTTTCATCATGACCCATTCAGAAACAGTAGAAATACCAACACCAAAATCGGCTGCTACAATTCGCAAAACCTTGCCATTTTTAATTCTTTTAATTGTCTCCAATTTTTCTTCAATCATTATCACGACCTGTTTCCGCTTTGTTGACATGATGCACAATTTATAAAACTTAGTTCATACAAGATATCACACAACCCACAACACACTATCACCACTGCACGGATGATGTGAACTACCGAAAGTGACAGATTGTAAGACACGTGACCACACAATAGGCAGCAAATGGTTAAGATCACAGTCTGCGTGCACCCATTACCCACCCCCTTTGTCTAAAAGGGATACACAAGGTGGTTGACCTGACGGGTGACGCTCTATGCTTTCTATCTCAAACTAAGGAAACCTGTTTGTTTTGAACAGAGATATCATGATAAATCACACTTTACAAACAATGTTTAATACATTACTTTTTGTGTTTTATCCGGAAAACAAATTTTCATTATACAAATCGGGAATATATATACATATACTTATAATGTTGTGATGTTATTCAATTTGTTTCTTCTGCAAGTAGTGTAATTTCGTATTTTCTTTTTAACACCTGACGCATGTTTCACTGAAAAATATCAGTATCATCAGAGGTTTGTAAGTATATTAATAACAATCGAAATAATTCTGTTAATATAAAAATTAACGAATAATCGAATTTGTATCGATTTTAATGTAAAATAACTGATAATCGGTTTAGGTCGATTAGTTAACGATTGTTTTAATGTTTATTTTCTTCAGCAGCTGCTTTCTCGGTAATATTTGAAATATTTATTGTTTATATTTTATTCATTTATTTTTTTAGTAAATTTATAATTTTAAATAGATCATCTTGTTTTGTTTTTATTTGGGTTTGTTCTTTAATTAATAAATTATTGTTATTGTGTTTGTAAATGTTAAGATTTTCCCAAATATTCATTTTTTGACATTTTTGTATGTTTTTAATTAATTTTATATTTTCAATGTTTGGAAATTGGTGGTTATTATTTAGACAATGTGTGGCTAAATTAGATTTATAAATATTTGGTTTTAAATATGCATTGCGGTGTTGAAGGAATCTATCTAGTAGTTTTTTCTTTGTCTGGCCCACGTAAAATTTATTGCAATCTGGACATTCTATTTTATATATTCCAGTTTTATTGTGAATATTGGATTTAGTTTTAGGTTTTATTTTATTAAAAATTATATTATCTGTATTATAAGATATTTTTAAATTAGTACCTTTAAATATTTTATTTAGTTTTTGAGTTATATTTCCGTAATATATGAAGGTTGTATATTTTATATTATTATTAGTAGGTGAATTTTTAAATGTAGTATTCTTGGGAATTTTATTAGTGATTTTATCTTTAATTTTATTTTCTAATTAATTAATAGTTTTTATTTTGTATCCATTTTTAACTGCTATTCGTTGGATAATATTTCTTTCTTTGTTATTTAATGGGATCCTATGCATTCGGTAAATCATGGAATTAAATACTGCCATTTTATGTTGGGGAGGATGGTTAGAATTATCTGGTATTACTAAATCAGTTTGAGGTTTCCTGTATATTGAGTATTCAAAATCTGTTTCATTTTTCTTTACTGTTAAGTCTAAATAATTTAATTTATTATTAGATTCTTCTTCTAATGTGAATTTTATTTTGGAGTTGTTTTGATGGTTCATCCTCTTCATTCACAGCACTGAATATTAGTGATTACTGTACTTTCACTTGTGAAAACTTACGTTTCTTATTGTCCTCGAACGTTTCAGTGTGGTGTACACCTTCCTCAGCGAGGTTTGAATACAGAGTCAAACCTCGCCGAGAAAGGTGTACACCACACCGAAACGTTCGAGGACAATAAGAAGCGTATGTTTTCACAAGTGAAAGTACAGTAATCACTAATATTTATTTTGGAATATAAATTATTTATTGAGTTGAATATTTTGTTTATGTTTATACCATTGTTTTGGGAAATGTACAGAGTATCATCAACGCAGGGCCGTAGCTACCGCTGTAGCAGGTGTATCAATGATACAAGGCCCCCGAGCTACAGGGGCCCCAACATGTGTAAGCAAAAATTTGTAAAATGTTATCCATAGTCTTATTGAACGTGACGAATGTAAAAATATAATAAATATGTTAGAGAGCTACGACTTTATAGTGTTTGTCGCCTTTTTTTCTCGGCTATTTAAAATCATCAACCCTATTTCTAAAGCCCTACAGCATGAAAATAATGACTTACAAAAAGCTAGTATTTTGCTAAATAATCTTCTGGACAGACTGGTAGAAATAAGAAATCAAAATTCATTCAACGGTCTGCTAAATGAGTCCAGAGATATAGTAAAAGAGTGGGATGTAACACTTGTTTTCAACAATAAAAGACAAAGGATAACAAAGCGCTTTTTTGATGAGTTATCAGAAGATGAGAGAATTTCAGATCCGAAACTGTACTTCAGAGTCAATGTGTATTATTGCTGTCTAGATATATTGATTTCTCAAACTAAACAAAGATTTCAGAGCCTCTGTTATCTGAGTAATATATTCGAAATCTTACAACCAGATAAACTCTTATGCTTTTCAAACGAAGTTATAAAAAAGGAAGCAGCAAAACTGGCTAGTAAATACGATAATGACATGAAAGTTGATCTCTATGATCAATTAATTGTTTTGAAAAGCTGTTTGAAATCTGAAATTCAGAAAATGCATACCATTAAGGAACTCGCAGAATTATTGTTAATAAATTTCAATAGCCTCGCCTCCAGTTTTCCAGAGGTTATAACAGCATTTAAAATCATCAACCCCCGAGTTTTTTAATACATACCTATGTATTGTTGTTTGTGACACTTTCAAATATATTTTGTTTATGCGAGTGTTTTTGTTTATTTTCCAAAAACTCTTTTACTTGCTATTTTTGACCCTTCCGGTTACAACCGCAACAGCTGAAAGAAGCTTTTGTAAACTAAAACTTATTAAAAATTGTTTTAGAACTTCTATGGGAGAAGAACGGCTATCGCACTTATCAATACTGTCCATAGAGAAAGAAGAACTTGAGAAACTAAAATCGTCTTCAGGTATGGATGCTATAATAAATACGTTCGCCAAAAAAAAAGAAAGAACAGTACCTATTTAACTACTAGAATTTTTTTTGAGTTATAAAGTTTTTTAATACATACCTATGTATTGTTGTTTGTGACACTTTCAAATATATTTTGTTTATGCGAGTGTTTTTGTTTATTTTCCAAAAAAGGGCCCCCCAAGAAATTTTGATACAGGGCCCACTCAGGGCTAGCTACGCCATTGCATCAACGTATCTAAAGTAACATCCTAATGGGTCGTTTAATTTTATTATATTTATTATTTGTTCATCGAGTTTTTGTAGGAAGATTTCTGATATGATACCACAGGTTGGTGCTCCTAGCAAGGCCATCTGTTTGATAGTACAGTTTGTTGTATTGAAAATAATTTTGATTTAAAATTATTTTTAAAGTATTAGTTAACTGTTTAATGTATGTATCACTTTCGTTATTTGTTTTCAGTTTATTTACTATAATATTTATAGTTTCTTCAATGGGCTGGAAGTTCAATTTATGTTTTAAGATTTATGTTAGTAATTTTGATATTTTATAATGTGGAGCGGTTCTAGCATTTATTAAAGGTCTGATAGGTTTATTGATTTTGTGTAATTTTATTAAAGAATTTAATTTTGGTGCACAAGGATTATCCATTTTATATTTAAAGGAGTCTTTAGGATTTATGTTTTGGGTACTACTTTTTAGTATATTTGTTATTTGTGTTTGATATTTATTTGTGGGATCTTTATTTAATGTTATGCAATTATTATTAACTATAAATTCTTTTGTTTTATCGTCTGTATCTTTTTGAGAAATTATTATTATTGTACTATTATTTTTATCAGCTTTGGTTAAAGCGAGGTTATTGGTCGTTAGTTTGTGTTTTATGTTATTAATGGTGTTATTTTGTTTATTTTTATTTTTAATATGACGATTTTGGTTATTATATTTTTTATAACTTTTATTATTTCAATTGAGGCTTCTGTTCTTATTTTATCTTGTTTTTCTTGTTCTATATTATTAATTGCGTTTTCAGTTTCGACTATAATATTTTCTATTACATTTTTAAGATTTGTTTTGTTTGATGTTTCTAGGGTAGCTATTTCATTTTCAGTGAATTTAATATTAGGTAAATTTATGAACTTAGGGTAAAAAGTGTGGTTATTATTTAATGTGTGTAAATGTTGGTTATCTTCTTTAGATTTACTATTTATTAGTAGATTTTTAAGTTTTTTATTGATTGTGTTAAATTTATTTGTTTTGTGTTTACTATACATATAAATATATAATTTTTTTTGTCATTTTGGTTAAACGGTATTTCGGTTAATGGAAATTCTACTGTATTTCCAACTCCAGAAACGAGAAAATTTTTAATTTTCAGTCATAAAAGTGACCACACTACATATAAATAAAACTAAATATTTTTTTAATCTTAAAATAATTTTTTTAGTCTTCAGTAACACTACTATTTTCAGGCTACATTTTTGCTATTTATGATTTATTGTTATTCTCATTTATCTTATTTTGCTAATGTGATCGGTTTCTACAGTTGTTTATTGCTTTTGTGAAAAAGTCACTAAAGAATATATATAAAATTTCTGTAATGCTACTACACAAACAAAAGTCTATTAACAGAATCCATGTCAAATTTCTTCGTTTCTTTATCAAAGCCGCTAATTTCGTAAAATGATTGCTCTATATTTGCATTGTGTGTAGAAACAGAACAAAAACAGCTATTGTTAAACATTTTAAATTACAGTCTACGTTTTCATTGGTAAAATTTTATCCGCTTCATATGTATAAACAATTTGTCAAATTCTCAGACTAGACAATTTGACAATCGTTTTTATAGTTTCCTGGACAGAAATTTTATCTCTTAAAAAGAGGTTATGTCCAGAAAAAAGAAGGCAAATGGTAATCTGCATTAAAAATTTTAATGTTAGTTAAAAACAGTCAGTTAAGAAGAAAATTAACAAAGGTCTGTGAAACGAGGAAGTAGTTAGCCTCTCGAAAGTGGACAAATTTGTTAAAATATCTGTATTGCGTTTTAAGTTGCCTACAAAAATATTTTATACAAGAAATGTTGGATTATTGGATTTTGTTGTTCACAACATGTTCAAGTATCAGCAATAGATAATTCAGCATTTCTGACTGGAACACTTATTTTTTAAATTAAATACCAAATAAGCCTTCTGACACACATTCTAAGAATGTCTACAAATAAATTCGACAAGGACAGTAAAACCGATAGATTATTGGTAGGATTTACCAAATGTGAAGATGGTAATGATGGAAGCAGCTAAAATGGAGGAGACTGAGCTTGTCAGGTATTTTCACAAAACAAAAGAAGTTGGAGATGTGAACCTGTGCTGAAGAGATTATTTGTGGCCACTACAAAAGACTGTTCAGTGCTGCTGGACTCATTTTAGGGAACAGGCAAGAAAAATTACAAAAATATTGAACTACAGCTATCGTTAAAATTGAGCAAGTTTTTGCTGTAATATCTATAAGGTTAAAAATAATTAAAGCTGCCTATAAACGCATTAATTACTTATTTTAATCAGATTTTAATTGTTTCAACAACCAAAGTAGTTTGCTCAATAACAATAATACAACAAAAAAGAATAAAATGTTTTAGGTTTTAACTTTTATTCAGTTAACTTTTTTTTAACTTCAACTTTAACATTAGTTTTTGTAAGAATTAACTTTAACTAAGTTAGTTTTAGGGGACACTAACTTCAACTTTGATCAGTTAAAAATTTTTATTAACTTTTCCAAGTCTGCCATAGACACAATTCTATGGTACTACCATAACTATATAGATTGTGGTATAAACCCCTTACATACCCCTTATGCTGTTACCAGATATAAATTTGGCTGAATCTTCAGTCTTCTGTCAAATAAACAAGATATTTATCAGCCATGAAATAACCTACAGACTGCATAATAAAGAATACACAACTAACACCAAATGGACAATACAAATAACACACAATTAGAAATGAACAAGCTGGAAAATTATTAAAATAATTTAGTTTATCATTTTACAAAAAAAAAACATTAAAATAGTAAACAGCTTTTAACTTAAAATAAATTCAACAAATCATATTTTATCTTTGTTTTCAAATCATACGTTGACTCCTGTACCTGATATTTTTCTTTTCATTTAAGTAATTTTCTCACATATGGTTCATATACATTCTGTATTAAATTGACAGGAAATACACACTTGAAAACAAAATTAAAAAATACAAACTTTAAATTAAAAAGAATTTGTTTTTATTATATTCTCCATTTGCTATATGTTTATCTTCCTCTCATTATACCAACAAAAAGTGCTCATTTACATCACACGTGAAACCTCTTTTATAACATTCATTGAAAACGTACATTTTTTATAGTTCAGTTTTGATTTCACACTTATCTCACTTCACTGCATCTTTGTATTACTACTTGACTGATAGTATTTAAACCATGTTAATGCCTCACTAAATATAACCTTGTCTTGTTCTTATCAAACTTGAAAGAACACCCACCCATCTTGCCAATTATGAAGCACAACTCGCATCAAAGATAATGACGTACCACTATCTAAAATAAATAAAAACATTGTATCAAGCTTTCACGCATTTATGGATTTTGTATCACTTTGCACAAAAACCATAAGTTACTACTAACTATATTTAACCATGAAAGAATTTACGTCTTAGTTTTAATAGTTATGTACTTATACTTTCTATAACAACACTTGAAGTTCATGACACCATTCAGGGCTGTGAGGATGTGTCTAATGACATCCCCAAGGTTTACATGTTTCGAGCTTCCAGAAGGAGCTCTTGCCATATGGTCTGGTCCAGAATAAAGTAATTTTTGTTTTTTGGGCCATTATAATGGCATGCTTGTGCTAGTACAGTATTTGCCGAGGCTGTTTCCAAGAATCACCTAGTTGTATATGGCACCTGCCAAGGCTGGCTATGAGGGGGTTTGGTCTAGGTCTTTGCCCCTCGAACGTATAACTTATGTGCAAGATGCCACATGGTGTCATCCAAGGAATGGACACCTCTCAACAGACGAGAAGGAAACCGACGGGGGACTTTGGCCACTAGCCGAAGCCTCCTGTTGAGAACACTTTGCAGCTTTCTTTTATGAACAGTGGCAAGGTAACTCCAGACAGAGGCAGCATAGGTGATGAGAATCAACTTACCTGGCTTATGGGTCATAGCCTTGTTAGCAAGTAGTTCACCACAGAAGCAAACATTAGATTCCAACCAAAAACAAATAAAGAATTACCAGGTATACTTTTTGAAATACTGTGGATTAAAAAAATAAAAGTGATGATTTTAATATTTGTGTGTGTGTGTGTGTGTGTGTGCGTGTGTGTGTGCACGCGCACATTTTATTGTAAACTCCGAACTATAGACAACTACTTAAAATTAAATAAATGATAAGTAAAAACATCTGTTAAATATCACAGGTTGTGACTACAGACTTTAGTTGAAATCAATAATTTCACTCTTTACATATGTGTGGTTTTTTAGTGTTCTTTTTTTTTAATATACTAACACAGTGAAAACTATAGTATTATTGAGAAATTTAATAATAAGCAATATTTTTCTTACAAGAATTTTTTTAAATTTATTTGTATTTTATATTACACTGTTCTGACAGTTTTTCAGTACTGTCATCTTTGGATATTAAATATATCAGTATACACATTAAAGATGACAGTACAGAAACACTGTGAAATCAGTGTAATACAGAATACAAATAAATAAAAAATATAGTCTTGTAAGAAAAATATCGTTTATTATTAATACTCACTAATAATAAAAATAATTGAGTGATTAGGAATATCACTGAAAAATACAAATTTCATATAAATGATATTTTTTTTTTTATTTTATGGATTCATTCATATTATACATTAACTGCCATTTTTAAAATATATATAAAATTTTTTATAAAATTCTTCTTTAAAAACTTGTATACTACCCATGATTATTACTTTCCCACGATGTTCATGTTCTATCGAGGACATTGCTGATAGTGTAACAGGATTGCAAGAAAGTTTAAAGAAGGAACAAGATGAAGGAGACAACAATTCTCAGTCAAAATTTAAAATGAGTGAAGTAAACGACCACATGAACCAGCAATCAAAAAATGAAAACGTATCACCCTATTATAATCAATTGCAATAGCTTTATGTACTACAAAACTAACCTGTCCTACCAGGATGTAATTTTCAATAAATGCTTTCACTGTACTTTTATGAAAGGTTAAAAGAAAAAAACACTAAAATAACAGAATAAAATATTTTATATACAAA
Organism: Magicicada septendecula; assembly: GCA_034769895.1. Taxonomy (NCBI): domain Eukaryota; kingdom Metazoa; phylum Arthropoda; class Insecta; order Hemiptera; family Cicadidae; genus Magicicada; species Magicicada septendecula. Next base: position 235,360,055 of record CM068367.1, read on the forward strand.
ATAATGCAATACAGTGGAATGTACAATTATTGACTAAGTAAACTTTTATGTGGTAGCAAACAAATACAATAAGGCTTTAACAAACTGGAAAATCTCTGAGCCACCAAGCTTCGATTCACCATACACTCTGTCTACAAATGTTATTGGAACCTAGAACAGTTAACGACATACCTTTAAACACTGAATAAAATGTTATTATATCACACAAACAAAATACAACGTCCAATTACAAATACTGTTGAAAGTCATTTAAACATTTATACATTTGTCTTCTTTAAGACATTTATACCTTTATCTTCCTTATATATATATATATATATATATATATATATATAATATAGCCCTGTCAGCTGTCAAAGGACTGAATGTAGACACGTTACAATCAAATTAACATATAAAAAATCAACCTATCCTCAACATTAATAAAAATGCCCTCAACTAATTTCATTACTATAACTAAAAACATAATTTTTGTTGTTCATTTCAATACAGTTTTTACACTGTAGAAATTCACATTCTTTACGTTTTATATCCTTTAACAAAAAGACACCTGATACAAATATTACTTATATTATACAAACCACTATGACAATTACACATAATTTTTCAAATGTTATTGACAACTTCCATGTAATAAAAGTATCGTACATATCAATGTAAACAGCTCTTGGCTGTAACTGAAATAAAAGATAGACATATGGAAACGTGATTACAAAAACTTCTTAGATTTGACTAATGGCTAAAAATTAATTACCGTATTTATGTTTCTAAAAGTACTGACAAAAGGCTTTTTGACATACACGTTTAATTTCATAAATTATAATTTCTGTATTCCAGTAATGACAACTGTGATTTCACAGTTAAATTTATTGTAGTACTCAGAAAAATTAACTGCACTTCACTGTTCAATTAATTTAAATGCTTATCTGCTGTTACAAATCCAGACTATCTTATGACAAAATAATCCAGTATAGAGATGAAAGCTTGGCAATGGTATCATTTGCAATTAATTCATGTTTCAAAGAAATGTGATAATTTAATTCTTTAACCACTAATAAAACACAAAAGATGCCACTCAAATTTGAAATTGTACTAACACAAATTGTAACTTTACATTTTCACACACTTGTAACAAAAATGTCTTAATGTTTTTAATGTTTTTGAATTTTTAAGTATTTCTATCATGAAATACTAATCTCCCCAACATTTTCTGATATTAGTTATATATATATTTTTTTTTAACATTACACTTCCATTGTCTTCCAATCTTACAGCATTCTAGATAGATTTCTGATGGATAAAAGTATGAAAAATTTCATCATCTATTTAAATACTTACATTACAAGCTTCCAAACAGAATGAACACTTGCAAAAGCAGATGGAAGTTAGGTCAAACATCTTATAAAAGGAAGTTATGAGATGCTTTGAAAAAGTTAATGCCACTTGTGTCTCTGTGCATTGCTACTGATTCAGCACGTCGCTTTAGTTCCTCTACTCTACTGTCAATGAGGGTTGACACATAATATGTAGATGTTGACCATGCCTATATGAGTTAGTCGTGTCTGAGCCAGTGAAGTACTCTCCAAGTGTGAAATATAATAAGTATGTCGTTTATTCCATTTTTCAGTGAAATAAGTTTGTGACAGACTGACATCTACTGAGAAATGTATGAAAGTGATGAATACAATATACTGAATCTACTTCAATATGTAAATCAATACTTCTGCCATAGTATATTCGAAGGTTCTTATATTTGTATCATTAGCATAATTTATGTTAGTTTGTTTAATCCACCCATAACACAAGCATCAAAATCTTGTTTACCAATAATAAGTAGGGAAAAAGTCAGTACACAGCCTGGTTTCACGAGACTCAGAAACAGCTGAATACAAATATTCAACTTTCCAGAAAGCATGCAAAACAACAGCACTTTATTTATAATTTGTAGGGTTCTATTACTAGAAATAGAGTTTTTATAACTGCATCAGACAAAAAGTACTTTTTCAACTTGACATTCCAGCTTTTGAACCCCACTATTATGGTTATTAATAAATATAATTTAACAGTAATAAAAATAGTAAAATTTTAAAGAGTCTTGTCTGTGACATGTAGTGTAAGAATACAAATGTAATACAAAATACAAGCAAGTATTTTGTTATGCCACATTTTGAAAGGATAATTGACAAAATTATTAAATTTAATAATAGCACAGTTTATTTGCCAATTATTGAAAAAACATTATTCAATGAAATCACTACAAAATCTAAAAGTAATAATTATTATTGATTCGTAGTTATAACGTTACTGTCAATGATTTGTAATCTTGTAATCTATCACTAAAAATCATGTAAAAGTATTCTTCACCTTTTCCTGTTCTTTGTAAACTGATGTACAAATTTCCTGTTGCCAATACAACCTGCGATCTTAATTAACATCCATGTTACTTTCTTACGTTATGATCTGACATGTTTACGGAAGCAAACAAGTTCGATTTCTGTAATATCTATATTTTTTAATGTACAACTGCATTACATTCTTACATTTCAATGAGGACTCATTGTTGAATTCTAAACAAGAAGCAATTAAATTTTCTTTTCTGACAAGAAAAGAAGCAAGCAATTAATACTTTCTTTTAATTCTTTTAATTTTAAAGTATTTAATTGCAAGAAGCAATTAATACCTTCTTTTCTGACTTCAAGGTTAAATCACTTATAAGGGTCAAGTTGCAGAATTATCCCGAACTTCTTTAGAATTAATTTTTCTAGGAACTATTTAGAGAAATCTGTTTTATTTCATTCATCACACTTCCATAGAAGGCATGACTGGTAAATAAAAAAAAACAGTTTGTTGCCGTTTAGGTAACAAAAGAATTTTTGGTGGTGAGGGTGACACTGTCATTATTGACAATATTGAGATTGTCAAACCAGTTTCCTATAGTCAGTATCAGAATCGAATCTGCTCAAGTAGTTCATGTGTGACACACATTTTAATACAACTTTTAAATAGAGACTTGGGAACAGAGGTTTTTGGGATTTGACATTCTTTGAAGTAGCCATTAAGCACTGATGTTGATATTTACACATGCACCTCCTACGGCAAATGGTGAATACTGTCACTTCTTATCAGCAGATGACAAACACACCTTTGTTTTCAATTCATATTCAATGCGAACTAGGCATTATGATAACTCATAATTAGTTTTTTGTTATTATGCATGCTATGTGTTTTATTTTTCAACATTTTTTTCTTCATTGTTGTTTGTTAATAACACATAACAGAAATTATTTGTTAATGCCATGCTATTAGACAAATAATTAAACTTTAAAAATTACATTCAATGAACATTTGTGTAGGCTATTTTATATTTATTGTTGTGTAAAATGTTTTCTGACTTGGGAGCTGGTTGTACAGAAATCAAGGTCAACTACAAATTAATGTACCATAAAAGAATGTAAAAAAAATATAGTCAGGCTATTACAGTACATTCAGGTGGACAAAGCACTGAGTTAGTGTGTGCTGTGTGAGAATACTTTGAAAAATAGAAAAATAAACAATGTTGAGCAACTAACTACAATCGATAAAGTTGTACAAAGAATACTTATAAAATAAACAAAAGCACATTTGTAAAAATAAGTATGCATACAACAAGAAGTCGACAATAATGTGGCAGGGTCATCATACTTGTTATGCTTGACAAGAAAAGGATTTTGTCCAACAAATACATATAAAAAATAAGACCTATTGCAGGAGGATGCAACAAGATGCTGTTTTGCGCACATTATCAATGTGCAGTGTTCGAAAGAACATCGAACACTCGACAAGTTATTCATTCCTTGATCTATTTCTGTACACAGTGTTAAGTGTACACATGTCAATTACGTCAGTTTTTGCCCAGATTACATACAGTGTACAATAACTTTGTTACTATATATTTTTTGTTGCCATTAATTTTTATACATTTCTACTTTATAACCAATAATAAAAAAGTGCAAAATGTTTAACACAATAATTATAGAAATTTAAATTTGGAGAAAAATACAGTTATGAAAGAGTGAAAGTTCAGTCGAATTATTGGTGGAGTTTAGAATTCATTGAATGTCAATAAATGCTCAAGCAAATAGCAGTAAAACTGAAAACAACAGTGCCAAAATGGAAGTTGCTGATGGAGATATCAAAAAATAAAAAGAATAGCATCACCTGTTCATGCTCAAATTGATGAAATAATGTTAATCTAGTTTTGTTAAAAGAATGTGTGGAATTTACAACACATAACAGATGAAGACTTAATGGAATTATGAGAAAAAATATTGACACCAACGTTTTATGGAAAAAGAAACCAACACTTCTGAAATATATCCAACATATGATTTATGTTGGAAATAAAGACATATTTATTTTAAAAAGTATGAATGAAGAGTGTGAATTTTACCTGGAAAATGATGCAACAGACAGGACAGTAAATGAATAAATTGCTGACAAAATGCATTGGACAGTATAAGAAACACAAGAAGAATCTAAACTGACAAAGTTATCAGTTTTCTGACTAATTCATGAGCTTACTACAGAAAAGAAAACAAATTCTTTATAGAGCAAAAAAAGAAAAAAGAAACTTCTTAAAAAAATAAGAACTGATAATAATTAAATTCTGTTTTGCATCACCTAAGTAGTTTAGGTTTTATCTTAAACTTGATAAACTAGTATGCACCCTGAGCTGTGAAACTCATTCACTATTTTGAATGAGTACATTTTATTAATAGATAAATTTTGATATTAAATAATTTTTCAATTATGGAAAAATTACAAACATCCTGATTACTCTATTTCTTTAGTAACATAACAATTGTCGAGTACACAATCATGCAATAAACACCAAAAATCAAAACATTCAGATTTGTGTCACAATTCCTTTTAGTGTAACACCCTGCAGGATTTTCATAATTTTTTCAAATTTCTGATTCTTTTTTGGGCCTTGGGGTCCAAAATTTTGAAAACTTAACACCACATTCAGATGTTAGTTGAAATTCTCTTTAATTTGATACCTCACATGAATTTTTGAGATGTTATAAAAATGTTCACCCTCTTTTTGAAAGATCCTAAAATGTTTAAATGTTAAAAAATGACACAGCATTCAGACTGTGGTTAAAATTCCCACATGGGCTTTTACAATTTTTTCATAATTTTGACCCCTCACACTTTTGCCTCCTGCCTCTCATTTTTTGGGGGATTAATCTACAAAAACAATAGGATTCTGTAGGGTAAAAGTATGAACACGCATTCCATGTTTTTTTTAAACTTCAGTTGATGCATTCAAAAGTTACCGTGAGACATACCCCAGACAGACAGACAAATGCCAAACAGTGAAGTTAAAACTGAGAACTTTCTTCATTTATTCAATCACGATTCACAAATTATTCTAAAATTTATAAACCTTATTACTTAAAAACGCTGAAAATCAAAATGCTATTTCAATTTATAAATATGTTCTTTTATTACTGTTTTATTGTACTGATACTTTTCTTCCATATACTATTTATAACATCTTTGTAAGATGTTTACATTTCCCACAGGCAATTTGATTTTTGTATTTTGAAAAAAAATCATAAATAATTAAATAACACACAGTTTTCCTTCTATATTAGTCTATAAACAGTTATGCAGTAATTTTATATATGATTATAAACACATTAAATTACTAATACAGTGAGAATGTTTAACAAGAAAACACTTAATATAAAATATTTGTTAACACGAAATATGACTCGGTTGTAATGGTACAGAATTGTGTGCTACCCCAGTTTCAAGTTAGATCGGTAAATTTTTTAATTGTCAGCATTCACCTGTGAGGTGCCCCAGTGTAACCAGCAACAAACACTGTTATCATAAATTGTTGATGTCTGGAGACAGCCCAGCTCAGACGTGTTACACAATACCTTGCCAGCAGCAGTGTGTGTGAATCACAGTATGCAGATTGTCACCATAGTGTCAGCATCAGACAGAAGCAGCATACATCCATCTGCAGTTCGTTAATTCAAAATAGTGGCATCGGGCGTCCAAGATAGGCCGTAAAACAAATTCGGCCTATCTAATAAAGGGTGAAAACATTTATAAAAAGTATGCAAATAATAGAGCGCGGCCAGAAAAAATTAACCATCTAAGTGCGAGTAAAGTTACGTCGGCCGACTTTATATTACATTTATAATGTGGAACTATTAAACAAATCAGTGAGAACTTAATTAAAAACACAGTAAACTCAGTACCAACAGTGGCGTGAGACCGCGCGAACCAAGAAAACGGTCAACACAGTACAACAAACCACAGGGACACACACGGTGGATGGGTAACTAACAACCCTAAATATTGTAACGTCACAGAACGTTCCATAAAGCAAATCATTTACATAGCAATTTATCATAAGAGGAAAGTGAGGTGAACAGTATCGAACCCAAGTAGTCCCAAAAAATTGTGTAATATTGTCTAATAATTAACACTACTAATATGAAAAAACGACCAGACTATGACTAAGACTCAAACCCCATATATATTATTAAAATGAATAACAGTGAAAAAACCATAAGATACTACAAATAATATCAGAATCAACCAAAATGAAGTCATTAATTATTAAGTTTAGTAACTCTGAATAGAGTATAAAGAACTATTTATTGTGAATGAATGGACATGATCCATTATTATATTATGTAATGTAAAATAAATAAATGTATTAAATGACTTAAATACATTATTAGAAAGGATCTAAGTTAAAATAAAAAATATATAATTGTTATGACAAAAAATATTAATGTGTTGGATTTGAGACCAATCACTCAGATTTCATGAAAAAATTAATTATTATCAAATTGAGATAAAAACTATATGTAATTGTCAAGTAGACAAAGATGAACAATTTATCTTAAATAAAGAAAGCTGTCAAATGAATAAAAGTCAGTCAAAATAGCCAAAAACAGTATTAACTAAAAACATGTAGTAGGCATATAATATGGTGATATTTATGCATTTAATGTTGACAAAATGCAACCAAATTGCATTAGAAAGTTGAAATATAATATAAAGCGACTATACTAATATATTTGACTAGCTTAAACATTGTAATAATCGAGTTAGCAAAATATTTACCTATACCATGTATGGCTGAGGCCAATCAACCATTACAAGAAATAGCCATATCTGGCTAAATGTTTACAAAATATTGACAAAAATAAAAGAGAATGGTACAATACTTTAGTGTACCATAAAAACAAACAGACTCAGTTGAAAATAAGATCAATTATTAAAGCATTTGACCTATAAGAGTGAGATTTGTCACACAAAGAAAAAGGACATCTCAGACAAACCAATATGATGCTAAGTTATCCTGCAATAAAAATAATATGTATAAAGACTAACCAGGTATCACAAAAGACAGACAATGTAATAAACTCTTAGTGTACACTAGTGAAATCCTATATATGTTAAAGAAAAAGACTAATTATTGTGTTGTAACACTGACAACAACGTAGGCCATAGGCATGGACCATATAAATTTGAAATTATTTGTGTATTATATAATTATGTTGAAATTTATTTGTTTTGTTATAGGAAGATAGTAATATTATGTGTTCATGTTGTGGAAGAAACTAACAGTTTCACAACAATTTTTTGTTCTAAAAATTGAATTTTAATGGAAACAACCCAAGGTAAGAGTTGTGTATTGTGTTATTTATTATAGTTAATTTATTTAAAAACCAATCATGATTAGTATCATTAGATTCAGTTGAAAACAGAGAATCCAAATGTAGTAATGGCATGCAAATTGTGAGTACTGATGTAAAACTGTTTGACAAATACCAGAGTAATTTTTGAAATATCCTTAGTGTGAAGAATAAGAAATTTTGTTCTAAAGGCTTCGACGGAAGTTAAATTTGTTCCATGGTGTTCCATTTCATTATTCTCAACATTCTAGAAGGAATTTTTACACAAATATACCGGAAGTTCATGAAAACAATCAGCCTGACACAGTATAAAAGAGAGACCAAATTCGACCCAAAAAACACTTCAAGCTTGGAATCCTGAACAGACGCATCACCCACGACACTGATCAACGCAACCAAGGCGAAACCAAAGGCGAGAAATCGACACAAGACACGAAGAAAGGCTTTTCCCGTACATTGACAAATAGACCGACTTAACCTCTACAAGAATCTACGCCAATGTGTTGCAAAATAGAGCAGCAACACGGCACATTTTAATAGAAATCACGCAGCCAGAACGTCAACGGCCCAGGAGGGACCAAAATTTTAAATAGAGAACCAATTCTGCTGTGTTCGCAAAGACAAACTGACTTGACGAAAACTCCCATAACGTTAAACATACACAAAGCCTTTCTCTCGACTGCAAGGGTATCAGCGCTGTGGCGGCCAATTTGGGAACCAACGCGAAGCAGCTGATAATTAGCGGCGGGGTTCGAGCGTAAATCTACTGCCAAACTGTTTCATAAAAAGTGCGGAAGTTGAAAAAATCGCATTTTTGACTTAAAATAAATTCAGTGCACACATGAAGAGGCGAGATTGAAAAACTACCCGAGAGAAGTGTCCAGTGCGAGAATAATTAACCATTGGAACGTGAGTTGTCAAAATTAAAGTCATTTTTTTACCTGGTTACATTTGTCACACAGTTGTACTACACATGCCACACACACCTTGAAATCACTTAATTTTTCTTGTAAAGCATCTTATTGATATGTCTTGGTAGTTCAAAGGAGTCACGTCCTGAGAGTAAAGATTTTTCACGCATTAAACTCATGCTTTTCAACTGAGTAAAAAATTAAAAATACTAGCCGATACTTGATTGGAGAAATAAAATTGTCAATAATAATAATAACTTATAATTTTTTTTTGTAACTCTGCAATTTTTATAATTTTTTCATGAATGTTAGTCCTTCAGACGATTTTTATTTTTTTTAAGAATCATTAAACTTACTTTATTTTTTCAAACCAAACTGACTTGTTTACATTTTTTCATAGAATTAAGAATTTGAAAATTTTAATTTTTTTAATAATAACATTTTTTTCTTGGAACAAAAGATTCCAAGTGGTGCCCACAAAAACATAGTAGATTAAGTTGTGTTACAGGACTACATCACCGGCAGAGGATCCAGTCATCAGAGTAAGTAACAAAAAGTGCGCGGAGGTAACGCCCGACATATTTTTACAACACTACACACACTTTGCAATTTGTTATAAATTGGCGACAACGTGAAGCTTGAAAAAAACGGAACAAGCCCGGCAACTACCAACAGATCAAAATGCCGAAACCTAAGGGAAAAAAGGTGAAGAAGAATGTGGAACCCGAGTTAAGTGTGGAAGACGGAGAGGCAGTACAAATGGAGGAAATAGAGTTAGAACCGCCCACACTAGAATTGGAAAGACCAGTACAAACGGCAGATGAAATAGAGGAACAGACGGGAGAAGAACCCATACAAATGGTAGAACAAACAGAGAAACCCGAACCAGAAAAAATAACAGGGAGCGTTGACATGAATGTGATAATGGTGATGCTCCAAGGAATGAAGGAAATAAAAGGAAGTATAGAATCCTTGAAGGAGGATATGAACAAAAATACACAATCCCTGAAGGAGGAGAATAATAAAAATAGACTGGAAGATAAGGAGAAATTAGACAAAAACATAGAATCCTTAAGGGAGGATATAACCGAGAAAATAAATGACAATGGGAAAAAACTGGAGATATTCCAGGAGAACAAAAAAAGCATAGAGTCCCTGAAAAAAGAAATTAGCATAAAGTACGAAACAGTAAACAAAAAGATCGATGACAATAAAATCGATAGTGACAGGAAGGTCGAAAACATGGAGAAACAGTTGGAAAGATTACAGGAGGGAAATAATACCCGTTTCGAAAATATAGAGGAACAAATAATAGAGACCAAACAAGATGTTAGAAATCTCGAAAACAAGGTAAGGCAGAACCAAGACGCCATCATGCAGGAGGTGGGAGAAGTCCAGAAAGACGTTAGCGAGAGGATGCAGAGAACATATGACATCGCTAACAGGCTGGACGAACAAATAAAAACTAACAAAAATAGCATACAGGAAATAGACCAGAGAGAGAAAAACCTGCAGGAAAGATTAGAGGCGCTGAGAGACACACCTATACTAAATGCTCATACGTGTCACAGTGAAAACAGGGAAGTAATCAACTTCCAAAACTATCGTCGAAACCCAATGGAATTTTTAGAGAGAATGGAAGAGTTTGTTGGGAGAAATAGAGAAACAAGGTGGGACAGGATAAGGGAGATGCTAGACGAGACGTTTAAAAACACTAGGGATAACTGGTGGATAGCGGTACGACCCGAAATCACGAATTTAGCCGAGTTTAAACGCCAGTTCAAGGAGAAGTATTGGTCGGAGACTGCACAAAACAGGGTACGAATGGACATATTCTATGGCAAATACGACGCGTCCAATGGACAGTCCCCGACGTCTTATTTCCTAGGAAAGGTATGTTTGGCACGGAAGTTGATACCGCCAATCCCGGAGGAATGTTTGGTAAGGCAGTTAGCTGGACATTACAGCTATGGTATCAAAGACGCCCAATTGTACCAACAGCTCAGTAAAATAGCCGATCTAGCCAAATTATTAGAAAATTGTGAAGCCACTGGAAGGTTCCAGGATTACCAACCCCCCAATCGTAAGGTAGAATATAATAGCAACAATAACGGACCAAACCGGAATGGAGGTGGAAACGGTAACAACCTTAACACAAATAACCAGAACAATAATACCCCACCAAATGGTCGAAATAATAACACTCAGGGTCCAAATAACCGCAACTATCCGGGACCAAACAGAGGTAAATACCCCGAGAATAATTACGGTAGAAACTACCACCATGGAAACAGTTATCGCGGAAATAACTATAGGGGAAATAATTATGGTCAACGTAATAATTATCGTAACAGGGGCGACCAAGGAGGAGGCGATAGGAGAAATCAAGAATATAGGCCCCAGGTAAACTATACAATGGCCAATAACCAACGGCCATATCCACCCAATGTACCCACTTACATGTTTTACCCACAACAGGCGCCAGGTAACCCGAGTAATACATCGAATAGCCCACCTATTAGTGGTAATCCCGAGGTCAGGCAAGAACCACAGATGGGTCAGCAACCCAATATTCCGGGAGACCGGGCCAATGAGACCGTGGCTCATTTAAACTAAACGCGGCAGTGGAAAAGGAAAACCGCCCTTCACTGAACCAATATTATGGGGTGACTAGTTACAAACATAGACAGGACAAAGACGGGACTATGACATTAAGAATAAATAATTATCTTAAGGATATTAGAGAGGAGTTATTAGAAGAGAGTGACAATATCGTTAAAAATCACAACAAAGGGAATAATAGTATCGTACAGATCAAGGCAAATATCAATGGCATAGAAACAATATTACTCATCGACACGGGGTCAAACGTATCGCTTATCGACAGTGTAGAGTTAGAGAGGATCAAACAAAACAGTAATTTACCCATACCCACTCTGCCTATAAATAACATCATTCTAGTCGGAGCAACGGGGAGGCAAAATAAATCGATAAAGAAACAGGTGTCATTAGAGATGACTAGTAATGGGGTAACGTTACCAATAGGGTTATTAGTGGCGAATAATTTACACATGAGTATCCTAATAGGCTGCGATATACTTAGGCCATATCATGCGGTAATAGATTTAGAGGGTAAGATGATAACTTTAAAAACTAACGAGGGAATTTGGACCAATAATTTAATTGATGTCCAAGGAGATGGTACAAACAACACACCTTGTCAAGCGATAGTAAACCATTATTATTGTGCCGATCGACCAATAAACATGCCTTTATATCAGGAGGAAAACCCAGAGTTGTGGTCAGAAAAATTAGAAGAAATACGGGATTTCCAAAGGACGAAAGCAAGGGGTCTGATCAGCGAAACACAGGCGGAACAATTAATCAAGGTATATAACAATTATAAACACATATTCTCAAACACTCCAGGTAAAGCCAGAGATTATCAATGCACCATAAAATTAAAAACTCCGGTGGAATTTAAAAGGAAATCGTACCCAATCGCCTACTCGCTAAAGAACGAAGTGAGGGAAGAATTGAACAGAATGATAGAGGACGACATAATCGAGTATAGTCATTCGCCCTTTACGAGCCCAATAATAGCTGTGCCGAAAAAGAATGGACAGGTACGTATATGTCTCGATGCTAGGGAGATTAACAAGATGATTGTTAACGACCGCACATCACCTGGGGAGATAGAAGAGATATTGAAAAAGTTTCACGGGACAAAGTATATAAGTTCATGGGATACTGTATGCGGCTACTGGCAGGTAGAACTCCACCCTGATAGTAGGAAATATATGGCGTTCATATTCGAGGGCAGAAACTATCAGTTTAAGTGGTTACCCTTTGGTTTAATAAATTCTGTGGCGGTGTTTGTAAAGATAATGGACAGAATATTGGGGCAGGAAGTGCTGAAGTTTACGACAGTATATGTCGACGATTTACTGGTAACTTCAGCGAATTGGGATGACCATTGTAATAGGGTTGAACAGGTGTTAGAGAAACTATCAGAGAATAATATCACCCTCAAATTAGACAAATCCCAATTCATTGCAAATGAGGTGAAATTTTTAGGCTTTAATCTAACAGAACAAGGGATTACTCCATCCAAGAGAAGGTAGAGGCCATACAGAAGTTCCCCACCCCAAAGAACAGGAAACAGCTTCAGTCATTTTTAGGAATCTGTAACTATTACAGGAAGTTTCGGTCCAATTACTCAGAACTAACTGCCAGGTTCCAAAAGCAGTTATCAGCTAAAGACAAATGGATTTGGGGACCAGAGCAAGATGGAGTGTTCAGTCTCATAAAGGAAAAGTTTTTAGAAGCAGTAATGTTGCATCATCCCGACTTTACAAAACCATTTTTTCTAAATTGCGATGCCAGTAACGTGAGTTTAGGTGCAGCCCTATATCAGGAAGATCAGGGTGGTAACCATTTAGTAATTAGCTTTGCTAGCCGCGTGCTGAACAGTTGCGAACGAAACTACAATACTACCGAAAAAGAATTGTTGAGTGTAGTTTTTGCATGCGGTAAATTTAGGACATATATATTAGGGTACCATATAACAGTTAGAAGCGACCACAAATCTATATCATTTTTAAAGCATTGTAAGCTGAACCACGGAAGGCTGACGAGATGGGTTTTGGCCTTGCAAGAATATAACATCACATGGGAATATATACCCGGCAAACAGAACGTAGCAGCCGACGTCCTATCTCGCATCAATATACCAGACCAAACCTTTGACGGCGAAAAGGAACAATTAGCAAAAGTATACCATATTATTAAGAGCAGGGAAGATTTAAAAGATATTTTAAACGATATAAAGTCACAACAGGAGGCCGATCCAAAATTAGGAGATATTAGAAAAAGGGTACAGGAAGGCGATGAGGTCATAAACAGATATTACTGTATACACAACGACACTTTGTTTATAAGGAATACCCCGCACCAAGAGAATTGGAAGTTAGTAATTCCACCAGCGATAGAGAGACCGCTAATAATCGACTATCACGATAGGTACGGACATATGGGTGCCCTCAAAGTAAGGAAGGCATTGGAAGAGCAAACGTACATCAAAAGGATGAATAAGAAGGTGCAACTAGCGATACGGTCGTGCGATATTTGTCAAAAAGTAAAATGTGATAACGAAAGAAAGGAAGGGGTCTTGATACCCATAACATCCACCGAAAAATTGGAAACGGTATTTCTCGATATCTGTGGACCATTTCCACGCAGCGGTGGGAGACACAGATATAAATTTATCGTAATCATCTTCGACCATTTTAGCAAATATACCAAGCTATACCCAATAACTAGGGCAACGACCAGGAAAATAATAGACATCATAATAGAACGATATATAATGGAGGTAGGCCAACCGTATTCTATAATTACGGACCACGGTACCCAGTTTAGGGGAAAACTTTGGAAGGAAAACCTTGGAGAACACGGGATAAAAATGTACAAGACGTCCTTATATCACCTGAATAGTAACCCAGCCGAGAGAGTGTTAAGGGAAGTAGGACGGTTGCTGAGAACATACTGCCATAACGAACAGAAAAGATGGCCTGAATACGTAGCATCAACCGAGGATTTTCTCAATTTCTCATATCACAATACCATCGAGGTGTCACCATACACCGTTATGTTCGAAAGACCCCCACCACGAGAGATAAAAGAGATTATTAATTTTCCCGACGAACCCGCATACCAATTTGAAAGAACCAAATGTTATAACAAGGTGTTAGAAAAAACGGAACAGCAGTGGAAGAAATATGTCAAATCCCAGCCCAAGGCAATTAAATATAAGGTAGGAGAAAAGGTGTTAGTAAAAAATAGAGAATTGCCCAATGCTATACAAGGCATAACGAGGAAATTGCTACTTTTATATACAGGACCTTTCACGATCACCAAAGACAATGAAAATAATACATACGAGGTAACCGACACAGTTAGTAACAAAGTAAAAGGTACGTATAACCAAACATCATTGAAAAAGTACCATGATTAAAAATCACAAGTCAAATACTCAATCAGTGAGCAGGTACCATGAATAAAAACCTAAGTCAAATACAGCATCATTGAGAAGGTACCATGACTAAAAACATGTTAACGTGAATTTTCTAACTTACCCATAATTAGAAAGGAGATAGAGATTATTAAATAAATATAAATATTATTATATAATTATTATCATTAATAAACATTACGAGAAGGACACCTTACACCATAGGCAAGAATATATATATATATATATATATATAAAATATAGATTTATTTCCAATAGCCAAGTCAACGTATATTTACCAGCTTACCCGTACTTAGAGGAGGAGAAAAAGGAAAGGACAGAATTAATTAAATAAATTATTAAGCAATCAAATAACAATTGATATTACTAAGGGGGAGAAAAGAAGGAGAAATACTGTCATATAATTAATACTAAAAGGAAATGATAAATGAAAAAAAAAAGGAAACAGTGTGTTACATAAGGAGGTAATGATGAATATAAGTATAGCTATTAACATTGAATGATTTTAAACGATAATTTTACCTGTGGAGAACGATATATTAATATAATTGTGAAATAATCAGAAGAGTTTAAGAAAGGGAATTTATGTGTAGGAGCCTATGATCTTTGAATTTTTTATTATTATTATTATTTGTTGCGAAGGTGCAATTATTATTTTTCTGGACAGGGATGTGTTGCCTCTGATTTCAGTAGTTATAGATAGGGAAGGGCAGAGAATGTATGCCATAGCGAGCCACTCTGACTCCCAACCCTCTATAAAAGTTAGGGAATTGTTAGGGAATTATATCAAAGATTAAATAATTAACATCAAGGTAAAAAGGAAAGGAATAGGTGATACGACAAAGAACGAAATAGGAATATGGAGTTGGATTAATATATTAAACGAGTAGTACAGGAATTTAATTATAAGATAAAAGAATGAAATATAAAGAAGCTAATAAAATGTGAATATAGAAATGATAATTTCATCAAAACCAAAAATATGTTTTTCAAAAATTACCAATTTTAACGAAAAGGCATATGTAACGTCACAGAACGTTCCATAAAGCAAATCATTTACATAGCAATTTATCATAAGAGGAAAGTGAGGTGAACAGTATCGAACCCAAGTAGTCCCAAAAAATTGTGTAATATTGTCTAATAATTAACACTACTAATATGAAAAAACGACCAGACTATGACTAAGACTCAAACCCCATATATATTATTAAAGTGAATAACAGTGAAAAAACCATAAGATACTACAAATAATATCAGAATCAACCAAAATGAAGTCATTAATTATTAAGTTTAGTAACTCTGAATAGAGTATAAAGAACTATTTATTGTGAATGAATGGACATGATCCATTATTATATTATGTAATGTAAAATAAATAAATGTATTAAATGACTTAAATACATTATTAGAAAGGATCTAAGTTAAAATAAAAAATATATAATTGTTATGACAAAAAATATTAATGTGTTGGATTTGAGACCAATCACTCAGATTTCATGAAAAAATTAATTATTATCAAATTGAGATAAAAACTATATGTAATTGTCAAGTAGACAAAGATGAACAAATTATCTTAAAAAAAGAAAGCTGTCAAATGAATAAAAGTCAGTAAAAATAGCCAAAAACAGTATTAACTAAAAACATGTAGTAGGCATATAATATGGTGATATTTATGCATTTAATGTTGACAAAATGCAACCAAATTGCATTAGAAAGTTGAAATATAATATAAAGCGACTATACTAATATATTTGACTAACTTAAACATTGTAATAATCGAGTTAGCAAAATATTTACCTATACCATGTATGGCTGAGGCCAATCAACCATTACAAGAAATAGCCATATCTGGCTAAATGTTTACAAAATATTGACAAAAATAAAAGAGAATGGTACAATACTTTAGTGTACCATTAAAAACAAACAGACTCAGTTGAAAATAAGATCAATTATTAAAGCATTTGACCTATAAGAGTGAGATTTGTCACACAAAGAAAAAGGACATCACAGACAAACCAATATGATGCTAAGTTATCCTGCAATAAAAATAATATGTATAAAGACTAACCAGGTATCACAAAAGACAGACAATGTAATAAACTCTTAGTGTACACTAGTGAAATCCTATATATGTTAAAGAAAAAGACTAATTATTGTGTTGTAACACTGCCAACAAAGTAGGCCATAGGCATGGACCATATAAAATTGAAATTATTTGTGTATTATATAATTAAGTTAAAATTTATTTGTTTTGTTATAGGAAGATAGTAATATTATGTGTTCATGTTGTGGAAGAAACTAACAGTTTCACAACAATTTTTTGTTCTAAAAATTGAATTTTAATGGAAACAACCCAAGGTAAGAGTTGTGTATTGTGTTATTTATTATAGTTAAATTATTTAAAAACCAATCATGATTAGTATCATTAGATTCAGTTGAAAACAGAGAATCCAAATGTAGTAATGGCATGCAAATTGTGAGTACTGATGTAAAACTGTTTGACAAATACCAGAGTAATTTTTGAAATATCCTTAGTGTGAAGAATAAGAAATTTTGTTCTAAAGGCTTCGACGGAAGTTAAATTTGTTCCATGGTGTTCCATTTCATTATTCTCAACATTCTAGAAGGAATTTTTACACAAATATACCGGAAGTTCATGAAAACAATCAGCCTGACACAGTATAAAAGAGAGACCCAATTCGACCCAAAAAACACTTCAAGCTTGGAATCCTGAACAGACGCATCACCCACGACACTGATCAACGCAACCAAGGCGAAACCAAAGGCGAGAAATCGACACAAGACACGAAGAAAGGCTTTTCCCGTACATTGACAAATAGACCGACTTAACCTCTACAAGAATCTACGCCAATGTGTTGCGAAATAGAGCAGCAACACGGCACATTTTAATAGAAATCACGCAGCCAGAACGTCAACGGCCCAGGAGGGACCAAAATTTTAAATAGAGAACCAATTCTGCTGTGTTCGCAAAGACAAACTGACTTGACAAAAACTCCCATAACGTTAAACATACACAAAGCCTTTCTCTCGACTGCAAGGGTATCAGCGCTGTGGCGGCCAATTTGGGAACCAACGCGAAGCAGCTGATAATTAGCGGCGGGGTTCGAGCGTAAATCTACTGCCAAACTGTTTCACAAAAAGTGCGGAAGTTGAAAAAATCGCAATTTTGACTTAAAATAAATTCAGTGCACACATGAAGAGGCGAGATTGAAAAACTACCCGAGAGAAGTGTCCAGTGCGAGAATAATTAACCATTGGAACGTGAGTTGTCAAAATTAAAGTCATTTTTTTACCTGGTTACATTTGTCACACAGTTGTACTACACATGCCACACACACCTTGAAATCACTTAATTTTTCTTGTAAAGCATCTTATTGATATGTCTTGGTAGTTCAAAGGAGTCACGTCCTGAGAGTAAAGATTTTTCACGCATTAAACTCATGCTTTTCAACTGAGTAAAAAATTAAAAATACTAGCCGATACTTGATTGGAGAAATAAAATTGTCAATAATAATAATAACTTATAATTTTTTTTTGTAACTCTGCAATTTTTATAATTTTTTCATGAATGTTAGTCCTTCAGACGATTTTTATTTTTTTTAAGAATCATTAAACTTACTTTATTTTTTTCAAACCAAACTGACTTGTTTACATTTTTTCATAGAATTAAGAATTCGAAAATTTTAATTTTTTTAATAATAACATTTTTTTCTTGGAACAAAAGATTCCAAGTGGTGCCCACAAAAACATAGTAGATTAAGTTGTGTTACAGGACTACATCACCGGCAGAGGATCCAGTCATCAGAGTAAGTAACAAAAAGTGTGCGGAGGTAACGCCCGACATATTTTTACAATACTACACACACTTTGCAATTTGTTATAAATTGGCGCCCAACGTGGGGCTTGAAAAAAAACGGAACAAGCCCGGCAACTACCAACAGATCAAAATGCCGAAACCTAAGGGAAAAAAGGTGAAGAAGAATGTGGAACCCGAGTTAAGTGTGGAAGACGGAGAGGCAGTACAAATGGAGGAAATAGAGTTAGAACCGCCCACACTAGAATTGGAAAGACCAGTACAAACGGCAGATGAAATAGAGGAACAGACGGGAGAAGAACCCATACAAATGGTAGAACAAACAGAGAAACCCGAACCAGAAAAAATAACAGGGAGCGTTGACATGAATGTGATAATGGTGACGCTCCAAGGAATGAAGGAAATAAAAGGAAGTATAGAATCCTTGAAGGAGGATATGAACAAAAATACACAATCCCTGAAGGAGGAGAATAATAAAAATAGACTGGAAGATAAGGAGAAATTAGACAAAAACATAGAATCCTTAAGGGAGGATATAACCGAGAAAATAAATGACAATGGGAAAAAACTGGAGATATTCCAGGAGGAGAACAAAAAAAGCATAGAGTCCCTGAAAAAAGAAATTAGCATAAAGTACGAAACAGTAAACAAAAAGATCGATGACAATAAAATCGATAGTGACAGGAAGGTCGAAAACATGGAGAAACAGTTGGAAAGATTACAGGAGGGAAATAATACCCGTTTCGAAAATATAGAGGAACAAATAATAGAGACCAAACAAGATGTTAGAAATCTCGAAAACAAGGTAAGGCAGAACCAAGACGCCATCATGCAGGAGGTGGGAGAAGTCCAGAAAGACGTTAGCGAGAGGATGCAGAGAACATATGACATCGCTAACAGGCTGGACGAACAAATAAAAACTAACAAAAATAGCATACAGGAAATAGACCAGAGAGAGAAAAACCTGCAGGAAAGATTAGAGGCGCT
This sequence comes from Magicicada septendecula, assembly GCA_034769895.1. Taxonomy (NCBI): domain Eukaryota; kingdom Metazoa; phylum Arthropoda; class Insecta; order Hemiptera; family Cicadidae; genus Magicicada; species Magicicada septendecula. Next base: position 235,379,531 of record CM068367.1, read on the forward strand.
GAGAGACACACCTATACTAAATGCTCATACGTGTCACAGTGAAAACAGGGAAGTAATCAACTTCCAAAACTATCGTCGAAACCCAATGGAATTTTTAGAGAGAATGGAAGAGTTTGTTGGGAGAAATAGAGAAACAAGGTGGGACAGGATAAGGGAGATGCTAGACGAGACGTTTAAAAACACTAGGGATAACTGGTGGATAGCGGTACGACTCGAAATCACGAATTTAGCCGAGTTTAAACGCCAGTTCAAGGAGAAGTATTGGTCGGAGACTGCACAAAACAGGGTACGAATGGACATATTCTATGGCAAATACGACGCGTCCAATGGACAGTCCTCGACGTCTTATTTCCTAGGAAAGGTATGTTTGGCACGGAAGTTGATACCGCCAATCCCGGAGGAATGTTTGGTAAGGCAGTTAGCTGGACATTACAGCTATGGTATCAAAGACGCCCAATTGTACCAACAGCTCAGTAAAATAGCCGATCTAGCCAAATTATTAGAAAATTGTGAAGCCACTGGAAGGTTCCAGGATTACCAACCCCCCAATCGTAAGGTAGAATATAATAGCAACAATAACGGACCAAACCGGAATGGAAGTGGAAACGGTAACAACCTTAACACAAATAACCAGAACAATAATACCCCACCAAATGGCCGAAATAATAACACTCAGGGTCCAAATAACCGCAACTATCCGGGACCAAACAGAGGTAATTACCCCGAGAATAATTACGGTAGAAACTACCACCAGTGAAACAGTTATCGCGGAAATAACTATAGGGGAAATAATTATGGTCAACGTAATAATTATCGTAACGGGGGCGACCAAGGAGGAGGCGATAGGAGAAATCAAGAATATAGGCCCCAGGTAAACTATACAATGGCCAATAACCAACGGCCATATCCACCTAATGTACCCACTTACATGTTTTACCCACAACAGGCGCCAGGTAACCCGAGTAATACATCGAATAGCCCACCTATTAGTGGTAATCCCGAGGTCAGGCAAGAACCACAGATGGGTCAGCAACCCAATATTCCGGGAGACCGGGCCAATGAGACCGTGGCTCATTTAAACTAAACGCGGCAGTGGAAAAGGAAAACCGCCCTTCACTGAACCAATATTATGGGGTGACTAGTTACAAACATAGACAGGACAAAGACGGGACTATGACATTAAGAATAAATAATTATCTTAAGGATATTAGAGAGGAGTTATTAGAAGAGAGTGACAATATCGTTAAAAATCACAACAAAGGGAATAATAGTATCGTACAGATCAAGGCAAATATCAATGGCATAGAAACAATATTACTCATCGACACGGGGTCAAACGTATCGCTTATCGACAGTGTAGAGTTAGAGAGGATCAAACAAAACAGTAATTTACCCATACCCACTCTGCCTATAAATAACATCATTCTAGTCGGAGCAACGGGGAGGCAAAATAAATCGATAAAGAAACAGGTGTCATTAGAGATGACTAGTAATGGGGTAACGTTACCAATAGGGTTATTAGTGGCGAATAATTTACACATGAGTATCCTAATAGGCTGCGATATACTTAGGCCATATCATGCGGTAATAGATTTAGAGGGTAAGATGATAACTTTAAAAACTAACGAGGGAATTTGAACCAATAATTTAATTGATGTCCAAGGAGATGGTACAAACAACACACCTTGTCAAGCGATAGTAAACCATTATTATTGAGCCGATCGACCAATAAACATGCCTTTATATCAGGAGGAAAACTTAGAGTTGTGGTCAGAAAAATTAGAAGAAATACGGGATTTCCAAAGGACGAAAGCAAGGGGTCTGATCAGCGAAACACAGGCGGAACAATTAATCAAGGTATATAACAATTATAAACACATATTCTCAAACACTCCAGGTAAAGCCAGAGATTATCAATGCACCATAAAATTAAAAAGTCCGGTGGAATTTAACAGGAAATCGTACCCGATCGCCTACTCGCTAAAGAACGAAGTGAGGGAAGAATTGAACAGAATGATAGAGGACGACATAATCGAGTATAGTCATTCGCCCTTTACGAGCCCAATAATAGCTGTGCCGAAAAAGAATGGACAGGCACGTATATGTCTCGATGCTAGGGAGATTAACAAGATGATTGTTAACGACCGCACATCACCTGGGGAGATAGAAGAGATATTGAAAAAGTTTCACGGGACAAAGTATATAAGTTCATGGGATACCGTATGCGGCTACTGGCAGGTAGAACTCCACCCTGATAGTAGGAAATATATGGCGTTCATATTCGAGGGCAGAAACTATCAGTTTAAACGGTACCCTTTGGTTTAATAAATTATGTGGCGGTGTTTGTAAAGATAATGGACAGAATATTGGGGCAGGAAGTGCTGAAGTTTACGACAGTATATGTCGACGATTTACTGGTAACTTCAGCGAATTGGGATGACCATTGTAATAGGGTTGAACAGGTGTTAGAGAAACTATCAGAGAATAATATCACCCTCAAATTAGACAAGTCCCAATTCATTGCAAATGAGGTGAAATTTTTAGGCTTTAATCTAACAGAACAAGGGATTACTCCATCCAAAGAGAAGGTAGAGGCCATACAGAAGTTCCCCACCACAAAGAACAGGAAACAGCTTGTCATTTTTAGGAATCTGTAACTATTACAGGAAGTTTCGGTCCAATTACTCAGAACTAACTGCCAGGTTCCAAAAGCAGTTATCAGCTAAAGACAAATGGATTTGGGGACCAGAGCAAGATGGAGTGCTCAGTCTCATAAAGGAAAAGTTTTTAGAAGCAGTAATGTTGCATCATCCCGACTTTACAAAACCATTTTTTCTAAATTGCGATGCCAGTAACGTGAGTTTAGGTGCAGCCCTATATCAGGAAGATCAGGGTGGTAACCATTTAGTAATTAGCTTTGCTAGCCGCGTGCTGAACAGTTGCGAACGAAACTACAATACTACCGAAAAAGAATTGTTGAGTGTAGTTTTTGCATGCGGTAAATTTAGGACATATATATTAGGGTACCATATAACAGTTAGAAGCGACCACAAATCTATATCATTTTTAAAGCATTGTAAGCTGAACCACGGAAGGCTGACGAGATGGGTTTTGGCCTTGCAAGAATATAACATCACATGGGAATATATACCCGGCAAACAGAACGTAGCAGCCGACGTCCTATCTCGCATCAATATACCAGACCAAACCTTTGACGGCGAAAAGGAACAATTAGCAAAAGTATACCATATTATTAAGAGCAGGGAAGATTTAAAAGATATTTTAAACGATATAAAGTCACAACAGGAGGCCGATCCAAAATTAGGAGATATTAGAAAAAGGGTACAGGAAGGCGATGAGGTCATAAACAGATATTACTGTATACACAACGACACTTTGTTTATAAGGAATACCCCGCACCAAGAGAATTGGAAGTTAGTAATTCCACCAGCGATAGAGAGACCGCTAATAATCGACTATCACGATAGGTACGGACATATGGGTGCCCTCAAAGTAAGGAAGGCATTGGAAGAGCAAACGTACATCAAAGGGATGAATAAGAAGGTGCAACTAGCGATACGGTCGTGCGATATTTGTCAAAAAGTAAAATGTGATAACGAAAGAAAGGAAGGGGTCTTGATACCCATAACATCCACCGAAAAATTGGAAACGGTATTTCTCGATATCTGTGGACCATTTCCACGCAGCGGTGGGAGACACAGATATAAATTTATCGTAATCATCTTCGACCATTTTAGCAAATATACCAAGCTATACCCAATAACTAGGGCAACGACCAGGAAAATAATAGACATCATAATAGAACGATATATAATGGAGGTAGGCCAACCGTATTCTATAATTACGGACCACGGTACCCAGTTTAGGGGAAAACTTTGGAAGGAAAACCTTGGAGAACACGGGATAAAAATGTACAAGACGTCCGTATATCACCCGAATAGTAACGCAGCCGAGAGAGTGTTAAGGGAAGTAGGACGGTTGCTGAGAACATACTGCCATAACGAACAGAAAAGATGGCATGAATACGTAGCATCAACCGAGGATTTTCTCAATTTCTCATATCACAATACCATCGAGGTGTCACCATACACCGTTATGTTCGAAAGACCCCCACCACGAGAGATAAAAGAGATTATTAATTTTCCCGACGAACCCGCATACCAATTTGAAAGAACCAAATGTTATAACAAGGTGTTAGAAAAAACGGAACAGCAGTGGAAGAAATATGTCAAATCCCAGCCCAAGGCAATTAAATATAAGGTAGGAGAAAAGGTGTTAGTAAAAAATAGAGAATTGCCCAATGCTATACAAGGCATAACGAGGAAATTGCTACTTTTATATACAGGACCTTTCACGATCACCAAAGACAATGAAAATAATACATACGAGGTAACCGACACGGTTAGTAACAAAGTAAAAGGTACGTATAACCAAAGATCATTGAAAAAGTACCATGATTGAAAATCACAAGTCAAATACTCAATCAGTGAGCAGGTACCATGAATAAAAACCTAAGTCAAATACAGCATCATTGAGAAGGTACCATGACTAAAAACATGTTAACGTGAATTTTCTAACTTACCCATAATTAGAAAGGAGATAGAGATTATTAAATAAATATAAATATTATTATATAATTATTATCATTAATAAACATTACGAGAAGGACACCTTACACCATAGGCAAGAATATATATATATATAAAATATAGATTTATTTCCAATAGCCAAGTCAACGTATATTTACCAGCTTACCCGTACTTAGAGGAGGAGAAAAAGGAAAGAAGGAAAGCACAGAATTAATTAAATAAATTATTAAGCAATCAAATAACAATTGATATTACTAAGGGGGAGAAAAGAAGGAGAAATACTGTCATATAATTAATACTAAAAGGAAATGATAAATGAAAAAAAAAAAAAAAGGAAACAGTGTGTTACATAAGGAGGTAATGATGAATATAAGTATAGCTATTAACATTGAATGATTTTAAACGATAATTTTACCTGTGGAGAACGATATATTAATATAATTGTGAAATAATCAGAAGAGTTTAAGAAAGGGAATTTATGTGTAGGAGCCTATGATCTTTGAATTTATTATTATTATTATTATTATTTGTTGCGAAGGTGCAATTATTATTTTTCTGGACAGGGATGTGTTGCCTCTGATTTCAGTAGTTATAGATAGGGAAGGGCAGAGAATGTATGCCATAGCGAGCCACTCTGACTCCCAACCCTCTATAAAAGTTAGGGAATTGTTAGGGAATTATATCAAAGATTAAATAATTAACATCAAGGTAAAAAGGAAAGGAATAGGTGATACGACAAAGAACGAAATAGGAATATGGAGTTGGATTAATATATTAAAGGAGTAGTACAGGAATTTAATTATAAGATAAAAGAATGAAATATAAAGAAGCTAATAAAATGTGAATATAGAAATGATAATTTCATCAAAACCAAAAATATGTTTTTCAAAAATTATCAATTTTAACGAAAAGGCATATGTAACGTCACAGAACGTTCCATAAAGCAAATCATTTACATAGCAATTTATCATAAGAGGAAAGTGAGGTGAACAGTATCGAACACAAGTAGTCCCAAAAAATTGTGTAATATTGTCTAATAATTAACACTACTAATATGAAAAAACGACCAGACTATGACTAAGACTCAAACCCCATATATATTATTAAAGTGAATAACAGTGAAAAAACCATAAGATACTACAAATAATATCAGAATCAACCAAAATGAAGTCATTAATTATTAAGTTTAGTAACTCTGAATAGAGTATAAAGAACTATTTATTGTGAATGAATGGACATGATCCATTATATTATGTAATGTAAAATAAATAAATGTATTAAATGACTTAAATACATTATTAGAAAGGATCTAAGTTAAAATAAAAAATATATAATTGTTATGACAAAAAATATTAATGTGTTGGATTTGAGACCAATCACTCAGATTTCATGAAAAAATTAATTATTATCAAATTGAGATAAAAACTATATGTAATTGTCAAGTAGACAAAGATGAACAATTTATCTTAAATAAAGAAAGCTGTCAAATGAATAAAAGTCAGTCAAAATAGCCAAAAACAGTATTAACTAAAAACATGTAGTAGGCATATAATATGGTGATATTTATGCATTTAGTGTTGACAAAATGCAACCAAATTGCATTAGAAAGTTGAAATATAATATAAAGTGACTATACTAATATATCTGACTAACTTAAACATTGTAATAATCGAGTTAGCAAAATATTTACCTATACCATGTATGGCTGAGGCCAATCAACCATTACAAGAAATAGCCATATCTGGCTAAATGTTTACAAAATATTGACAAAAATAAAAGAGAATGGTACAATACTTTAGTGTACCATAAAAACAAACAGACTCAGTTGAAAATAAGATCAATTATTAAAGCATTTGACCTATAAGAGCGAGATTTGTCACACAAAGAAAAAGGACATCTCAGACAAACCAATATGATGCTAAGTTATCCTGCAATAAAAATAATATGTATAAAGACTAACCAGGTATCACAAAAGACAGACAATGTAATAAACTCTTAGTGTACACTAGTGAAATCCTATATATGTTAAAGAAAAAGACTAATTATTGTGTTGTAACACTGACAACAACGTAGGCCATAGGCATGGACCATATAAAATTGAAATTATTTGTGTATTATATAATTATGTTAAAATTTATTTGTTTTGTTATAGGAAGATAGTAATATTATGTGTTCATGTTGTGGAAGAAACTAACAGTTTCACAACAATTTTTTGTTCTAAAAATTGAATTTTAATGGAAACAACCCAAGGTAAGAGTTGTGTATTGTGTTATTTATTATAGTTAATTTATTTAAAAACCAATCATGATTAGTATCATTAGATTCAGTTGAAAACAGAGAATCCAAATGTAGTAATGGCATGCAAATTGTGAGTACTGATGTAAAACTGTTTGACAAATACCAGAGTAATTTTTGAAATATCCTTAGTGTGAAGAATAAGAAATTTTGTTCTAAAGGCTTCGACGGAAGTTAAATTTGTTCCATGGTGTTCCATTTCATTATTCTCAACATTCTAGAAGGAATTTTTACACAAATATACCGGAAGTTCATGAAAACAATCAGCCTGACACAGTATAAAAGAGAGACCAAATTCGACCCAAAAAACACTTCAAGCTTGGAATCCTGAACAGACGCATCACCCACGACACTGATCAACGCAACCAAGGCGAAACCAAAGGCTAGAAATCGACACAAGACACGAAGAAAGGCTTTTCCCGTACATTGACAAATAGACCGACTTAACCTCTACAAGAATCTACGCCAATGTGTTGCGAAATAGAGCAGCAACACGGCACATTTTAATAGAAATCACGCAGCCAGAACGTCAATGGCCCAGGAGGGACCAAAATTTTAAATAGAGAACCAATTCTGCTGTGTTCGCAAAGACAAACTGACTTGACAAAAACTCCCATAACGTTAAACATACACAAAGCCTTTCTCTCGACTGCAAGGGTATCAGCGCTGTGGCGGCCAATTTGGGAACCAACGCGAAGCAGCTGATAACTAGCGGCGGGGTTCGAGCGTAAATCCACTGCCAAACTGTTTCACAAAAAGTGCGGAAGTTGAAAAAATCGCATTTTTGACTTAAAATAAATTCAGTGCACACATGAAGAGGCGAGATTGAAAAACTACCCGAGAGAAGTGTCCAGTGCGAGAATAATTAACCATTGGAACGTGAGTTGTCAAAATTAAAGTCATTTTTTTACCTGGTTACATTTGTCACACAGTTGTACTACACATGCCACACACACCTTGAAATCACTTAATTTTTCTTGTAAAGCATCTTATTGATATGTCTTGGTAGTTCAAAGGAGTCACGTCCTGAGAGTAAAGATTTTTCACGCATTAAACTCATGCTTTTCAACTGAGTAAAAAATTAAAAATACTAGCCGATACTTGAGTGGAGAAATAAAATTGTCAATAATAATAATAACTTATAATTTTTTTTTGTAACTCTGCAATTTTTATAATTTTTTCATGAATGTTAGTCCTTCAGACGATTTTAATTTTTTTTAAGAATCATTAAACTTACTTTATTTTTTCAAACCAAACTGACTTGTTTACATTTTTTCATAGAATTAAGAATTCGAAAATTTTAATTTTTTTAATAATAACATTTTTTTCTTGGAACAAAAGATTCCAAGTGGTGCCCACAAAAACATAGTAGATTAAGTTGTGTTACAGGACTACATCACCGGCAGAGGATCCAGTCATCAGAGTAAGTAACAAAAAGTGCGCGGAGGTAACGCCCGACATATTTTTACAACACTACACACACTTTGCAATTTGTTATAAATTGGCGCCCAACGTGGGGCTTGAAAAAAACGGAACAAGCCCGGCAACTACCAACACATCAAAATGCTGAAACCTAAGGGAAAAAAGGTGAAGAAGAATGTGGAACCCGAGTTAAGTGTGGAAGACGGAGAGGCAGTACAAATGGAGGAAATAGAGTTAGAACCGCCCACACTAGAATTGGAAAGACCAGTACAAACGGCAGATGAAATAGAGGAACAGACGGGAGAAGAACCCATACAAATGGTAGAACAAACAGAGAAACCCGAACCAGAAAAAATAAATAAATAAAATAAATAAATGTATTAAATGACTTAAATACATTATTAGAAAGGATCTAAGTTAAAATAAAAAATATATAATTGTTATGACAAAAAATATTAATTATCTTGTTGTTGCATCCTCTTCGTTCACTTATTAATTTAATAATATATATATACTTTCACTTATGAACTTACTATTGTCACTTCCCAAACGTTTCAAGATGTTGTTTCTCTTCTTCAGTGGGTTGAGTACACAACCCACTGAAGAAGAGAAACAACATCTTGAAACGTTTGGGAAGTGACAATAGTAAGTTCTTAAGTGAAAGTATATATATATTATTAAAAAATATTAATGTGTTGGATCTGAGACCAATCACTCAGATTTCATGAAAAAATTAATTATTATCAAATTGAGATAAAAACTATATGTAATTGTCAAGTAGACAAAGATGAACAATTTATCTTAAATAAAGAAAGCTGTCAAATGAATAAAAGTCAGTCAAAATAGCCAAAAACAGTATTAACTAAAAACATGTAGTAGGCATATAATATGGTGATATTTATGCATTTAATGTTGACAAAATGCAACCAAATTGCATTAGAAAGTTGAAATATAATATAAAGTGACTATACTAATATATTTGACTAACTTAAACATTGTAATAATCGAGTTAGCAAAATATTTACCTATACCATGTATGGCTGAGGCCAATCAACCATTACAAGAAATAGCCATATCTGGCTAAATGTTTACAAAATATTGACAAAAATAAAAGAGAATGGTACAATACTTTAGTGTACCATAAAAACAAACAGACTCAGTTGAAAATAAGATCAATTATTAAAGCATTTGACCTATAAGAGCGAGATTTGTCACACAAAGAAAAAGGACATCTCAGACAAACCAATATGATGCTAAGTTATCCTGCAATAAAAATAATATGTATAAAGACTAACCAGGTATCACAAAAGACAGACAATGTAATAAGCTCTTAGTGTACACTAGTGAAATCCTATATATGTTAAAGAAAAAGACTAATTATTGTGTTGTAACACTGACAACAACGTAGGCCATAGGCATGGACCATATAAAATTGAAATTATTTGTGTATTATATAATTATGTTAAAATTTATTTGTTTTGTTATAGGAAGATAGTAATATTATGTGTTCATGTTGTGGAAGAAACTAACAGTTTCACAACAATTTTTTGTTCTAAAAATTGAATTTTAATGGAAACAACCCAAGGTAAGAGTTGTGTATTGTGTTATTTATTATAGTTAATTTATTTAAAAACCAATCATGATTAGTATCATTAGATTCAGTTGAAAACAGAGAATCCAAATGTAGTAATGGCATGCAAATTGTGAGTACTGATGTAAAACTGTTTGACAAATACCAGAGTAATTTTTGAAATATCCTTAGTGTGAAGAATAAGAAATTTTGTTCTAAAGGCTTCGACGGAAGTTAAATTTGTTCCATGGTGTTCCATTTCATTATTCTCAACATTCTAGAAGGAATTTTTACACAAATATACCGGAAGTTCATGAAAACAATCAGCCTGACACAGTATAAAAGAGAGACCAAATTCGACCCAAAAAACACTTCAAGCTTGGAATCCTGAACAGACGCATCACCCACGACACTGATCAACGCAACCAAGGCGAAACCGAAGGCGAGAAATCGACACAAGACACGAAGAAAGGCTTTTCCCGTACATTGACAAATAGACCGACTTAACCTCTACAAGAATCTACGCCAATGTGTTGCGAAATAGAGCAGCAACACGGCACATTTTAATAGAAATCACGCAGCCAGAACGTCAACGGCCCAGGAGGGACCAAAATTTTAAATAGAGAACCAATTCTGCTGTGTTCGCAAAGACAAACTGACTTGACAAAAACTCCCATAACATTAAACATACACAAAGCCTTTCTCTCGACTGCAAGGGTATCAGCGCTGTGGCGGCCAATTTGGGAACCAACGCGAAGCAGCTGATAACTAGCGGCGGGGTTCGAGCGTAAATCCACTGCCAAACTGTTTCACAAAAAGTGCGGAAGTTGAAAAAATCGCATTTTTGACTTAAAATAAATTCAGTGCACACATGAAGAGGCGAGATTGAAAAACTACCCGAGAGAAGTGTCCAGTGCGAGAATAATTAACCATTGGAACGTGAGTTGTCAAAATTAAAGTCATTTTTTTACCTGGTTACATTTGTCACACAGTTGTACTACACATGCCACACACACCTTGAAATCACTTAATTTTTCTTGTAAAGCATCTTATTGATATGTCTTGGTAGTTCAAAGGAGTCACGTCCTGAGAGTAAAGATTTTTCACGCATTAAACTCATGCTTTTCAACTGAGTAAAAAATTAAAAATACTAGCCGATACTTGAGTGGAGAAATAAAATTGTCAATAATAATAATAACTTATAATTTTTTTTTGTAACTCTGCAATTTTTATAATTTTTTCATGAATGTTAGTCCTTCAGACGATTTTAATTTTTTTTAAGAATCATTAAACTTACTTTATTTTTTCAAACCAAACTGACTTGTTTACATTTTTTCATAGATTAAGAATTCGAAAATTTTAATTTTTTTAATAATAACATTTTTTTCTTGGAACAAAAGATTCCAAGTGGTGCCCACAAAAACATAGTAGATTAAGTTGTGTTACAGGACTACATCACCGGCAGAGGATCCAGTCATCAGAGTAAGTAACAAAAAGTGCGCGGAGGTAACGCCCGACATATTTTTACAACACTACACACACTTTGCAATTTGTTATAAATTGGCGCCCAACGTGGGGCTTGAAAAAAACGGAACAAGCCCGGCAACTACCAACACATCAAAATGTTGAAACCTAAGGGAAAAAAGGTGAAGAAGAATGTGGAACCCGAGTTAAGTGTGGAAGACGGAGAGGCAGTACAAATGGAGGAAATAGAGTTAGAACCGCCCACACTAGAATTGGAAAGACCAGTACAAACGGCAGATGAAATAGAGGAACAGACGGGAGAAGAACCCATACAAATGGTAGAACAAACAGAGAAACCCGAACCAGAAAAAATAACAGGGAGCGTTGACATGAATGTGATAATGGTGATGCTCCAAGGAATGAAGGAAATAAAAGGAAGTATAGAATCCTTGAAGGAGGATATGAATAAAAATACACAATCCCTGAAGGAGGAGAATAAAAATAGACAGGAAGATAAGGAGAAATTAGACAAAAACATAGAATCCTTAAGGGAGGATATAACCGAGAAAATAAATGACAATGGGAAAAAACTGGAGATATTCCCGGAGGAGAACAAAAAAAGCATAGAGTCCCTGAAAAAAGAAATTAGCATAAAGTACGAAACAGTAAACAAAAATATCGATGACAATAAAATCGATAGTGACAGGAAGGTCGAAAACATGGAGAAACAGTTGGAAAGATTACAGGAGGGAAATAATACCAGTTTCGAAAATATAGAGGAACAAATAATAGAGACCAAACAAGATGTTAGAAATCTCGAAAACAAGGTAAGGCAGAACCAAGACGCCATCATGCAGGAGGTGGGAGAAGTCCAGAAAGACGTTAGCGAGAGGATGCAGAGAACATATGACATCGCTAACAGGCTGGACGAACAAATAAAAACTAACAAAAATAGCATACAGGAAATAAACCAGAGAGAGAAAAACCTGCAGGAAAGATTAGAGGTGCTGAGAGACACACCTATACTAAATGCTCATACGTGTCATAGTGAAAACAGGGAAGTAATCAACTTCCAAAACTATCGTCGAAACCCAATGGAATTTTTAGAGAGAATGGAAGAGTTTGTTGGGAGAAATAGAGAAACAAGGTGGGACAGGATAAGGGAGATGCTAGACGAGACGTTTAAAAACACTAGGGATAACTGGTGGATAGCGGTACGACCCGAAATCACGAATTTAGCCGAGTTTAAACGCCAGTTCAAGGAGAAGTATTGGTCAGAGACTGCACAAAACAGGGTACGAATGGACATATTCTATGGCAAATACGACGCGTCCAATGGACAGTCCCCGACGTCTTATTTCCTAGGAAAGGTATGTTTGGCACGGAAGTTGATACCGCCAATCCCGGAGGAATGTTTGGTAAGGCAGTTAGCTGGACATTACAGCTATGGTATCAAAGACGCCCAATTGTACCAACAGCTCAGTAAAATAGCCGATCTAGCCAAATTATTAGAAAATTGTGAAGCCACTGGAAGGTTCCAGGATTACCAACCCCCCAATCGTAAGGTAGAATATAATAGCAACAATATCGGACCAAACCGGAATGGAGGTGGAAACGGTAACAACCTTAACACAAATAACCAGAACAATAATACCCCACCAAATGGCCGAAATAATAACACTCAGGGTCCAAATAACCGCAACTATCCGGGACCAAACAGAGGTAATTACCCCGAGAATAATTACGGTAGAAACTACCACCAGGGAAACAGTTATCGCGGAAATAACTATAGGGGAAATAATTATGGTCAACGTAATAATTATCGTAACGGGGGCGACCAAGGAGGCGGCGATAGGAGAAATCAAGAATATAGGCCCCAGGTAAACTATACAATGGCCAATAACCGACGGCCATATCCACCCAATGTACCCACTTACATGTTTTACCCACAACAGGCGCCAGGTAACCCGGGTAATACATCGAATACCCCACCTATTAGTGGTAATCCCGAGGTCAGGCAAGAACCACAGATGGGTCAGCAACCCAATATTCCAGGAGACCGGGCCAATGAGACCGTGGCTCATTTAAACTAAACGCGGCAGTGGAAAAGGAAAACCGCCCTTCACTGAACCAATATTATGGGGTGACTAGTTACAAACATAGACAGGACAAAGACGGGACTATGACATTAAGAATAAATAATTATCTTAAGGATATTAGAGAGGAGTTATTAGAAGAGAGTGACAATATCGTTAAAAATCACAACAAAGGGAATAATAGTATCGTACAGATCAAGGCAAATATCAATGGCATAGAAGCAATATTACTCATTGACACGGGGTCAAACGTATCGCTTATCGACAGTGTAGAGTTAGAGAGGATCAAACAAAACAGTAATTTACCCATACCCACTCTGCCTATAAATAACATCATTCTAGTCGGAGCAACGGGGAGGCAAAATATATCGATAAAGAAACAGGTGTCATTAGAGATGACTAGTAATGGGGTAACGTTACCAATAGGGTTATTAGTGGCGAATAATTTACCCATGAGTATCCTAATAGGCTGCGATATACTTAGGCCATATCATGCGGTAATAGATTTAGAAGGTAAGATGATAACTTTAAAAACTAACGAGGGAATTTGGACCAATAATTTAATTGATGTCAAAGGAGATGGTACAAACAACACACCTTGTGAAGTGATAGTGAAACAATATTATTGTGCCGATCGACCAATAAACATGCCTTTATATCAGGAGGAAAACCCAGAGTTGTGGTTAGAAAAATTAGAAGAAATACGGGATTTCCAAAGGACGAAAGCAAGGGGTCTGATCAGCGAAACACAGGCGGAACAATTAATCAAGGTATACAACAATTATAATCACATATTCTCAAACGCTCCAGGTAAAGCCAGAGATTATCAATGCACCATAAAATTAAAAGGTCCGGTGGAATTTAACAGGAAATCGTACCCGATCGCCTACTCGCTAAAGAACGAAGTGAGGGAAGAATTGAACAGAATGATAGAGGACGACATAATCGAGTATAGTCATTCGCCCTTTACGAGCCCAATAATAGCTGTGCCGAAAAAGAATGGACAGGTACGTATATGTCTTGATGCTAGGGAGATTAACAAGATGATTGTTAACGACCGCACATCACCTGGGGAGATAGAAGAGATATTGAAAAAGTTTCACGGGACAAAGTATATAAGTTCATGGGATACCGTATGCGGCTACTGGCAGGTAGAACTCCACCCTGATAGTAGGAAATATATGGCTTTCATATTCGAGGGCAGAAACTATCAGTTTAAGCGGTTACCCTTTGGTTTAATAAATTCTGTGGCGGTGTTTGTAAAGATAATGGACAGAATATTGGGGCAGGAAGTGCTGAAGTTTACGACAGTATATGTCGACGATTTACTGGTAACTTCAGCGAATTGGGATGACCATTGTAATAGGGTTGAACAGGTGTTAGAGAAACTATCAGAGAATAATATCACCCTCAAATTAGACAAGTCCCAATTCATTGCAAATGAGGTGAAATTTTTAGGCTTTAATCTAACAGAACAAGGGATTACTCCATCCAAAGAGAAGGTAGAGGCCATACAGAAGTTCCCCACCCCAAAGAACAGGAAACAGCTTCAGTCATTTTTAGGAATCTGTAACTATTACAGGAAGTTTCGGTCCAATTACTCAGAACTAACTGCCAGGTTCCAAAAGCAGTTATCAGCTAAAGACAAATGGATTTGGGGACCAGAGCAAGATGGAGTGCTCAATCTCATAAAGGAAAAGTTTTTAGAAGCAGTAATGTTGCATCATCCCGACTTTACAAAACCATTTTTTCTAAATTGCGATGCCAGTAACGTGAGTTTAGGTGCAGCCCTATATCAGGAAGATCAGGATGGTAACCATTTAGTAATTAGCTTTGCTAGCCACGTGCTGAACAGTTGCGAACGAAACTACAATACTACCGAAAAAGAATTGTTGAGTGTAGTTTTCGCATGCGGTAAATTTAGGACATATATATTAGGGTACCCCATAACAGTTAGAAGCGACCACAAATCTATATCATTTTTAAAGCATTGTAAGCTGAACCGCGGAAGGCTGACGAGATGGGTTTTGGCCTTGCAAGAATATAACATCACATGGGAATATATACCCGGCAAACAGAACGTAGCAGCCGACGTCCTATCTCGCATCAATATACCAGACCAAACCTTTGACGGCGAAAAGGAACAATTAGCAAAAGTATACCATATTATTAAGAGCAGGGAAGATTTAAAAGATATTTTAAACGATATAAAGTCACAACAGGAGGCCGAACCAAAATTAGGAGATATTAGAAAAAGGGTACAGGAAGGCGATGAGGTCATAAACAGATATTACTGTATACACAACGACACTTTGTTTATAAGGAATACCCCGTACCAAGAGAATTGGAAGTTAGTAATTCCACCAGCGATAGAGAGACCGCTAATAATCGACTATCACGATAGGTACGGACATATGGGTGCCCTCAAAGTAAGGAAGGCATTGGAAGAGCAAACGTACATCAAAGGGATGAATAAGAAGGTGCAACTGGCGATACGGTCGTGCGATATTTGTCAAAAAGTAAAATGTGATAACGAAAGAAAGGAAGGGGTCTTGATACCCATAACATCCACCGAAAAATTGGAAAAGGTATTTCTCGATATCTGTGGACCATTTCCATGCAGCGGTGGGAGACACAGATATAAATTTATCGTAATCATCTTCGACCATTTTAGCAAATATACCAAGCTATACCCAATAACTAGGGCAACGACCAGGAAAATAATAGACATCATAATAGAACGATATATAATGGAGGTAGGCCAACCGTATTCTATAATTACGGACCACGGTACCCAGTTTAGGGGAAAACTTTGGAAGGAAAACCTTGGAGAACACGGGATAAAAACGTACAAGACGTCCGTATATCACCCGAATAGTAACCCAGCCGAGAGAGTGTTAAGGGAAGTAGGACGGTTGCTGAGAACATACTGCCATAACGAACAGAAAAGATGGCATGAATACGTAGCATCAACCGAGGATTTTCTCAATTTCTCATATCACAATACCATCGAGGTGTCACCATACACCGTTATGTTCGAAAGACCCCCACCACGAGAGATAAAAGAGATTATTAATTTTCCCGACGAACCCGCATACCAATTTGAAAGAACCAAATGTTATAACAAGGTGTTAGAAAAAACGGAACAGCAGCGGAAGAAATATGTCAAATCCCAGCCCAAGGCAATTAAATATAAGGTAGGAGAAAAGGTGTTAGTAAAAAATAGAGAATTGCCCAGTGCTATACAAGGCATAACGAGGAAATTGCTACTTTTATATACAGGACCTTTCACGATCACCAAAGACAATGAAAATAATACATACGAGGTAACCGACACGGTTAGTAACAAAGTAAAAGGTACGTATAACCAAACATCATTGAAAAAGTACCATGATTAAAAATCACAAGTCAAATACTCAATCAGTGAGCAGGTACCATGAATAAAAACCTAAGTCAAATACAGCATCATTGAGAAGGTACCATGACTAAAAACATGTTAACGTGAATTTTCTAACTTACCCATAATTAGAAAGGAGATAGAGATTATTAAATAAATATAAATATTATTATATAATTATTATCATTAATAAACATTACGAGAAGGACACCTTACACCATAGGCAAGAATATATATATATAAAATATAGATTTATTTCCAATAGCCAAGTCAACGTATATTTACCAGCTTACCCGTACTTAGAGGAGGAGAAAAAGGAAAGAAGGAAAGCACAGAATTAATTAAATAAATTATTAAGCAATCAAATAACAATTGATATTACTAAGGGGGAGAAAAGAAGGAGAAATACTGTCATATAATTAATACTAAAAGGAAATGATAAATGAAAAAAAAAAAAAGGAAACAGTGTGTTACATAAGGAGGTAATGATGAATATAAGTATAGCTATTAACATTGAATGATTTTAAACGATAATTTTACCTGTGGAGAACGATATATTAATATAATTGTGAAATAATCAGAAGAGTTTAAGAAAGGGAATTTATGTGTAGGAGCCTATGATCTTTGAATTTTTTATTATTATTATTATTTGTTGCGAAGGTGCAATTATTATTTTTCTGGACAGGGATGTGTTGCCTCTGATTTCAGTAGTTATAGATAGGGAAGGGCAGAGAATGTATGCCATAGCGAGCCACTCTGACTCCCAACCCTCTATAAAAGTTAGGGAATTGTTAGGGAATTATATCAAAGATTAAATAATTAACATCAAGGTAAAAAGGAAAGGAATAGGTGATACGACAAAGAACGAAATAGGAATATGGAGTTGGATTAATATATTAAAGGAGTAGTACAGGAATTTAATTATAAGATAAAAGAATGAAATATAAAGAAGCTAATAAAATGTGAATATAGAAATGATAATTTCATCAAAACCAAAAATATGTTTTTCAAAAATTATCAATTTTAACGAAAAGGCATATGTAACGTCACAGAACGTTCCATAAAGCAAATCATTTACATAGCAATTTATCATAAGAGGAAAGTGAGGTGAACAGTATCAAACACAAGTAGTCCCAAAAAATTGTGTAATATTGTCTAATAATTAACACTACTAATATGAAAAAACGACCAGACTATGACTAAGACTCAAACCCCATATATATTATTAAAGTGAATAACAGTGAAAAAACCATAAGATACTACAAATAATATCAGAATCAACCAAAATGAAGTCATTAATTATTAAGTTTAGTAACTCTGAATAGAGTATAAAGAACTATTTATTGTGAATGAATGGACATGATCCATTATATTATGTAATGTAAAATAAATAAATGTATTAAATGACTTAAATACATTATTAGAAAGGATCTAAGTTAAAATAAAAAATATATAATTGTTATGACAAAAAATATTAATGTGTTGGATTTGAGACCAATCACTCAGATTTCATGAAAAAATTAATTATTATCAAATTGAGATAAAAACTATATGTAATTGTCAAGTAGACAAAGATGAACAATTTATCTTAAATAAAGAAAGCTGTCAAATGAATAAAAGTCAGTCAAAATAGCCAAAAACAGTATTAACTAAAAACATGTAGTAGGCATATAATATGGTGATATTTATGCATATAGTGTTGACAAAATGCAACCAAATTGCATTAGAAAGTTGAAATATAATATAAAGTGACTATACTAATATATTTGACTAACTTAAACATTGTAATAATCGAGTTAGCAAAATATTTACCTATACCATGTATGGCTGAGGCCAATCAACCATTACAAGAAATAGCCATATCTGGCTAAATGTTTACAAAATATTGACAAAAATAAAAGAGAATGGTACAATACTTTAGTGTACCATAAAAACAAACAGACTCAGTTGAAAATAAGATCAATTATTAAAGCATTTGACCTATAAGAGTGAGATTTGTCACACAAAGAAAAAGGACATCTCAGACAAACCAATATGATGCTAAGTTATCCTGCAATAAAAATAATACGTATAAAGACTAACCAGGTATCACAAAAGACAGACAATGTAATAAACTCTTAGTGTACACTAGTGAAATCCTATATATGTTAAAGAAAAAGACTAATTATTGTGTTGTAACAGTGACAACAACGTAGGCCATAGGCATGGACCATATAAAATTGAAATTATTTGTGTATTAGATATGTTAAAATTTATTTGTTTTGTTATAGGAAGATAGTAATATTATGTGTTCATGTTGTGGACTAAACTAACAGTTTCACAACAATTTTTTGTTCTAAAAATTGAATTTTAATGGAAACAACCCAAGGTAAGAGTTGTGTATTGTGTTATTTATTATAGCTAATTTATTTAAAAACCAATCATGATTAGTATCATTAGATTCAGTTGAAAACAGAGAATCCAAATGTAGTAATGGCATGCAAATTGTGAGTACTGATGTAAAACTGTTTGACAAATACCAGAGTAATTTTTGAAATATCCTTAGTGTGAAGAATAAGAAATTTTGTTCTAAAGGCTTCAACGGAAGTTAAATTTGTTCCATGGTGTTCCATTTCATTATTCTCAACATTCTAGAAGGAATTTTTACACAAATATACCGGAAGTTCATGAAAACAATCAGCCTGACACAGTATAAAAGAGAGACCAAATTCGACCCAAAAACCACTTCAAGCTTGGAATCCTGAACAGACGCATCACCCACGACACTGATCAACGCAACCAAGGCGAAACCGAAGGCGAGAAATCGACACAAGACACGAAGAAAGGCTTTTCCCGTACATTGACAAATAGACCGACTTAACCTCTACAAGAATCTACGCCAATGTGTTGCGAAATAGAGCAGCAACACGGCACATTTTAATAGAAATCACGCAGCCAGAACGTCAACGGCCCAGGAGGGACCAAAATTTTAAATAGAGAACCAATTCTGCTGTGTTCGCAAAGACAAACTGACTTGACAAAAACTCCCATAACGTTAAACATACACAAAGCCTTTCTCTCGACTGCAAGGGTATCAGCGCTGTGGCGGCCAATTTGGGAACCAACGCGAAGCAGCTGATAACTAGCGGCGGGGTTCGAGCGTAAATCCACTGCCAAACTGTTTCACAAAAAGTGCGGAAGTTGAAAAAATCGTATTTTTGACTTAAAATAAATTCAGTGCACACATGCAGAGGCGAGATTGAAAAACTACCCGAGAGAAGTGTCCAGTGCAAGAATAATTAATCATTGGAACGTGAGTTGTCAAAATTAAAGTCATTTTTTTACCTGGTTACATTTGTCACACAGTTGTACTACACATGCCACACACACCTTCAAATCACTTAATTTTTCTTGTAAAGCATCTTATTGATATGTCTTGGTAGTTCAAAGGAGTCACGTCCTGAGAGTAAAGATTTTTCATGCATTAAACTCATGCTTTTCAACTGAGTAAAAAATTAAAAATACTAGCCGATACTTGATTGGAGAAATAAAATTGTCAATAATAATAATAACTTATAATTTTTTTTTGTAACTCTGCAATTTTTATAATTTTTTCATGAATGTTAGTCCTTTAGACAATTTTTATTTTTTTTAAGAATCATTAAACTTACTTTATTTTTTCAAACCAAACTGACTTGTTTACATTTTTTCATAGAATTAAGAATTCGAAAATTTTAATTTTTTTAATAATAACATTTTTTTCTTGGAACAAAAGATTCCAAGTGGCGCCCACAAAAACATAGTAGATTAAGTTGTGTTACAGGACTACATCACCGGCAGAGGATCCCGTCATCAGAGTAAGTAACAAAAAGTGCGCGGAGGTAACGCCCGACATATTTTTACAACACTACACACACTTTGCAATTTGTTATAATATGCATATTAAAAAATCAGTTTAAAATGAATGTTGATAGTTACATGTAAACCTAAATAATTGAGATATCTAAGGGAAAGTTTTTTTTTGTTTTTATAAAAGAAAATAAGAAGGGGAAGAGATATAAATTCATATTGGTATTCATATTCATATTCGTATTGGTTCATACAAAAAATAAATAATTTGTAATAGGCCTAGGTTAGAATTAAGAAAGATTTCATTTGTTAATCTGTGTGATTTTATGTTATTTGTTACTTATTCAATGTATTCCTAATACAACAATTAGAATTTTAATTGTTATCAAAGTAGCCTAAAACGAAATAATTAACTTGTTTAATAAACCAGAAGCATTTGTTTGAATATAAACTGCGTATTTATATTTGTACCGTTCATCTCAAATAATCCTTACTGCAGCTTGAGTTCATCTGTACAACTCTGGAATAGAACCCTAAGGTAAGAGTTTAATAGAAAGTGAATTAATTTATATAGTTTCAGTGGCGCCCAAACTGGGACGGCGAGTGTAATTTTTATTACATTCGCCAGACCTAATTAAGCTGCAGAACGGGTTATTTGGAAGTGAGGGCGTTATTAGAAATGTTTTTAGATCGGAGTTAGAGAGTAATGGAAGTAAAATTGTAATAATTGTGTATGCAATTGATAAATTTTAATTGGAAAATAATTTCATAATGGAGAGCACAGAGAATAAAATAAATGAGATTGACGTAATTGTCGGCAATGAAGCCGAAAATAAACCGATGTTCCAAAGTAAAGAAAATGTGTCAACTGAGTCGGCTAATAAAGGCGACTCAGGAATTCAAATGAGTGAAAATAATGATGAAGTCAGCTTCACTGACAGTAATATAGAAAGCCAGTTAACAGAATCGAGAATAATGGAAGGCGTGACGAGTCAGTCGACGCCGACCTTAGTTAAGAAAGAAGATAATAGTGATATGATAACTATGATGCAGTTACTGTTGAATAAATTTGACACCAAATTTGACGAACAAAAGAAAAGTATTGATGATAAACTGAATAAAATAAATATTACAGTAACACAACAGTTAGAGAAGCTTGGGAGAAACATTGAAAACAAAGTGAGTAATAATGTTAGTTATGATGACATAAATAAGAGTGAAATATTATTGAATAAAATTAATGGTGATATGTTGAGTAATAGTTGTGGGGATAATGAGAGTAGAAAGTTAGTTGACGTTAGCAATGAAGTAGTAATAAGTACTGATGAGGTGGAGAAAGAACGGAGAGATAGTTTAAATGCAGAGTATAAAAAGAGGGCAAATTTTTCTTGTAGTATAGGTGAAGAAAAAGCTTCACCAATGTTGTATGAGGACAGAGTTTCCTCCGGTAGTTGTGTGGAAGACGAGGTGTCTTCAAATGGTCCCTTTATTTTTTGTGATGGTCTTGGAAGTGCCAAGACAAATAGTAAGTTTGTGTTGCCCTCTGTGTGGAGTGAGAATATGAAATGGTGTGGTATTGTAAGTGATTATGAGCGAGATAGAATGATAGAGTTATTCAGATTAAGTAAAGATTATGAAGGGTTTGCAAGGGGAATAAATATTGAAAGAAATGATTATATTAAAAATATTAGAGACTTACCTTGTTTGTTAAACAATGATTATATTGATGATAATAATATACATTTACCTGTAGTGAGGGTCAGCGTATTAGTAACAGCTGACACCTATAGCGATGAAAAATTAAATGATGTGATTGTAATAACAAATACTGATGGAGACTTGACAAAAAATATTAATGTAGATATGATTTATGATAAGGTAATAATGGGAGGGTTACCCTAAAAGTTATTATGATGGTACAATGGAACATATAAATTTTTATGGTTATAACACACAAGATAGCCATATGTTGTGCATCAATAAAATTGAACAATGTTATGTGCAGAAAAGACTAATTTTCGATGATGGGGGTTGAGAAATACTGAATGAACATTTAATTGTGTGAGTAATGGTAAAATTACCTGGCTGATTTAGGTATTGAAGTGTGGTAAATAATAAATTCTGACGAAAATTTGTAAATAAATGTGTTAGTGTTAAATGTATTGTGTCAATATTATCTTGTTGTAATGTATATTATAGCTTATGTGTAACACATGTTTGTAATAAGAAGGAAAGGTATAATAATAAATAATAAAGTTTTATTTTGCTAACTACGGAACAAGAGGTAATAATGAATTTTATTTTGAATTGTGCATTTAAATCAAAAATGTTTTAAATAATGTAACTAAAGATATTGTTTAGATTTGAGTTAAAGTGAAGCTAATTCAAAAAATGTGAATTTTATTAATGAAGCAAAATTAATTTTGATATGAATTATAACAGACAGTAAATGACTAATATGTCAGCACAAAAAGATTTATAGAAGCTAAAAAATGGAAGGAAGTATATGTATTAGTGGTGTTGAAATCAGAAATGTTGAGACTGCGTTAGTGTTTATGAAACCAGTCTGGCAAACAACTGTTAATGTAAACAGTGTGACAGTACAAAAAGTATGATATAAAAATATGGTATGCAAGGTAGTAAACTATGGTATTTCAATGTTTTAAAAATCATTTATATGTGTGATACAATTTCCCTTGGGTTTCGCATACGACGACGCAGATCAGAGACAACAAAACAATTTCAAGGACAGCAGAATACGTGCCGATAAACAGACTTGTAATGGTTACTGTAACCAATACCGGCTCTACTTACTTCTATCTCATTGCCCAACAACGCCCAAGTTCATTAAAACCACAATGACGCTATAAAAATACGTAATCAACAAGACTATTATGTAACAAAGAAACAAAGAACGATGACGTTTACACACACACACGTATGTAGAATTTGCGTAGTGTTGAGTCCCAGTCTATACAATACAGCAGCAGTAGTAACACCTGTCTCACAGGCAACCGGCATTTTACACCGGTTTAGTGTTTGAAATAACTCCAAATGCAATCAAAATGTGAAATGTAACCACCTCAGTAAACTTTAGACAGTGTGCAGTGATTGCTTTTCAAAATTAGAAGTAGAGTCAGTGAATTTGATATGATGTAACAACGCCAGCGGAGGGAACAACATGTGATGCACGTCTAGAACTTCCAGTCGACCAAATCAGGGAAGTGAAAACCCAAATTTATATTTAAAGAGCTCTTTAATCAATCATAGAGATGTGTACACAAAAAATAATTTTGAAATTATAAGTATGAATGCGCGAGAGAAAGTAGGGTGTGCCTGATAATGTCGACATCCCATCGGGGTGTTGGTTTGCGTTTTCTTTTAAAGAATTATCATTAAATTAATTAAATATGAAGCAGCTGCATAATCAATATAAAGATTCTGGTAAATTAATGTTTGATAAAATATAACTGATTTTAGTATGAAAGCGAGCCAATATATTTAATGGCCGCCATATTGGAATATTGTCCGGTGTACACAACTAAAAATGCAGAAATAAATTACGATTGATGTTCATGGTGTCAAAGAAACGTATTCTCATTTCAATTCCTCCTTGTGTTAGCATTCACGCTGAGTCGAATCCTGGACCGTTAGGTAGTAATAATAAGTATAATAACAAAACTGAAGCAAACGAATTCACAAATTATGGTGGATACCATAATTATGGTATGTGTGACAAACGTGTCTGATCGAAATAAAGTAAACAAAACAAAATATAGGTTACTGGTTGTTTCCACATACATATACAGATGTATTTTATTAAGAGTAAAAAAACGAGTAAAGTAACAAATGCCGCCCAGAACTAGGGACATAATTAGTAAAGTAACAACAGGCATGTTGTCTGTTGTGTGACTAATGTTTACAGTCATGTGTTGGAGTTAACAACAACAAGAATGTTGTGTTTTGATGAATCAATGCCATGAGTAAAATCTTATTATGAAACAAAAGAAATGTAAGATGTGTTGAAATGAAGGTAATTTTTTTTGTAATTATTTCAATGTAATGAAATAACGTAGTGTTTTGATTGTAATGTAGCCAAAATTTATAGGAGAGGATTTATCAATGTAGATTAATAAATGAAATTATGGCAATTAAATTAATTGAAAAGGTGAATTTTAATAATGAATTTAAACTTATTTTGATTTGAATTTTGACTGTAATGATAAACTAAATAATAATTGAAAAGCTGAAAATGAAGGAAATTTCTGGGTAGAAATAATAAAAAATGTTTGGGTTAATCAATGTGCTATTTTGGAGGGGTAGTAATGTATTGTGAAAATTATTTAATTTGTATGGAATTAGCTGTAAGTAGACAGTTAGGTTATATTATCAAAATTAAAAACTAAGCCATTACTTTGTAAATAAAAGAACCAGTACAGTGTTAATGAACCAGTACGGCTAAGAGGAAACAAATCAGTGGTGGATATGGTATAATGGAAGGCCTGTTTGTTAATTTTTTAATTGAATGTTATAGTCAGGCGTTACTGTGGCGGGCGCCTATCTGATTTTATGGTGTTGGGATCTCGAACAGAGAAGTCCAGTAAGGTTGGATGGATGCGGCCACAGCCACGGGACTAGGGGGGGTAAGTACCCATGATTTTAGTAAAGAATTTAAAGGGGGTTGTGGCGCCATATCCTCACTGATCCTCTTAGGTTTTAGGCAATGAGAGTTTGTATGCTTCGGAATCCAACCTCTCATAGGGGGGGGGGGTATTGTAACGGTACAGAATTGTGTGCTACCCCAGTTTCAAGTTAGATCGGTAAATTTTTTAATTGTCAGTATTCACCTGTGAGGTGCCCCAGTGTAACCAGCAACAAACACTGTTATCATAAATTGTTGATGTCTGGAGACAGCCCAGCTCAGACATGTTACACAATACCTTGCCAGCAGCAGTGTGTGTGAATCACAGTATGCAGATTGTCACCATAGTGTCAGCATCAGACAGAAGCATCATACATTCATCTGCAGTTCGTTAATTCAAAATAGTGGCCTCGGGCGTGCAAGATAGGCCGTAAAACAAATTCGGCCTATCTAATAAAGGGTGAAAACATTTATAAAAAGTATGCAAATAATAGAACGCGGCCAGAAAAAATTAACCATCTAAGTGCGAGTAAAGTTACGTCGGCCGACTTTATATTACATTTATAATGTGGAATTATTAAACAAATCAGTGAGAACTTAATTGAAAACACAGTAAACTCAGTACCAACAGTGGCGTGAGTGCGCACGAACCAAGAAAACGGTCAACACAGTACAACAAACCACAGGGACACACACAGTGGACGGGTAACTAACAACCCTAAATATGCATATTAAAAAATCAGTTTAAAATGAATGTTGATAGTTACATGTAAACCTAAATAATTGAGATCTCTAAGGGAAAGGTTTTTTTGTTTTTATAAAAGAAAATAAGAAGGGGAAGAGATATAAATACGTATTGGTTCATACAAAAAATAAATAATTTGTAATAGGTTAGAATTAAGAAAGATTTCATTTGTTAATCTGTGTGATTTTATGTTATTTGTTACTTATTCAATGTATTCCTAATACAACAATTAGAACTTTAATTGTTATCAAAGTAGCCTAAAACGAAATAATTAACTTGTTTAATAAACCAGAAGCATTTGTTTGAATATAAACTGCGTATTTATATTTGTACCGTTCATTTCAAATAATCCTTTCTGCAGCTGTGTTCGTCTGTACGACTCTGGAATAGAACCCTAAGGTAAGAGTTTAATAGAAAGTGAATTAATTTATATAGTTTCACGGTCCCGATCACTGCTTATATGTTACAATTACATTTTTTACGTTCCTGAACACAAAAGTTTTACATACAAAGTAATGGTTAACATGAAAAACTTTTAATTTTTCTTTTTTTTCCTGGCTTCCAACAGCTGCATAAATGCACGTGTCAAAACGTGTTTTCAGTGTAACGGAATCTGTGCTTCCTCTCTTAACAGAGAAAGTGTAGGTGAACAAACATAGGTTTGTTCCTTCTGTTTGTGAACAAACATAGGTTTGTTCATTTATCTGATTTTGTTTCACTTTTTGTCCATTTAACAAAAAATTCTGTTAACATGAAATTCAGTTAACACAAAAAACAGCTTGTCCCCGTCATTTCGGGTTAAACATTTTCTGCTGTATTTATGTTTTTTAAAACGCACAATGAGCATAGTTCATGTTTCCCACAAATCGTCACTTTTCTCTAACTCATCACCATTACATTTCCAAAAGTGATGAATTATGGAGGTTTGACTGTAACCTGTTGTTGTTATTATTGTTGCTGCTACTGCTCCTGCTAATGGGTACCCTGGATTCCTGTCCATCAGTTTTCTTGCTTACCTGTGTAGCTGGAAGATGTTACATGTGGTTTTTGGTTTATATAAAATTTTTTGCAGTAGAGGAGGTGTTCTTTACCCATTCTGAGTTAGGTTACAGCAAAGTTTTTTACAACAGAGTTCAAAACCATTACATTGAAGATGTTAATTTTTTAAAGGCCAGCAGCAAAGCAGTTGTGCCCACTGTTAAGATGAAATAAAGCAACAGAGTTATGTTCTTGGTTTATGTTTAAATTATTCCCAGTCAGTATTTATGTAAATCCTTTTTCTGTTTTTAAGCACTCTTCTTAGGTAACTGTTCATGTAGAATAATTAAATATTTACTGCTATTTTAATATCAGGTATGTACAGTGTTTGATGGAGTTTGCTGTCTTTCTTTGCAAGGCCATCTGCTGATCCATTTCCAGTAATTCTAACGTACAAAAGGTGAAAGAATTCCATTATAGGACAGTGTTTTGTCTGTGGACAACATGCATAATGATATAGACTGGATTTCAGCTTTAGAGTCTGTTAATTTGACTGTTGTTTTTATATAGTTGTGGATGTGGTTTAATATTATTCAGGAGCACATGAAATGGATTTAATTTTGGCATCGTTTTACTTCTGGTAACTGGTATAGGTGTGTATAGATATACGAACATATTCTTGCTCCTGAGTTACCGATGCTCCTAACTACAGTAATCTGACTTTTGATTTTTTTATACCCCAAAGTAATCACAATGTGCCAGCTACCACATTTCACAAAAATGTTGGGAAGAATTTATCTATCTGTCACAGACACTGTGATTATATATTCCAATTTCCCCAATAGAAGAGGCAAATCCTGTGAATTTAATACTTTCTACTAACACGATTATAAAACAATCCACAGTACATAAAAGTTCAATGTACACAAACCAAAATTCAGCCCAAAGTTAATGTTCAAAACGCATGTATCAGTTCAATATTTTAAGACCTATTGCTTTTTATGAATGAAAATTATGTTAAGACCAATAGTGTCATGATATTTTTACTTCAACTCTTTCGGATGTTATATTAACGAAGTCCAAAACTTCGTAATTTTCTCGCTATCTGTCGCTCTCGTGACCTTGCCAATACCTGTCTCTTCCTTCTTACCTGATTTAAATTAACTATTATTTTCCCGATTTTAGGCGCCAAATTGTTCGTTTTAAAACAATTAAAATTTTTTTGTAACTTTTCCTTCTTTCACCATGAAACCGTATTACTTACCGCTCTGTATTGGCTGAATTCGAAATTCGCTCTCTTGCAGAAGTATTACCAACCTATAATTCTGGTAAAAAATTTTCACTGTGCTATATGGAATAAATTAACACATAAATATTGTCACATGAAATAATAAACAGGTATAAATTCTTAATATTGGTTTATTGGATAGTGATTCTACCGTTTATATTGGTTTATTACAAGAAATTAAGAAAATATATAAAGTTATGCTCCGGCTTTGAATGATTTGTAACTCAGCGGTTGGCTATGTTTGTTGGTTTGGGTCGATGACTGAGTATCGAGCGTCAATGTCAAATTTAATTTTACAATGTTTATTCAGTCAAAAGCTCTTTGGATTACAGCAAAAGTTAACAAAATGATTCGAGAAAGTACAATCCTTCACATAGACTTAATTAAATATTACGCTTTTTCTTATTAACTAAAGTAATTGTGAGTTCAACTCGTAACTATAGGTTAAGGTTTATATCGTTGATAAAATATTTTGGTATTTCCAAATGTGTTATTATTATAATTGAACAGTTTTTTGATAATTATTATTTGGTTTATTAAGAGCCATTCAGTGTTTAAGTGTTTGAACCAAGTTAATTATATTGTGCATTAGTGTTAAAGTGTAGTGAATCCAGTCTTTAGTTTTGTTAGTTAATTAATTTTATACTTTACTCCTTCCTTAACGTCGGATATTTTTATGTATGCTTGTGGCTATTTCTTCCTTCTTTTATTCTTTTCTGTTTATATTTTTTATCTTCTGTAATTCAAAATTTTGTTTAATTCAATCTTGTTAATATGTTTTGCCAATCATGTATTCCATTTTCATTAATTATTATATGGTTTATTTCATTTTTCATTTTTTTCTAATTATATGGAGCGGCTATTTTTTCATCTGTACTCTACTGATGCTAATAATGGACTGTGAATAAATTTGTAACGGTTTTTTGGTTCTAACTGCTAAACCTATCATTCTCATTGGTTGAAATAATTTTGTACCCATTGTTAGACATAGCTTGTGTTTTCGCCCAAAATGGATAAATATTTTCTAATTAAGATAATGTGCTTGTATTACTACTAATACTTCTGTTATTAGTACCATTGAATAGCATTTCTGTTTAATATTATTTTGAAATCAAACATGACTATGTTCTATTTAGTATTGGCTGACTTAGTATTTTGATACTTTCGTTCTTTATACTTATTTTGGTTTGTAAGAGTGTTTTTGAAAGAATTTTGTGTTTTTATTGTTCCTTGGCTCAATATATTATGTTTACCTATCTTTTTCCCTAACTGAATGTTGTTATTGGTTTATATTTTACAATATTCTCACATTTCTTTAGGTCTACACTTGCCTACAATGGTTGATATTGATTATAATTTAATTTTGCTCTTGTTCCTATGTTCTTATTGCTTTGTCTTAGTTTGTTTACAATTATTATGAATTTACATACATTGGTTTATGATTAGTAGTTCCTTAAAGACATATTATTGCCTTTTACATCTATACTTAAGAAATTAACATTGCATATTTTTAAGATTTGTTTATACTTTCAACACATTATTACTGCTTTTTAGTATTATTTTCCCAACTCAACATAACATAACTTATTCTTAAGATTCTTTTAACAATTATAACAATTTCATAGTTTTATAATACTACTGCTACCTTCTACTATTCTCTTTATAACACAACTTCAATAATTGAGTATCCATCTTTTGATGTCTACTTTTCTTTTGATAACATATAACCTGTTTAGGTTTTGTTTATCCCTTTAACTTTAATAACTTAATATTTTAATACTAACATTCTTTATAACAGTTACTTATATTATATTTTTTGAACATGATACCTTATTCTATCTTACTTACTAGTGTTTTGTCTTTTTCAAAACTAATTTCTCTCACTGTACACCTCCTTAATGTATTTTGACATATTGTTTATGCTAAGCTCTTGTCTTTCGCACCTTTAACTTTAATTAACATTCTTTATTGATACTTTTTTACACATGCACTTGGGTTACTTTGCTTTACCTAGTGTTGTTCACTTATTGTTTTTTTTTGTAACTCACTCCCTACCTACTTTATGCACTCTTGGTTCAATTTAATATGAGTGTTGTGATTATCATACTAGCTCTATCATATTTTATTTATTATACCTTTATTTATTATCATTTGATTTCATTGTTCTGTTTATTTACTATTTGTCTACTTAACATTTAGTCTACATTTACATAGAAAAAATTATAACATTTCTGCTGGTGGTTTGTACCTTCAAGGTTCAATTATTTATTCAATTATTGTCAATTTTATGACATTTTTATCATAAGTTTGATTATATTGATTTAGTCATTTGGCCAATCACTTGGGTGTGGTCACTGTCATTGTCTAGTCTAAATTAATGTCATTTATTTTGCTATTTATTATAATTGTATCTCTTCTTAGCTGCGGGCTTTCTCTTTATATTCTAAGGTATTCCTTCCCTTTTAATGGGCAGCTTTTGGTAATGTTACAAAATATATATCAAAATTTTCACATATTTATACAAATATATAAAAATATATGAATATAAAAAGTAATATCATTATAATAAAACTAATTAATTTAAATTTAATTTAAAACTGTTTTACAAATTGCAGAAATAGTTTATGCTCTTTACAAATATTATCTGAAATGCTCTTTCATGTGTAATACTATATAACGATATTTCTTACCTCACCAATAGTGTAATTGAACTGTCTAGCTCGAATAATCATTTCCATCTGGAATACGTAGCCTTTAGAAACACACGCAGATACTAACTTATCTAGCACTTCCTTTCTATACAATCTGAAAAAGTATCCCATATAAAATGTCAAACCGTTGTTCATCCCTAATATATACTACTGTAAACAGAAAAAATCAATTTTCCCAATTCAAGAGGTATATTTTGATGAGTGTGTGTGTGTGTGCGCGTGCGCGCGCACATTTTCACGTGCTGGTGTAAAATCTATCCATAACAATCTGTATCCATAGAAAAAAATGTGTACATCGCTCACACATAATCATTAAATAATTACAGTTATAGATAAAAAAAAAATTCTGCCTGTTTAAATACAAAAACAAGTATCACAAACATTACTAAATTAACAAGGTGACAGGTACATTTAAAGAGTAACAAAATTGTTAAATCCATTGACAGAAAGTAACTGCTAATGACAGAAAGTAATGCTAATCTAATGACAGAAAGGAAGCACTGGTAGATTATTACCGTCTCATTATTAGAATTAAATTCTATGTACTTTACTCTAAATTTTAACATAGCCATCATCCAAATTGAGACATATCATCACATCATATCACCAATGGCATAACTGGGTGGCGGGATCAATCCCCCCCCCCAAAGCCATTAAAAATTTCAATGAAATTCCATAATCAATTAGCATAGACCTATTTTTTTTTAAGTCATTCGCATGTATTACAACAAAACTTATAAATGACTTTAGAAACTAAAGGACTTACAATATTTAAATTAATAAAATAAAATTAGAGTTTTCTTAATAATTTCAATCACTCAACCTTTGGTAAATAACATACATATTTGCAGCCTTAAAAAAACAATTACGCATGCTCCAGAAAATTAAGGCACAGCTTATTCTTTTTCAGCCTGACACACTTCCGCTCACACGGTTGTCTATGTCATGACTCCTCTAGTCCAATATCTCGATGGACTGAACCATTGTCTCTGCACAGGTAAACTAGCAGTTTCTTAATTTCAATTAGGAAACAATGAGATTTTATTAATTGATTTTACATAAAAAATAACATGCTTTAATATGAGCTATAGTTTCTTAAAACATTCATGTCCTTAAATTAAAGTGAGAAGGAGTAATAAAACCGGCTTTTTCAAAATATCATCAGAAAGCCTCATTTTCACAAAATTTATTAAGAATACAAATTTATAATTAAAGTCATTCCTAATGACAAGAGATGTATTTACCTTTAATTTGAGTAACATTTAATCATGACAGAATTTTTTGAAATCAGTACTTTTTGATATTTTTTTCCAATCCTTATACTTCGCACTGGTTAATTAAAAAAATTTGAGATGCAAAATAATTTATAAAATGTATTTGTATAATTAAAAGGGAAGAATCCTGAATTTCTCATTTGTCCTAAGGAACTGAGGGGGTCCAACATTCATGCTATCTCATCCCCCTGCCCTCCAGGACCAGCTCCTAGATACAACACTGCTTGACACTAATTTGAAAATATCTTGTTCCTAAAATTATACCACTTATGATATGGACCATTTCTGGACTCTCACCATAGCTACTTAACTTCCAAGAAATTTCTTGAGGATTATAAAAATATGGAAATCGTTTAGTAGGTCTGGGCTATAGGGAAGACTGACAGAATTGTTCTCAACAGCATTTGTATCAAGTATACACGCAGCATTACACAGCATCACATATCCCATTCCTTTTGTTTTGCTTCATTCGCAGAGGTAAAATTTCTGCTTTTGTAACTTTCTCAGTTTGACTGAACACTCATGTTGACTGTTGTATCTTCTGGATAATGAAATTCTCTGCCACCCCTGTACATAATTTCTCTAATAGGAAGAGTTGTCCTGAATTCTTGGGTTTCAAGGAACCAGTATTCTACCATTGTTGTTTCTTTTCTGGTGTCACATGGAACCCAAGATTCATTACCATTTCCTTTCCTATCAAACTGTTTTAAAAATTCCAAGGTGGTCCCATGCATTCTGCTTTATGAACATTCATTGGTATTTTGGCACTCATCTCAAACACACTTGTGTAGTATAATTTTTCAGTCACAATTTCATGCTGCAATGATCCTGAAACGCTTGGAAACTTTAGAGAAAATCGAATATTGTGAATCAGCTGTCAGGATGTCTCTTTGTGCAGCAAATCTTCTTGAACTAGAGATGAGCAGCTACTACGCTTCTCTGTCTTGAAACATCCTAAATCATTTTATCATCACAATTTTACTCATCAAATTCAATCTGCAACTTCATAAATCTAACAATAAATTTCATGTGGTTGTGATATTCCTCACATTTACAACCATAATTACTGATATATTCTGCAACTGGTGGGCTGACTGGTTGTTCTATATATAATAACTGGTATGTAGTGATCCTCACTGTGAATGTGAGGAATCAAAATGGTTGGAAGAAAGTAATTATGTATGCACTGCTGGCAATAACATATGTGCAGTAGGTAATATAGGCACTACCTATTTTCTTGATGTGCCTTGTACAATAGTCCCCTGTCCAGAAGTATAGTTCAATATTAACTTCAATATTAATATTAAATTGAACACAGAACTTTTAACTCACACTGAGTTAAGTGAAAAGACTCTTTATTTCCATGGATTGTATATCCCACTGATGTGTCTAGCACCTACTTAATACATCTATATGGAAAATTAACATTTCAGTCCTTATAATGTTATTATGATAATAATAAAATGGTGCACTGTCATTTTGCTGATAATAATGAAACTGTAGTCTATTTTCCTACAACCTGTAACTAGCTATCAGAGTGAAGTCACATACATTAAAAAATATTAATTATCCTGATGAAAAAAATGTTAGATTATTATTTCATGCAAAAAACAGAACTATTTTATAAAATTAAATATAAATATAAATATTCAATTAAATGTACTGTACAGTACCTGAAACTTCCTGTGAGATCTGAAGCACCAGGTCGCAGTAATAACTGTGTGAGAAAATTTGCTCCTCGACTTACTAGCTTCCGCTTAAAATCCCAGCCATACACTCCACCATTTCCAATATATCGTGTTCCTGATACAAGATCAAAATTCTTTTCCTTCTGTAGAGCTATCATCTCTGGTATAAACTTTGGCTGTACCAACACATAACAATTTAACTTTATTTTTAACTACTAAATTTTAATTTCCCTTACCATTCTCTCTCATATAGCCTACAAAGTTGTTTATATATTACCTAGTATATGTAATGATAACTTGTAAATAGTCACATTATATTATTTGTAGTAATATAAACATGTTTTGTATATCTGTAGTATACTGATATTACCGTTCACGTAATATAAAAATAAAAATTCATCATGTCTAATCAAAAAAACTAATACAACCAAATAGTATTTCATATTAAATGCAATGTTCTCTGTGCTTCACAATTACTTATAAATTATTGAAATCATTTCTTTACAGATACAATATGTTATAGTCTCAGCAATATAGTTAAAATCACAACAGTCCACCATTCAAATATTTGATCCTGACGACAGTTACATAAAGTCATAAACAACTGACCATGCAAGTAATGACAAGCTGAAGTGGATGGTAACTCATAAAACCTGTGTGCTACAAATCAACAATACCGATCCCTCCTCGTCTAATAGAACAGTAAATTGGTTTGACTAAATTCTGTGAAACTTAGTTATATCAGAACTGGGAAATTTTCGTGGGAACCAATCTTCCTTGACTGAACTGAACGAGATAATCAAACAGAACTTAAATTTAACACAAAACAAAGTGAACAACATACAAGAACACATACAATTATTGACATTTTCAATATTGACATATTAATAACTGTAGAAAAGTATTTTACACAAAAGGTGGAACAGTTTCATTGGTTGTAACATGTGAACTTCATTATTGGACTACATTTGTGTAAGAAAGTTGTCACTTCAGAATAAGGTAAATTCAACTTACATTAACAATAAAATCAAAAATACAAAGTATGTATCCTCCAGTGATACATACTCAATGCACAATGATTTATTATGTTACGACACCAAAAGCAGCCCCAATACCAGAGAAGAACTATAATGAATTAACTATATTAAACTAAGGAAAATAAAATGACTATGACGAGACAAATGACCATGACCCAACCCAAGTGATTGACCCAATAAAGAAAATAAAATGAGAAGGTATAAACTAAACCAATGATAAAAAAAGCACAAACAAATAATAAATATCTAGTAACGAGCATTAAATAAAATAATCCTAGTTAAAGTACACTAACCAGAATAAGTAAGTGAAACCATTACTAATAGATAATGTATGTTGTTAATAACCTTATGATGATAAGAAAACCAAAACATAAAATGTTGACAGACTAACTATAAATTGTGTATAAAATAATAAAATCCAAGGGTGAGAGATAGGTAGGAAGTGGAAGTGATAAACAGTGTAAGTGTTAGAAGAAAGAATAAACAATTCACAATAATAAGAAAAAGGAAACAAAGGTAATAAAACAGATTGCAAAAGAGGGATAGACAACTAATATAATAGTGTTAATTAATAATAAACTAGTACTGTGAGTGCAATGAAAATAAAACATCCTATGTTAACAAAAATATTCAAAGGGATGATCATCAAGATAGTATAGATGGTGTTATAATGTTATTCACCAAAATTGTTATTTGTTCAATTAAAAGAGTTGAGTTTGTAAGAAGGAATATGGCTGAAAAGTAAACAGACCATAAACCTAATTTTTGTGTTATGTTTTATAGTAATATTAAATGATAAACAAGTTGTAAGAAATGGCAGTAGATATAAGAAAGGAGATAAAATTTACAAACATAATATTAATCAATAGAGTAAAAAAAGAAAAAGAAAATAAGAGAATAACAGACAAGCAATGATTTTGTAAATTAATAAGAACATTCAATGGAAGCCAAACCAAATTCGACTCAATTATTAATTAAAATAGTAATAAACACTGCTAAATTGCACGAGATGTGGATTCAAGAAGTCGACAAGGAATTATTTAACCCAAGAGAGCTAATAAACCAGATTTTAATATTCAAAAATAAATTAAAAAATCCAAATTAATTGAAAAGAAGCCAGATGAAATCAAAAGTACAAATGATGGAAGATTAATGATCGTATCAACCCAACCTAACTAATAACAAAGTGACTCATCACCAGAAATCAACAAGATTTTGTTAAGTATATCTGAATTACCCGAAATTACGAACTAAATTAATTAACTTTTCTCACAACACAAAAAACTCTCACTCCGAACTTGGTAACTAAATTTCTTTCAAGGATTGATTGATAATAAATATTAAACTTGTATGTAAACATAATTTTAACCTGTGTACGAAGTATGAAATTTTAACAAACACTTTTTAACACTCCAAAAACAAATTGTATTTAAACTTCAATAGTATATAAGTACCATTGATGTAAGGTAGTGTACTTTATTGACATCTTATTTCTATTTTTTCGTAATCAAAAGGACTCGTTGATTGAATGAACTGTAGAAAATAAATATTAACGGCAGCCATGTCGAATTAGAAACTCTTCAATCACCTTAGCCAACCTTGAGATATAGCCTATTTATTGCCGGAGCAACATTACGTTATAATATTATATTTTTGTATCTAAATGATTAATTATTAACTATTTCCAACGTTACTAAACTAGTACTGATTAGTAATAACCGTCCTTTATTTCATTATAAATTGTATTATAAAGTTTGTGTACTTTAGCGATGAGTAAAATTGTCTGCCAGATTTAGATGTTGGCAACACGACGAACTACAAGTGAGATTCGAATGCCCGCCAGTTTGCGAGGGTAATTTGAATTGGTCATCACCGCATAGAACGACAGCTCAGTTTAAACTTTTTAATTGTTTTCATAAACAATTTGGCGCCTATCGGGAAATAAATATACTCATTGATGGGCAGGTAAGGATTACACTCGTGAAGATATCGGTACTGGTAATTCATGCGTTCGCGACGGACATCGTCAGCCTGAGAAATTAGAAAAAGTACGACTGTTAGACAAATACAAAGTAACGACTACAACGTGTGGGGCTAACACACATAAAACACACTTTTACAGGTAGATAAGAATTTTATCGTTACAAATTGACGCACAAATGTGTGGCATAATATACACGAACAGCTTCTCGTTACAAATTGATGCTCCATCGCGGGGCTTAAACGAGGCGGACTATATTCTCGTTACAAATTGGCGACCAACTAGTGTGGCTAGAAATAAAGGCTAGCGGCGGTTACGAAAAAATAAAAAGACAACAAGATGATCACCAGGAGAAGACCAAAGAAGAGGACTGAGGACACCGACAAGGAAGACAAGGAGACAACACCGGTTGAAGAAATGGAAATGATCGAGGAAATAATCGAAGAGGATACCCAAGAGGAACCAACCCAACCAGCACAGGAAGTAGAAGTAATAGTCGGGGACCAACCAGAGAAACCAATCCAAGATAGTGAGAGGGAACAACAGGCGGGCGATCATGAAAAAGCAAAAGGAGCTCCGAGCATGCAAGACCTGACGAAGTTCATAGCTGAAAAATTCGATAGAAACGAGGGGAAAACTAATGAAAAAATATACCAAATGAAGGAAGAAACTAAAGAACAAAGAAAAGAAGACAGGGAATTCTTAAGACAAAATAATGAAGAATTAAAGAAACAACTCAAGGAGGACATAGAAACTCTGAATAATAAGATGGAAAGCAACCATGAAACCTTGAAGAGAAACCAAGAAATATTAGAAGAGAAGAGTGAGGAATTAAAGAGACAGATCAAGAGAGATCTGGAAACACTAAACGACAAGATCGAGAATAATAATGAAACACTCCGACAATTGAAGGAAGACTGAGAAGAATTAAGATACATAATAATAGGGTATCGTGAAGAAGTTAAGCAGACAAAAACGGGGATGAATAGGAAATAGGAAGAAACAAATTACCAAGCAGATCAACTTAATGAAACATTAGATAGTGGTTTCACACAATTGAATGAAACACTAGACAGCACTTCTGAAAGTATCAAAGAAACGTTGAATAAGAACAGGGAACCGGTGAATCAGAAAATAAAAGAGAAGGAGGAGGAAATAGAGAATAAAGAAGACACAAATGGATTGTTACCTGAGAGTAAAAATAACAAAAACAAAGAGAAAATTAAGCACATAGAAACCTACTGTAGAGGAGTAAAGAAGAACCAAATAATTAAGAAGATTAAGAAAACAAAAGATATAGGAAAAATATGTAAAAAGAAACTAATAAAAAACACGGGAAGAATTGGAGATGATGAAGAATGGACTAATTAATGTTTAATTTAACAAACCGACCATACTGAAATAATGAATTTTATGGAGTGTAGGAGAACTCTAAAAGAAATTCTAGAAGGGGTTAACAACCAACCAGTGAGAAGAAACTCAAGAAAAGCTATACCAAAATGGAAAATACCAAAAATAGAAAAGACTCACAACAAAACAGTGTGTAACAAATTAAGAAAGTCTATAAGAAAATTGAATACACCAGAAATAGACATGAATAATCAAATATCAATGAGAGCATCAATGATGGATGTACCATTGACATATTTGTTTTATAAACAACATAATCAAGTGACTGAGGTGGGCATGATGGATACTAATGAACATGTGGTATTAGAAGAATTGCTGTACGAGATAGCAGGGACCTATATCACAAGGACAGAAATAGTTCTACACACCAGAGTGATCCGAACGACAAGTGCAGATGAAATGATGGACCATGGGTAAAATAAGTGCAGATGAACACCAAGAAATGGGACTGATTTTCGGATTACCGACCAAGCATACCAATGGAAAAGAAAGGAAGATAAATACAAAATTCAAAAGAAATATCTAAGATCAACTTACACCACCATTGAGGAAACATATGAGATAAGAGATAAAATAAAGGAATAAACTACAAAATTCCAAAATAGTAAGTAAGACCAACTTACACTAATATTTAGAAAATATATGAGACGAAATACAATAAACAAACAAAATGAAAATCAGAATTAATGACACAAGATAATTAGAAAGGAAATCAATTAAAATAAACAAATATAAAACCAAGCAAGGCATGCTAAGACAAATAAATAAAATTATGAAGAATATAGAATATTCAGAGAAGGTAAAAAGAACTGGTACAAGAAAAAATATAAAGAAAATACATAAGTAGCTGAATTAAAATAAGGGTAATCAACAAAGGAGAAGAAATAAAAAATTTCTAAAATAATTAAAATGATCACAAGTAGAAAAGAAAACACACTATTTAAGAGTTAGAAATAATGAAATTAACAAATAAATTGTCTTATTGTATTATTTTGATCAAATAAAAACAATCAACTGTATGAGTATATAACAGAAAATAGCAAAGGTACAGCAGAAGGAAGAAGGAGTAGAAAAAAGTTAAAATGATCTAAAGAACCATGAAGTGGACAATATTAATAATGCATATTAATTATAGCCAACCTTGAAATATAGTCTATTTATTGCCGGAGCAACATTATGTTATAATATTATATTTTTGTACCTAAATGATTAATTATTAACTATTTCCAACGTTAATAAACTAGTACTGATTAGTAATAACCGTCCTTTATTTCATTATAAATTGTATTATAAAGTTTGTGTACTTTAGCGATGAGTAAAATTGTCTGCCAGATTTAGATGTTGGCAACACGACGAACTACAAGTGAGATTCGAATGCCCGCCAGTTTGCGAGGGTAATTTGAATTGGCCATCACCGCATAGAACGACAGCTCAGTTTAAACTTTTTAATTGTTTTCATAAACAATTTGGCGCCTATCGGGAAATAAATATACTCATTGAAGGGCAGGTAAGGATTACACTCGTGAAGATATCGGCAGACCCCGGGCTTTAAATGGGCTGACTGGGCAAATGCCCAGGGCGCCTGGTCCAAGGGGGCGCCAAGGAACGAAAAACAATAAAATTTCAAAGGTTGACTATATTATATACTATTACAAATATGTTTAGAATTTTTAGAACAAATATTTCTAATAAAATTGCAATAGCAATCATGCGATTTTTGCCAAAACATAATTACTTTTATTTTCAAGAAATGATGTTTTAATTTTTGTTGTGTGTAGCCTACACAGTGATTAGATCACTTGCAATACTGAAATGCTATCGGTACTAATAGTTTATACTTGGGGAAAAAACCAAAATTTACACATTCAACAATAACTTGGTGTGGTGGGGGGTGGGGGAGAAAAGTAAAAAAATGAAAGGGGGCGGCTATAAGAATGCTTTGCCAAGGGTGCAAGGTACCTTAAATCGGGGCCTGGATATCGGTACTGGTAATTCGTGCGTTCGCGACGGACATCGCCAGCGTGAGAAATTAGAAAAAGTACGACTGTTAGACAAATACAAAATAACGACTACAACGTGTGGGGCTAACACACATAAAACACACTTTTACAGGTAGATAAGAATTTTATCGTTACAAATTGACGCACAAACGTGTGGCATAATATATACGAACAGCTTCTTGTTACAAATTGACGCTCTATCGCGGGGCTTAAACGAGGCGGACTATCTTCTCATTACAAATTGGCGACCAACTAGTGTGGCTAGAAATAAAGGCTAGCGGCGGTTACGAAAAAATAAAAAGAATACAAGATGATCACCAGGGGAAGACCAAAGAAGAGGACTGAGGACACTGACAAGGAAGACAAGGAGACAACACCGGTTGAAGAAATGGAAATGATTGAGGAAATAATCGAAGAGGATGATACCCAAGAGGAACCAACCCAACCAGCACAGGAAGTAGACGTAATAGTCGGGGTCCAACCAGAGAAACCAATCCAAGATAGTGAGAGGGAACAACAGGCGGGCGATCATGAAAAAGCAAAAGGAGGTCCGAGCATGCAAGACCTGATGAAGTTCATAGCTGAAAAATTCGATAGAAACGAGGAA
The DNA here is from genome assembly GCA_034769895.1 of Magicicada septendecula. Taxonomy (NCBI): domain Eukaryota; kingdom Metazoa; phylum Arthropoda; class Insecta; order Hemiptera; family Cicadidae; genus Magicicada; species Magicicada septendecula. The sequence continues at coordinate 235,420,574 of CM068367.1, forward strand.
AAAACTAATGAAAAAATATACCAAATGAAGGAAGAAACTAAAGAACAAAGAAAAGAAGACAGGGAATTCTTAAGACAAAATAATGAAGAATTAAAGAAACAACTCAAGGACATAGAAACTCTGAATAATAAGATGGAAAGCAACCATGAAACCTTGAAAATAGCAAAGGTACAGCGGAAGGAAGAAGGAGTGAGAAAAAAGTTAAAATGATCTAAAGAACCATGAAGTGAACAATCCCCAAAAATATTATTATTATTAATGAAAGTCACAGGATGACAAAAAGGTATTTAAGATTGACTGAGAATAGGTCCAGCAATCAATGTAACTGAGCAGAGATGATGTTCCTCTGATCTCAGAATAAAAGGTTGTAACGGTACATAGGACCGTGTAGGAATTTGTCGGTACGGGCAAAATTAATTTATTGTGATGTAATGCATTAAAATTGGTGAGGTTAAAATTTCCCTATATATATCATGCTACGCAGTTTACCAGAGCAACTCGACTTCAAGGTCAGGGGTGTACGTGACAGACGACACATATTTGGACACAGCAATAGTCGAACAGTACGAAAACGTCATAATACATACGACGAACGTAAACCCGGTGACGTAAAACAATGCCGTCATCAGCGCTGAACAAAAGGGTGATGACAATTAATCCCTTCCAACTGCCGAATTTACGACAAAATGTCTGCCCCCGTCTTCAACATACACTCAGAGCATTAGCACGCTACAAATTCGCTGGTACCCTTTTGCCAGCCAAAGTGTTTTGAACAATACAAAAAAAATGTAATTAACAAGTAGCCAGTAACTTTGAATGTAACAAGCAATGTAAAATGTAGATTCAGTGCAGTGAAAGGACAGACAAAACCGTAAAGTACGCCGACCACCTGCTCGAGATGGAGAACGTCTGAGGAGAGACTGCGACACTTATTATCAGGAAAGTTTGAAATTTTAACCATATTCATTTGATCAAATTGAGCTCAAAATTCTAATTAAAAAATGTACCGCTGATTAATGTAAGGGGAAAGATAGAGAGTGGGTGAGTGAGAGAGAGAATGCCGGCATTTATAAGAAAATGAGGCATTGGTTTATGTTGTAAGAATATAATCTGAAACTTAGTAAATAAAATAAATGATACTGCAGTTTAATAAAAATGCGCTTGTTAAGAATTAAATACAAGAGATGAATAATTGAAATTGATGAATAATTAGTTGAGCGGAAGTGCATAGCCACCATTTTGTTTTGGGTGTATCAGATTCCATTTTGATTTTGTAAACATTAATAATGGCAATTCAGAAATATTAAAACCAAAGTTTTATTTCACATACATGGTGTTAGACTCATTATTTCGAAAATCCCAAACTGTTTCTGTTCTCGCTTAGTAAAGAACCCTGGACCCAAATAAGAAAGTAATGGTGGTTATAATGCCACGTGTACAGACCGGATGTGTGTTGTGCATTATACAGTAAGTACAATAAAAAAATTATTATTAATAAAAAGTAAAAGGGTAAATTAAAGTTACAAGGTAGTAATGGATGAAACCAGCTACTAAAAGTTAGGGAAATTATATATAAAAGGGAGAACACACTAATGGAAATAAGTAAATACAGATCTAAAAGATAACTAAATAAAAAGGAATGGAACAAGTAAGAAGAGAAACCAGAAGGAAGAAATAAACAAGAAGAAAAAGGAAAAAATTATATATATCTGATAATTTCATAAAAAACTATGCTAGTGTTTTACCAAAATGATCAATTTTGATGGAGACACATTATGTTATGACACCAAAAGCAGCCACAATACCAGAGAAGAACTATAATGAATTAACTACATTAAACTAAGGAAAATAAAATGACTATGACGAGACAAATGACCATGACCCAACCCAAGTGATTGACCCAATAAAGAAAATAAAATGAGAAGGTATAAACTAAACCAATGATAAAAAAGCACAAACAAATAATAAATATCTAGTAACGAGCATTAAATAAAATAATCCTAGTTAAAGTACACTAACCAGAATAAGTAAGTGAAACCATTACTAATAGATAATGTATGTTGTTAATAACCTTATGATGATAAGAAAACCAAAACATAAAATGTTGACAGACTAACTATAAATTGTGTATAAAATAATAAAAACCCAAGAGTGAGAGATAGGTAGGAAGTGGAAGTGATAAACAGTGTAAGTGTTAGAAGTGAGAGAATAAACAATTCACAATAATAAGAAAACGGAAACAAAGGTAATAAAACAGATTGTAAAAGAGGGATAGACAACTAATATAATAGTGTTAATTAATAATAAACTAGTACTATGAGTGCAATGAAAATAAAACATCCTATGTTAACAAAAATATTCAAAGGGATGATTATCAAGATAGTATAGATGGTGTTATAATGTTATTCACCAAAATTGTTATTTGTTCAATTAAAAGAGTTGAGTTTGTAAGAAGGAATATGGCTGAAAAATAAACAGACCATAAACCTAATTTTTGTGTTATGTTTTGTAGTAATATTAAATGATAAACAAGTTGTAAGAAATGGCAGTAGATATAAGAAAGGAGATAAATTTTACAAACATAATATTAATCAATAGGGTAAAGACAGAAAAATAAAATAAGAGAATAACAGACCAGCAATGATTTTGTAAATTAATAAGAACATTCAATTATTGTAAAACAGCCCAAATTAATTCAAAATGTAAGTAAGTCATAAGTGACACCAAGCAAAACATATGTAAATAAAAAATAATCTCTAACTTGTGTAAAATAAGAAGTTATAGCCAATTAGTGCTTAGGCCTATAGAATGCCTAACTGTATACATTCAAAATAAACAAGATGTAAGAAATTAACTACTCTATTAGAAAATTCAGGGCAAGTAACTCATTAAGTACAATTAGTGAACCATATTAAGATGTCAGATTTAGATTAAAAACATAAAATAAGAGAGATATGTAATTGTGATGTTATATATTTTTTATCACATTTAAATCATGAAAACATTTATCTCCCACTTACCTTTTAATCTTCCTCCAGCCCAGGGTTACGTCACACGAACGGTGTAATGCAAGTGTGATTCTAAGGTTACATAACAAACGTACGCTACACTCATTTGTTTTGATGGAATTCAAAATTTTATTATATAATTATTTCATTTTAAATAAAATTTCAATTAAAACTCAACTTTTCTCTCCCTTTTTAAGACAGATACAAGATGCACATTTATTTAAACATTTTTCTTATTCTAATATACTTTTAATTAATCAAGGCGAACCCAGCTTGCCACACTCTCACATTCAGACTTTTAAAACCCCCTTTTTATAGAACATAAGAATAGGTGTAAAGGAATATTGTTACTTTCTGAAACGGCGTCACTGTCGACCACATGGCGCGTCCTGTATATTTCGTGCACTATGTCCCAACGGTTGTTAGTTCATTTTTACTACGCACTCACTGGATTTTATGGCATTACATATTAATCTCAACTTTTTTTTATACTGCTTTACAAACTCCGATACAAACTTGGTTGGTCGGCCGACCTAAAAAAATGAAAATTTGCCCGGGCAGAAGATTGATAGGTACCACGCGTGGCCTATATTGTGTGTCAACTGGGAGGAACGCTACCAAAAATTCTCCCACCACGTTTGGTTTGTTGGAGAGGAACTCAATGCCTGTTGGTGTTAAAGTCCTCTTCACTGCACACCCAACACATGTTATTTACGTGTGTTGGACGTCGACAAAATCTCACTGCCACTGGTTAAGTCACTAAGATAGGCGTATTTTAATTTTATTTCCACCTGCTACCGAGCACATGGCACAAACTTTCATCGTTTCGCCATTTTTTCACAAAGTCTGTGGAAGATGCTTGGCGTCCCGTCCGCGCGCCTGGTTGTTGTTGCGCGCACGAGTGTGTCACACCGCACTGAAGTTCTTGGAATTAAACTGTTGTGGACAACACGCCGCATTCCAATGCCCCTATTACTTCCAAAACTTTGCTCTGCTTGACTACAATCGTTTCATGTAGGTGACTCGCTGTTTTGGGACCGTATAAATTGAATAAAACAAAAATAAAAATACAACAAATATAATACCCCTTTTTGCCCCATTACAATACCCCCCCAATGACAGATCTTCTGCCGAAACAGAAGAAATCTCATTGCTAAACCCCTAAGAGGATCGGTGAGGATATGGTGCCAACAACCCCCAATTAATTCTTAACGCATTATGGGTAAACTACCCCCCTAGCTCGGCGACTATGGCTGCACCTGAAAGAGATTACTGGACTTCTCTTTCCGAGATCCCAACACCATAAAATCGAACAGACACGCACCACAGTGCACCTAACCTTTTAACATTCCACCCCCAAAATTCAAACCCTTGGTCTTATACCATGCCAGATCCTCAACGTACACACACTCATGATTACTTTCTAAACAAACTCATCATTTAAAATTCCCAAAATATTTATCTTTAAACTCAAGAATTCATTTACGTTAAAAATCAAACTATTATATCTCCATTACTTTCTCAAAATCAAAAATACAAAATCTTTTACATGAATCCATCAACTCTATTAATTCTCATCAATACTAATAACAATCCTAACGAAAAACAAATTGAACACCTTATTAAAATATGAATTCACTTATTCTAACATTTGATTATACAGATATACTAAACAATGTAATTCAATAAAACACTAGTAATACACATAAACAATAATACACTTGAAATTCAAACATCACCTAAAATGGCAGGCATAAAAATAAAAAATTTTATTTATTTTTTTTTTCAAAAAATTTAAATTTATCAAAATATATCTTTCTCAATATTCAGAAAAATTTTAAATCCTTTAATTCAATTAAACGACAAAATTGCATCGATCAATTGCTAGAAACTGGTCTTGTCTATAACATCAACCATCAGCTGATCTCTCTGGGTCCAGTCAACGACCTTGACACACATATGTTACACAGATCTACATCATAAAGTACATAAAACATCTTTAAAATTCTTTATCTTCAAACATAGTACAACATAATAAAATAAAACATTAAAATTAGCATGGTGATTATTACAATAAACAATAGAATTTACATTTAAATTGACCAATATTACACATTTTATAGCTTTACATTATTCTCAACTTCTATTTAAATCTGTCACTTATTTCAATTAATTTTATATTTTGACTATGACTTTCTTTCTTTAACATTTTCATTCTCAATAAGTTTGGGTGACTTAATTATTCATAATAACTCATTTTATCATCTTGGCATTGGTATATATATTCTTACCCCCCTTCGGACTCTAATACTCACTAACAGCTTTAACTAATATGACACCCATCTATCAAAACATCTACCAACCATTCTCTACTCCTAACTCACTATTCAACTCATTTCGCATCATTCTACCCTTATATAAAAAAATACTCGCTACCCCTTTGTACTCAGGATGTGTGTTCACTTCCCACTGCTCATTCCCTTATGTTGGTTCCTGGACTCCCCCTAGGTAACCTTTTCCGGCGCTAATCGGTTCCCTTCCCGCCACAACGCTTTTCGTTGAGGACTCCTTATCACACCACCCCCTTTACAAAATTCCACTATCAACTAATTACTCTACCAATACATCACTTTCATCTACAAAATATCTCCATTTATTTATTACCTCAATCTATCAATCATTACTCTACATATTTTCCCCATAGCTACTGTGTACTATCAATACTCAAATTCTACATTACGTTTATTCACAACAATATTATTCTCTCTAGTACCCTTTTAAACTTAACCTGGACTGATTTAAATGTCCTAACAAAATAATAATCACCCAAATTCTAACCTTTACCATCTTTTACAAACCATTCAAAATTCTTAACTCCCTCAAATTATTTCCATATCTTAAATTAACATCTTTTAACACATTGAAAATCTATTTTCCAATCACTAATTATATTCAAACAGTTAATGGCATTGAAAAATTTGTAAATTATTTGTAAGTGATATACTACAGCTGATCAGCTGATTTTCTTGGCAAGGTGAATGACCTTCCTACTGATATATTTCAAAATTATATCAAGTTTTACTTTACATAAAGTGCATTATAAAATTTATACTTACAGTATATCACTCATACACTGTCATAAACACAAAATATAAACACCAAACACCAATAACTCCATGTACCTTCTGAAACATGTTATTCCACAAGCTAAACACAATTTAACATTTATTTATTTATTAATTATTATCACATTTAAATCTCATAAAATAATTTAAATTCATTAGCACAATTCAATTATATAACATTTTAAATCAATCAAAAATATTTAAACAACTCAAATTACTTTAATTCCATCAATTATTCAAGAACACAACATATTTCATTACATTACTCCAAAACAAGTACCATTCATTAATCACCACCTTTACAATCATTTGTTTAATCTGACAAAATATTATTATTATTAAAACAATTTCTACTACATGCACATATTGTTTACATTACCTACTTGTTACAATACAAACACAGTTAATTTCACTAAAATTTATTTACAAATCTTTGTCATTATTTGTCAGTCTTCCACACATCATTTCATAATCTAGCCATGTCAGAACCATAAACTAAAATATTTAAAATGTTCATTGATTGATTTCTTATCTAACCGCCATTGTTGTATAATAGTCTTATTTTTTTATAACACTTCTCATTCTTACTCACACTCAATTTATTATTATTATTATAATAACCCATTAACTCTATGTCATTCATTGTACCATTATAATTTATAGGATTATTCCCTTTTATTATTTCATAAACCTTGTCAATATTAGTTATTTTTGTCCAGTCTCCATCAGTATTATTGGTTAACATCAGGTAAGTTATTTTATCATTTATAACAGTTTTATCAAAATATTCATCTCTCTCTATTTCATAATGCAAGTATTTTATATTGTTTATCTTCACCACTTCTAACCTCTCTCTCAACTCATTATATTTTCTCTTTAACTGATATATTATTATCTCCCTATCTGCACACAACTCTCTCTCAAAACATCTTTCATCACCATAACACCTGTCACTACCCCCCTGAACTATCTCATTCCATGCAAAGGGCCACACAAACTTACTATATGTCTTGGCACTTCCAAGATCATCACAAAAAATAAAGGCACTATCTGAAGACACCTCATCTTCCATACAACTACAGGAGGAAACTCTGTCCTCATTAAACATCTGTGAAACCTCTGTTTCACCATAAACTTGGGGAAAACTTGCCCTTCACCCATCCAACCTTCCATCACACTCTCTCACAACCTCACAACACTTATTTCCACCCCTTTACACCCCATTACTCTCTCACTCTCTCTCACTATCCTTATATCATCACTATTCAATATTTTATTCTCTAACACTCCCTCTTCCACTATTTTGTCATTATTAATATTCGTAACATTGTCATCTAACTTCTTATTCATTATCTGATCTAATTTTCTGTCTAAATTTTTATTCATTTCGTTAATCTTTTCCTCGCAACTGCTACTTATTGACTCTAATATTTGGTCTTTAATTGTATCAAAACATTCATCGATCTCATTTAGACGTTTATTCATGTTAACCTCAAACTTAGCATTTTGTATATTTATTTCGTCAAAACGACTATTTATAATATCAAATTTACTATTCTGTATGTCAAATTTAATATTTTGTTCATTGAATCGACTATTCTGTTCATCAAATTTACAGTTCATTTTCTCGATTTGATTTAGTATAACACTCATCATATCATTGTCTAATTTGTTACTACATTTTGTTGAGGTTGGAGTCAACTGGACTCCCGAGTCCTCAGTCACATTACTTTGATCTGTTACATCTAATTCTACTATTTTATCTTGATTCGCACTTGGAGTCGAATGTATCTCACAATTACTCATAATATTTGATTCATCACAATTGTCGACAACTAGTCATTTCATTCATATCGCTTTCATCATTTCCTGCCATATTTATAAGTTTATTGATTTAAATTTTCTTACATAAAAACATCTACCACTTAACTCTTAACATTTGAACATTGATGTACCATATGCTACGTAATTTTTACGTAGTTACTTAACCTTTAAATCAAACTTGCATACACTTGTAGGTGTGGTCTTTATATATAAATTTCAATTTATAAAAACTGTCCCTGTTTCGGATACGCCATTTGTGATATTATATATTTTTTACCACATTTAAATCATGAAAATATTTATCTCCCACTTACCTTTTAATCTTCCTCCAGCCCAGGGTTACGTCACATGAACGGTGTAATGCAAGTGTGATTCTAAGGTTACATAACAAACGTATGCTACACTCATTTGTTTTGATGGAATTCAAAATTTTATTATATAATTATTTCATTTTAAATAAAATTTCAATTAAAACTCAACTTTTCTCTCCCTTTTTAAGACAGATACAACATGCACATTTATTTAAACATTTTTCTTATTCTAATATACTTTTAATTAATCAAGGCGAACCCAGCTTGCCACACTCTCACATTCAGACTTTTAAAACCCCCTTTTTATAGAATATAAGAATAGGTGTAAAGGAATATTGTTACTTTCTGAAACGGCGTCACTGTCGACCACATGGCGCGTCCTGTATATTTCGTGCACTATGTCCCAATGGTTATTAGTTCATTTTTACTACGCACTCACTGGATTTTATGGCATTACATATTAATCTCAACTTTTTTTATACTACTTTACAAACTCCGATACAAACTTGGTTGGTCGGCCGACCTAAAAAAATGAAAATTTGCCCGGGCAGAAGACTGATAGGTACCACGCGTGGCCTATATTATGTGTCGACTGGGAGGAACGCTACCAAAAATTCTCCCACCACGTTTGGTTTGCTGGAGAGGAACTCAATGCCTGTTGGTGTTAAAGTCCTCGTCACTGCACACCCAACACATGTTATTTACGTGTGTTGGACGTCGACGAAATCTCACTGCCACTGGTTACGTCACTAAGATAGGCGTATTTTAATTTTATTTCCGCCTGCTACCGAGCGCATGGCACAAACTTTCATCGTTTCGCCATTTTTTCACAAAGTCTGTGGAAGATGCTTGGCATCCCGTCCGCGCGCCTGGTTGTTGTTGCGCGCACGAGTGTGTCACACCGCACTGAAGTTCTTGGAATTAAACTGTTGTGGACAACACGCCGCATTCCAATGCCCCTATTACTTTCAAAACTTTGCTCTGCTTGACTACAATCATTTCATGTAGGTGACTCGCTGTTTTGGGACCGTATAAATTGAATAAAACAAAAATAAAAATACAACAAAATATAATACCCCTTTTCGCCCCGTTACATAATAATATAATATTAGCTAATATTAGCATTTTTTGTCAAAACTTTAATACATGAACAAACCCAGCTTTGTGGGATGTCAAAATAATCTTTGAAAGAAAATAGAAACAGTTATGTTAATATCAAATACATTGATAAGAAGACCAAAGAATAATAGCCATTAGAAAATATTTATTAATTTTGAACTAAAATTCAAATATTATAACAATAGACATAAATGCATTCGACCAATGAGAGTATAGGCAGTTGCCATGACAACGGAACGTTATTATATCTAATTCCATTATAAAACGTTAGTCCATTATTGACGATCAAGAGAGACAGAAGCCAAACCAAATTCGACTCAATTATTAATTAAAATAGTAATAAATACTGCTAAATTTCACAAGATGTGGATTCAAGAAGTCGACAAGGAATTATTTAACCCAAGAGAGCTAATAAACCAGATTTTAATATTCAAAAATAAATAAAAAATCCAAATTAATTGAAAAGAAGCCAGATGAAATCAAAAGTACAAATGATGGAAGATTAATGATCGTATCAACCCAACCTAACTAATAACAAAGTGACTCATCACCAGAAATCAACAAGATTTTGTTAAGTATATCTGAATTACCCAAAATTACGAACTAAATTAATTAACTTTTCTCACAACACAAAAAACTCTCACTCCGAACTCGGTAACTAAATTTCTTTCAAGGATTGATTGATAATAAATATTAAACTTGTATGTAAACATAATTTTAACCTGTGTACGAAGTATGAAATTTTAACAAACACTTTTTAACACTCCAAAAACAAATTGTATTTAAACTTCAATAGTATATGAAACACCAATTCATTGATGTAAGGTAGTGTACTTTATTGACATCTTATTTCTATTTTTTCGTAATCAAAAAGACTCGTTGATTGAATGAACTGTAGAAAATAAATATTAACGGCAGCCATGTCGAATTAGAAATTCTTCAATCACCTTAGCCAACCTTGAAATATAGTCTATTTATTGCCGGAGCAACATTATGTTATAATATTATATTTTTGTATCTAAATGATTAATTATTAACTATTTCCAACGTTAATAAACTAGTACTGATTAGTAATAACCGTCCTTTATTTCATTATAAATTGGATTATAAAGTTTGTGTACTTTAGTGATGAGTAAAAATTGTCTGCCAGATTTAGATGTTGGCAACACGACGAACTACAAGTGAGATTCGAATGCCCGCCAGTTTGCGAGGATAATTTGAATTGGTCATCACCGCATAGAACGACAGCTCAGTTTAAACTTTTTTATTGTTATCATAAACAATTTGGCGCCTATCGGGAAATAAATATACTCATTGAAGGGCAGATAAGGATTACACTCGTGAAGCTATCGGTACTGGTAATTCGTGCGTTCGCGACGGACATTGTCAGCGTGAGAAATTAGAAAAAGTACGACTGTTAGACAAATACAAAGTAACGACTACAACGTGTGGGGCTAACACACATAAAACACACTTTTACAGGTAGATAAGAATTTTATCGTTACAAACTGACGCACAAACGTGTGGCTTTTACAAGAGATAAGAATCTACAGATCTGATCGTTACAATATATACTTTTCCCTCATTTATTAAAATACTGGGTAGGGACATTCATAAACATACAGCAACAGACACCTGCTCACTGTGCCAGACTGGAGTAATCGCAGCAAGCCCATCCAAAGCCAAGAGCCATCTGATAGGTTCGCCACAAACATCTAGCAGGTAAATGGAGTGCTCACACCAAGCAATCCTGGCAGCCCTCTGATAGGCCCACTTCGGTTACCAAATTTGAGGGATAAAAAGACCATGGTTAAGCCACAAAACTCATTCCGTTGGACAACAAGAAGGAAGCAAGACCTGAGAAAACGCAGCAGAAGCGAGATGGAGGAGTATGAAGACTCCGCGATGGACATCAACTGTGACAGCAGTGGGCTCTACATCCCACTGCCGAATGAAGAGGACTGTGGTACAGAAATATCAGTCAGGGCAGCTGCCAAACTATCAGTGCTGTGCGGAACACTTGCTGCAGCAGCAGCAAAAACTAGTGTCCTCACCCACCAGCCCTTTTAAGGACCACAAAGGTAACAAGATACACAACTGGTGCCATTTGTCTTGTGACAATACTCAGCCAGGTACTGTTCTACAATAACACGCAAACATGCAAAGCCAATCAAGAAACTTTTCAGGGGAGACAGAGGGGTAACCATTCAACCAACCATCATGCATTGGTGTGATGTCACTCTGTGCTATATCTGAAATAATAAATTGCATCTCTCAAACAGCCAGATAGGATAAAACAATGTTACAAACACTACAGTTTTTATGTCCCTAAATAACTACTAGCACAGAAAGTAAAAACAATTGAAAAGATAAAGATGACAATTACTTGTATAAATTTGTAATAACATCATTTACACATATGCTTTATTTTATCATTTTGGAGCATATGCTCCAAAGTGTATGCCAAGATTGTGTACGTGTTCAGCCATCAGAGACACCTGGAGCATGTTCTTGGCTCATATGCCAGGACTAGATTCTGAAATTTCAATCACATTTACCCAGACACACCAACCTCTCAGTTCACCATATCAGTTCTTACAGTATTACTGTCCTAATGCAAGACATGTAATTTGGGTTGTTTAAACAAAAAAAAGAAGAAGAAACATGAGGGATAAAAGGACATTTTGTTCAAAATCACTTTATGGTTGAAATTGAAAAATTTCCCTTTTGATGATTACCAATTTATCATGTTAATACATACATCATCTCTTAGTAAATACAGAGCAATCATGTATTCAGCATGTACACTAAACATAAATACAAGCATATGTAACTGATCATAAAATAAATTATAATATGAGTAAATAACCAGTTTCATGTAAGGTCCAACAAGTTTCTTATATGCTATGGCAAAAAGCTGGTGCAGAATACAAGTAGGCCTAGAAAACTAAATCTTGACAGGATTGTCCAAATTGCCAAAAATCGGGGAGTAACCACCAAATGTTCCTCTGATGTTATTTATTGTATTAATACATGGACTCACTAAATTTAAAAATGTATTCAAATGTTACTTTATCCACAGGAATTTCTATAATTTGCTAGGTTTTTATCCTATTCATTATCATAATTATAATTCAAATTATTGCTTGGAAATAATTAAATTGCTTTAATCATCATCATCACCTCTCCAAGGATTAGGCCCTAGACCTGTTCTGGAACCCATCTCCTCCTCAGTCTACCGACATCTCCTTCCCAGTAGGGTGATAACCCAAGGCAGCCACAGGTAGACAGATATCAGGCATGTGGTTCAAGTGTTCACACCATCTCCGTCTGTGGTCTTCAGTCTTCTGGTGAATTGATACAATGCTTAATTCACGTCTAATATCCTCATTCCTTTTCTGATCCAGGAGAGAACAACCTTGTGTCCTTCTTAGAAATTTCATTTCAGCTGCCTGAATCCTCTGTATGTCCCTTTTACCAAGAGTCCATGTCTCATTAGCATACAGTAATGTGGCTACAGCCACAGTTTTGTAAAATTTCATTTGGGTATCCTTCCATGTTTTATTTTTCAGGTACCTATGAACCATTCCACAGATGCGTCTAAATTTTGTTAGCTTACTATCCCAATCAATATCGGTTCCATATGAGATATCACAATCCAGGTAATTAAAATGACTAATCTGACCCAAATCAGGTCGTAATTATTCACAACTATCTTAGTCCTTAAATGCCATCATTTTAGATTTTGTAGCAGAAGTCTGTAGCCCATAGTCTTGTACGATACTATTGAACATAAATATCACCCTTTATAAATGTTCTTCTGTTTTCTGTATCTTTACCTTGTCATCTGCAAAAAGCAATGAATTCACATGAATATTTTGCTGAAGTGATATTCCTGAGTCAACTTTAGATGTCCATCATCAAAATATGTTGTCCATGTAGATATTAAAAAGTGTTGGTGAAGTAGGGCACCCTTGTCTCACACCTTTATTTGTAGGAATATGTTCTGATAATTTACCAAACAAACCACGACAACCACTGTCTTCTAATATAAGCTTCTAAGAACTTTAATTAATTGCAAACTCTTTGTTTCATTACACTCCACTGTGTCACAACTGTTTCACATTAACAAAAATTTTCAACACATCTATGAATGCTACATGCGTCTCTAAGTTAAATTCCCTTCTCTTTTCTTAATTATTAACTTAAGTGTAAAGATAGCATCTATGCATGATCTCCCCTTCCTGAAGCCATTTTGTTCTCTGATATTAAAGCATCAGCTGTTGGCTTCAGTCTCCCATTTACTCTTCTAGCATAGACCTTATATGTAAATAAGGTTGCAAGGTTATTATCTGAAACAACTTCAAATTATTGTTTATTGCTTCTTTATCATTTAGCATTTATCATAATTGTTTGGGATCATCATTATAACACTGACAAATGCTATGCGAGAGCCACAGAATTCTACAATACTTCATATTGCAGAAGCATAAAACCAGCTGGTGAATTAATAAAACTTTCCACCTCAGTCAAAACCCCATGCACTTCTCCAAATCTATCAATACAGATCTGAAGGACTGGTGTATAGGCTGGAGTGTTTTGCATCACACACTTGCAGAGCACATTGCTCTAGTGTGGCACTTAAGCACAACACTACAAAATTGGCATGTTGGAGCATACATTAAATGGGCCTAATGCGCGGTAGCACAGTAGCACATATATACCAGCTACCAATGCTACTGACAGTCAATGATACTGACAGTCAAATTACTGCTCATTTTTTAACACTAAACTATTACATTTTATTGATACCAAAAATATGTTCTACTTAATTACTACTTAATTTTTGTTTTTGTTAATGCTGTTCATTTTCTTTGTTCTTTTTTTTATTCTAGTATTTAATAACAAAACAGACATTTAATTTGAATAATGTGATTGTAAGGGTACTAATAAGCCAGAAATACTTAACGCATTCACTGTTGATGTCATTGATCTGTGACATGGCACATGCTCTCTGTGGTGCTCATGTCTCATGTCACGGATCCATGACATTCCCCTCGACTCATTGTACAGTATTAATGCAGAGTGAGGGTGCAGCATGAGTGGTTTTGGTTTTTGTTAACATGTAGTGGTACCACTACAAAATCTCTATGTATGCTTGTCTTTAAAAAGATAAAATGGCACATTTACAAAAAGAAAACAACAACAAAAAATGCATGAGCACCTATGGTCTGTAACATAAAATCTTAGAAATATTAAACAGTACTAGCATTACATAAGAATTATGTATCTATTCACACAGTTTCATTCACAGATCATACTCAAAACAAAAATTAATTACTTACATGGTGAGATAGATCCGCATCCATAATAACAATAAAATTCCCTGTAGCATGTTTCATTCCATGTATGTATGCTGTACCTAGACCTAACTTTTTCTCTCGAGGGCGCAATACCTTAAACATTCCATTCAGATTTTAGTAAGTTAAGCATACTTTCTTATACCAATTAATCTTATATGTTACTACACCAATTATGCCTAAATGAATTGTCTTGCATCTTAATAATTTATAAATATTTTATTTTTCAACAGTCATCTCACTTTGTATTATTTTGTACAAAATTCACCCTTCACTGTATTGCTGCATGAACACAAGTTCATCAGAATTGCTACCCGCTAGAAATGGCGGGCAAGGCCGCTACAGAAACAGTTACCTGAGTGTGAATCAGAGAATTTGAGTCCTTGCCTGTTTGATACCTAGAGAAATCAGACCTTAAAAAAGTCAATTCAACCCCATATAGCTACTGTCTGGATAATGGAATGGTCTGTCAACAGAAGGAGAGCCTCAGTCAGTAATCTAAACACTAATTAATATCTACACCACACCTCCCCATTAAGCAGCCGAGTTCACCACTGTACTTCGTTGATTACAAACTGGCTTCTCTCTAGCAGTGGTAATGTGGTGTAAGCTGTACCACAACTAGAGGTCACACAGGCCATGGGCCTAATGTTTGATGGAAGTTGATGACTTTGTATAAATATTTAACCAAATTATAATAGGATTATTTCACATTAAATTGAAAAAAATTACAAGAATTTTCATATAAAATCATATACTTTCAACTTATTTTAGTTATTTTCATGCCATGGCTAGTCATAAGTTTAATTCCCTATATAATGTAATGGGACAAAATGGGTAGAATCATTTTAATATTATGGAATAATACGATCAATGTAACCCGCAGTAAAATACGACTTTAGAAATCTG
Organism: Magicicada septendecula; assembly: GCA_034769895.1. NCBI lineage: Eukaryota > Metazoa > Arthropoda > Insecta > Hemiptera > Cicadidae > Magicicada > Magicicada septendecula. The sequence continues at coordinate 235,436,230 of CM068367.1, forward strand.
AATGGTATGAATCAGCCAGTATGACATAAGCATTGCCATCTCAACTAAATAAACCGAACCTTATAAGGTAAAGAAATTTTGTGGTCAGTCTGACATCACGATAATATCACGAAAGGAACACGTGTTTTCCAATAACGAAACGCAGTTCTGACTTTTACAAACTTCTAGACTATTCGATGGGCTCAGATGAGAGGGGAAGCGGGGGAGAAGGGACACGTGACCAGCCCGGATAGTGTACGGTTACCAGTCATCATTTGCCCCAGCGTACGAACAACTCAAAGCCGTTTAATAGTGTCGGGAGGCCTACACGGACAAATTCAGTGTACGCCTACAAAAAAGTGTGAAAATGAATATAAAACAGTGGTAAATAAATCTCTTCAAGTGTAAATGCAATTGGCAAAATTAATTAACCGTGTGGAACAGTTTTTGCGAGTGTTGGAGCAAAATTGAACTGAATGAGTAATAACGCAACATTGGTATAGCATCCACAGCTAAGTACTATCCAAACTAGGTCAACTAAACAAATTTTAATAACTATTTGGGCTATTATTAAAATACTCCATTCAGAAAAATAATGAGATCTCGAATTTAAGGGGGTTTAAGAGAGTGAGAGGGAGAGAGTGAATGCGAAGTACTGGTTCGGCTTAATAGAATTAAGCAAGTTTAGTTTGTTCAAATAATAATTGTGTGTTCACTGTTGAGTGATTTGTTAATCACAAGATAAATAGGGTTAGCACCCTTTGAATTTATAAATGAAAATAAATGCAAATTTCAATGTCACCATGACCACGTGTTCAGTGTAATTATTGTGCCGAAACCTGAGAGAGAGAGAGAGAGAGAGAGAGAGAGAGAGAGAGAGAGAGAGAGAGAGAGAGAGAGAGAGAGAGAGAGAGAGATGTTTAAGATTAATAGAGGTTATGGAGAGTTAGTAGAGAGATTAAAAATTGAGAGACCTGTTAATAATGAAGACTTACCTTGTGGAGTAATTAGTACAGCAGTAGTAAACGATGATAATGTTTATAATGAGCACTTACCTGATAATGAAACTGGTTTAGTAGATGATGAGAATAATGGTGAAATCATAACCTACCTTGTGGTGACGAAAAAGACTAGGAACGAATTGACCATACCTAATGTTGACAGGTTTTATGAGATAATAATGTGGAATGATCCTGTGAATTGTTATGGTATAATGGATAAAACAGATTTAAATGGGCATTATATTAAAAAAGATAATAGAATGAACTTAATTAAAAATGAATTGTGTAGGAGTAATATCAGATTAATTTTTGATGATGGAGGTTAGATATATGGTGTTAATGAACATTTATTTATTTTAGTTAATGGTTTAAATACTTGGCTAAATTATGTAATGAGTTTTGGTTAACAATGACATTGGATATGACGTAGATTGTATATGAATTTGTATTGGTGTTAAATGTACTTATGTGTTAGGTTATGATGTTATTATGATAAGGTATCAGAGGATACAGTGTGTTGTATGACAATATTAATAATTATGATTGAGTGTATTATGATAATGAGGATTGATTGTTAGTATTAATTGACATTTATGTAATTATGAATTTTTATAATGGAATTAAACTAATTTGAGATGGTTTAATTAGTTTACAAGATAGAAATCTTGGTAATAAATTTGAGAAATTTGTGTAGATTTGAATTGTATAATAATTGGTAAATGGTTAGAATTTGATGATTAAAGCGTTGAATAGCAAATCAGAGTTGAAGTTATCATGTAACAAGGGGGATATTATGAAATGATGTGAGTGGAGGAGTTTAAAATGAATAATAAAGTAGAGGAGATTGATGATTAAATCACGATAACATGATTAATAATGAAGTGGTGAAATACACATTTTGTTGACTGTACTTGTATTGCATAATTTGCTGTTTTTTATAACCAGGTTTTGTATTGTATAAAGATAGCAGTAGTAATCTGCGTTAATGATGAGGAAATTGAGATATAAAATGAGATGTTTAAATGGAAAAGTAAGATGAAATTGTTGTTAACTTGGATTCATAATTGAATTGATGAATCATTTTGGAGTTTGAATTATAACCTCCAAGAGTATGTTAATGTTAGATGTTGGGAATAAAATGTAGTATGTTATGTTAAGGACATATATATGTTAAATAATATTATTTGTATATGTAGATAAATAAGATAAAAAGCCAGTACTTCGAAAAAGGCAAACCAGTACGGCTAAGAGGAAACCAAATCAGTTAAGGATATGGAATAGTGAAAGTAATGTTTTATTGATTGTTTCAGAGTCTGGTGGTACTGTAGTGGCGACCCTGTGCTGGCCAGCGCGTCAGGGCAGGGGCGTCTAGTGCCTGTCTGATTTTATGGTGTTGGGATCCTAAGGCAGGAAGTCCAGTAAAATCATGCAGGTGCAGCCGCAGTCACTGGATCAGGGGGGTGAGTAACCCATGATTTTAATAAGATAATAAGGGAGGTAATGGTGCCATATCCGAGCTGATCCTCTTAGGTTTTGTCAATGAGAGTTTTTATGTTTCCACATAAAACCTCTCATTGAGGGGGTATTGTAACAGGACAAAATGGGTAGAATTATTTTAATATTATGCAATAATACGATCTATGTAACCCATAGTAAAATATGACTTTAGAAATTTGAATGGTATGAATCAACCAGTATGACGTAGGCATTGCCGTCTCAACTATTTAAACCAAACCTTATATGGTAAAGAAATTTTATGGTCAGTCTGACATCACGATAATATCACGAAAGGAACACGTGTTTTCAAATAACGAAACGCAGTTCTGACTTTTACAAACTTCTAGACTCTTCGATGGGCTCAGATGAGAGGGGAAGCGGGGAGCAAAGGGGACCATGTGACCATCCCAGATAGTATATGGTTACCAGTCGTCATTCGCCCCAGTCTACGAACAACTCAAATCCATGTAATACTGTCGGGAGGCCTACGCGGACAAATTCAGTGTAGGCCTAAAAAAAGTACGAAAATGAATATAAAACAGTGGTAAATAAATCTCTTCAAGTGTAAATGCAATTGGCAAAATTAATTAACTGTGTGGAACAGTTTTTGCGAGTGTTGGAGCAAAAGTGAACTGAACGAGTAATGACGCAACATTGGATTAGCATCCACAGCTAAGTACTATCCAAACTAGGTCAACTAAACAAATTTTAATAACTATTTGGGCTATTATTAAAATACTCCATTCAGAAAAATAATGAGATCTCAAATTTAAGGGGGTTTAAGAGAGTGAGAGGGAGAGAGTGAATGCGAAGTACTGGTTCGGCTTAACAGAATTAAGCAAGTTTAGTTTGTTCAAATAATAATTATGTGTGTTCACTGTTGAGTGATTTGTTAATCACAAGATAAATAGGGTTAGCACCCTTTGAATTTCTAAATGAAAATAAATGCAAATTTCAATATCACCATGACCACGTGTTCAGTGTAATTATTGCGCCAAAACCTAACCTATTTTCTGCGTCAAAATCTCGCCTAGACGAGCCTGTAGGATCTTCTGAGTCAAGGGAACGAAAGTATTTAAATTATTCAGGTGTTATTTAATGCAGAGAATGAAATGGTTTACACATGATAACCTCAAAATATGTTGGCAACCCTGAATGATACTGATGTAGTGCAAGGTAAGTACAGAGAAAAGATCGTGGAGTAAGTATTATAAAGGTGGGTATGGTTTGTAAAAAGTGGGCGAGTTACAATAATGCATGAGGAAATTTCCCTACAGTACAAAGTTATCAATGATTATAAGATTTTATTACGTAAATAATATTTAATAAAATTGACTTTTACTAAAAGTTTATGAACATTGAATTGGCATGGAGGCTGAAGTGACAAACTCATGAAGCACCATCATGGATATACAATTACTTGCCACAAACAGCCCAGTAATTATCTGTAATTATCTCTGGGGTACTACCTGACACATTTGGCATATGAGATACTCTTAAATGAATTACATGTTTATTTAAAATTACATGCAATTTAAAGCATGCTTAGTTGCTTCTAAAGTCCCATCAGAACATCCATCAGTTACATTCCATTATCAGATCTTAAACAAACTGTTTTTGTACAATCCACGAACAACACACCAATCGTCAGAATGGAAATTCAAATATCTCCTTGGACACAGAAGTTTCATTTGACAAAGAGTACAGGAAAAGTTATGTTCGATTTTTTTATTTGCAGTAATTGTCCACTAAGAATTCACTATTTCATGAGGCAAAACAGATAACAAGGAAATGTGCATCAGTATCCTTCATCATCTATGGGGTGCAATTAGAAGGAAGCATCCTGGAAAAAGGAGAAAAACTAGGTTCTTTTGCATGACAATGCATCAGCACATCAATCAATCCTGGTCAAGGAATGCCTTGCATACCACAATTTGACAACTCTTGAGCATCCACCATGTCCTCCCAACTTGGCACCACCAATATTTTTTTTTCCGTATCGGCCATCTAGGGACCACATGCCAATTTCAATTCTTTACTCTATTTATTTATTTTTTTTTTTTAATCAGCTCTGAAAGGGAAAAAATAACAAGATGCTGACATTATTGCTAAAGTAACAAAACAGCTGAAGGAGGTTTCCAAGAATGGGTTACAGGAGTGTTTCCAAAAACTGTAATGTATACAGTTTTTGTGAAATAAACTAATTCCAGGAACTTTTTAAATCTACCTCATATATTAACATAAGAGAACTGCTAGAACTTGAAGTTATTCTTTTGGGGAATTGTTAATACAAATTATATATGTCAATTTATTAATAATTCAACTATTTTAAGATCATTATCTATGCTATCTTTGTAACAATATAAGATTGTTTTGTGCTTGTTTCAAATAGCAGCTTGATACAAGGATGAGTTATGAATTATCTGTAATACCGCTACAAACGTTATTTTAATAAAAGCAGAAAACTTACAATAATATGTTTTTCAGTGTAGTCCTCCTCCTACTCAACTTGCCTGTTCTACTGAAGCAAAAGCTTATGGCTCTCACAAAAAAAAAAAAAAACTTCACATGATTAATGAGTAAAAAAAACCCATGCACCACATCCTTCAGGTCTTGGTCTGAGGATGTTTAAGAATTCATGTTGAACAAACTTTATGGATATGTTATGGGGGTATTCACAGATTGTCGTGTTAAAACAGTAGGATTAAAACTGTATATAGAGAAATTGCTAATTACAACTTTAATTACAGTTTAAATAAACTGAGACAACAATAACCTGTATATACAACACTTTTTGAAGTTTACATTTGACCAATACAAGCTAACACAACCATAACAAACAATATATGTCACCTAATTATCTAAAGTTACATATAAATGAATTTTTTAATAAACTTTCAAAATACACAAAATACCACCTACCTTTGACATTCCTTCTCTTACCTTTATCCAGAACCCCCCAGCATCCGTTAAGCGAGGATTTAAATGACGCAAACAGATTGAGATAAAGTTTTAATAAATTACACTACACGTGGTTATTGTGAAATCGACATTAGTTTTTATTCTCACTTTCATTTACTTTTTTATGACTGCAAACATATTACCCTTTTTATATTGGTAATGAACAAGTCCTTATTGGACATACATAATTTGTTATATTAAAAAATAATAAAAACTGATCTGCTATAAGACTCGCCAGTACTCATTCTTTCTATCTCTCTCTCTCACACACACATACATTTTCCCCCTTAAATTAGAGATCTCATATTTACTCTTTTAATGAAACGTAGAATGATTTTAGGATTGAAAGTTCGTTGATACTTAACGTGAGATGTTATCTGCAATGTTGCCCAATCATGGTAAATTCACTCTTCTGCTTTTAATTCACTCCGAAAAAACGATCCTTCACTGTTTAAATTTTGTTACTAATGTTCACTGTTCATTATTTATTACCACACCGTGGTTTCACATTATTTAATATACATTTTTGTCGATCCACCGTAATTTTGCTCGCGAGCACTACTTTTTCTGACTGCGTGGTCTGAAGGATTTTAGCAGACTGAACGCGTCCAAAATGGCTAAAAGGACCCTCCCAGTACACCTGCTCCCGTTCTCCACAGAAAACGGGTCCATACTCGATTGTGATTGGTTATAAAATTTCATAATTAGCATGACGTAGCAGAAATCAGTCCAGCACCATCGCCTCGTAGTAATTTCTACGTCGCAAAAGGTGGCACACACGCCCGCTCGTACACATTCCAATTTCCAATTGTTCCAATTTCCTTTGTTCCACCGCATGGCACCAAACTGACTACCGGGTGTTCACAAAAGTCACACATTTGGTGATCTTAAAGTGCTGCTTAGCATGGTTTGCTACAGATTGTTACAATTATTATGAAACTAAAACCCTCTGCTTTATTTACCCGTTACAATTAACACTGTCGCAATAAACAACTCACGTCGCAAACTACAGACGTTCACACATAATAATTCACTATAATCACTTTACACTAAACGTGCCCTGAGTTGCAGTCTTAAACTGACTCGCTGGCCATTTTCAAGCCCTGTATTTATAGCTGCAGGAATTACATGTTGAGAAAGTTCCAGAATGTTGTCTCATAAATGGGAGATTAGAAGAGGCACATCAGATCGAGAGTCCACAGGAACATTCCACAATGACACCCAGTCACTCACACAATTTGTGTCCAACATCATAATGCTACTGTGCCATGTGCCTATCTCACAGGCATAACAATACTCAGAAATATAAATAATTTTCAGATGATTTGCAATGTCATCAACAGACATGCACTTGTTTATGTAACCAGCCATAACAATATTAGTGTTATTGGATGATGAACCAAGCCCTTATTTATACACAACACTTGTGCAACATATTTTATCTTTAAATTAAATCATAAATGCTTCACTGCCCAGAAAAATGTTGTCCCATGTTAAACTGACAGTCTTCGAAAGATTTTGGCCACTGAAACATATGACTGAATGATGCTATCCTTTCGTTCAAACCAAAACAAAACAGCATGTTGATATAACCACAGTGACAACATAACTGATATTATGTCAGAGAACTGTGCAGTATCGTTACTGTGTGGCTGTTCCCACTTACAATATGCATTGTTAACAAACTCACTACTTTATTTTTATTTAACTTACCTTTTAAAATCTCGTTGTCACTTATACTCTGTTTACATACTGATTCACCATGTGGCGTTGTTGCCAACATAACATTTTTTTGTTCGGGTCCAGGTTCTTTAAGCGAGCTAGAGACTGAATGGTTTTTAGAAATAATAAACTCAGATAGCATTTGGTTACAAACTTGTGTTTTAATGACCTGAATATTTTAGATATTTGAAAAACAAAAAAAATGGAGTCTTCCTCCTTTGATTAAATACAAAACAAAATGGCGGCAAAGTATTTTCGCTGCACCAGCCCTATGTGTCACAATTACATACATATATTTTATCTTCAATTTACCCTGATTTACTATGAAATGAAGTTAGAAACATACTGCAGTTTACTATTTTAAATTGTTACGTTATCTGGATCACGCAACGTTAACCAATGCCTCGTGACTTTTATATATATTGTGACGGCAGCGGTTTGCGAACATCTGCTCTCCGGTACCAGCGGCGGACACAGCGAGCCAATCACCGATCACGGTTAGTTAATAAAACCCGGGCCGTTAGAAAATTTTGCTCACTCTTCATCGCCACGCCATCGGACGAACTTCATCTCCTCTCCTCTCTCGGACGACATCGGCGCGGAGTCAGCCGGAAGGAACGGCCGAAGAATAGAACCGGCGTTCTTGCGTCTTCACCCTCCAGTTCCGCGCCAGCGATGGATTTTGCTGGGCCGGCAGCCGACTCTACAACCGGTGCTGAAAGAAGAGGAGGACTGCAGTACGCCACTAACAGCGGGTGCAGCCGCCGAATATCTTATCGCGGCACAACCAACATCAGGATTCTCGCCACAAGGTCCTCTTTAGGGCCACCAAAAACACTAGAGTGTACGATTGGCGCCATTTGTCATGCGGCAAGCCTTTTGTCCGGTGACAAGTGGCGCCCAACGTGAGGCAGCGATCATCTTGCGGATGCAAGATCTAGCCATGCCAGCGAGCTACCAGCCGGCACACCAATCAACATGGCCCCCAACAGACACCTCCACAACATCTGGAGAAGAGCAGTAGGCTGGCTACCGGAGAGCATTCAAGACCCGGTGGAGTTGTGACGACAGCGGTTTGCGAACATCTGTTCTCTCCGGTACCAGCGGCGGACACAGCGAGCCAATCACCAATCCCAGTTAGTTAATAAAACACGGGCCGGTAGAAAATTTTGCGCACTCTTCATCGCCACGCCATCGGACGAACTTCATCTCCTCTCCTCTCTCGGACGACATCGGCACGGAGTCAGCCGGAAGGAACGGCCGAAGAATAGAACCGGCGTTCTTGCGTCTTCACCCTCCAGTTCCGCGCCAGCGATGGATTTCACTGGGCCGGCAGCCGACTCTACAACCGGTGCCGAAAGAAGAGGAGGACTGCAGTACGCCACGAACAGCGGGTGCAGCCGCCAAATATCTTATCGCGGCACAACCAACATCAGGATTCTCGCCACAAGGTCCTCTTTAGGGCCACCAAAAACACTAGTGTACGATTGGCGCCATTTGTCATGCGGCAAGCCTTTTGTCTGGTGACAATATATATATGTTCCTATGACAAAACATGTTCCTAAAGGAAAAAATATATCTTGAGGTAAAATAGTTATAAGTATTATAGTAATATATATATATATATATATATATATATATATTGTAACGTAACGAAAATACGGTCCCCTACGTTACATAAATCAACTTATAAGATTTAAAATAGAATAAAAATATTAAATATCCACACTTGTAAAAGGTCAAAACCCCAACCCATTATTGCATAAATGAAATAAGAATACAAGGTAGAAAGAAAAGAAATTAATAATGTTAATAAATATAAACCTCAAGGTTCAGTGAAAGGTGTAAACAACAGACATTGACAAATAATGTCAAAACTAATTTCGACTGTTTCATAATAATTGATGTTTTAAAGGAGAGGAGAATGAGTAAGTGTTACATAACTTAGATTACACAAATGTACCTGTTATTAATTGTATCATGTTATATTATTATCATGATAGTGTGATGTTTTGTGTGTAGCAAGTGGAGTTATTCTGCTAATAGAATGCCAAGTAAATAAGTACTATGTGTTATCATTTCACCATTATAGAGCTGTTGTTAAACTCATTAATTGATTACTAATTAATTTCATTTTATGTGTTATCCATATGTCATTATAAAGCCTTTGTTAGACTTTATAGAGTTAATTATTTGTATACATGTACTTAGATAATAGGATGATTATAATTGTAAACTTGGCCAAAAAGGCTATAATTGTTAACGAGATACAAAAGGGTTTAATATAACCATGTCACAAATAAATGAAGGATTCTATAATATTGCAGACAGTAACAAGTTAAACTCAGAAGTAGATCAAGGTATAATGATACGCCTAACAACCAGTAACATTATATAGCAAGTCAGATCAGAAAGGTTAGGTAAAGAAATTTGTAACAAATACTAAATAAAATCTAATGAGTTAGGAGAAGTTAATAATAATTGCTAATAACAAATAAATAAATTCAATTTAAATAAATTCTCATAATGCAATAGTGCAATGATACCGATAGATAATGTTTTGTAACAGAAAAATAATACTTATTAAAGCAAGTAAATTAAGAGGAAACGACAGCAAAATATATAAAATTTAGTAACAAACAACAGGTAAAATTAAAATAGGATATAAAGGAAATTTAGTAAAGGATTATTTTGATGAGTGGAAGAACATTGTATGAAATGTTTATAGTATAATATAATATCCAATAAGAATAGAAAAGATGGTTGTCAGGGACGACGAGAGATATAGAATTTGTAGATTCGATTATTGTATAAATTTACATGAACGAAGACGGTTTAGTTAAAAGACACTCAGAAAAGATTTGGTTAATTAAAATACAAATAATACAAGTGGGAAGTAAAATGAATAATAAATCACAATAGTAAGGTCCACTGTCATTCAACCGTATTATATAACTGGACAATCTAAAACCTATACATGAAAGTAACAAAAAATATAAAGGAAGAACTCTGATAGTATAACTCAATATAATGGACAAATGTTAACTTAATTAACCAACCAAAACAGAGAAATAACTACCTGCATAAAGTGATATAATCCTATAACATAACAGAAAACGAAAATAAAACACCAAATTATATCTGAAATTCAGTTTCCACAATTCAATAGAAAAAACGTAGTTGGACTCGAAATTCATCGAAGCACATAACCACAAAACTCAGACATTGGTGAATGAAAGGAGCGGTATTTCTGCATCATCCCAGGACCAAGAAATCAACTTTTATTTCAACTTGGAGCGAAGACTGACGAGAACAAATTCATCTGCATTCTGTTATTGACCAAACACGACGTCGAGGTTATCTGTACACTGCCTTATCGAGTCACTATATCCAGAGGACGGTAAACTGCAATTATTTTAAATATTATTTAATAAAAACTTAATTCTATACTGTAATACCTTGTATTCCTATTTAGGCATTTTCTGATCTTCCTGACAGTTGAAAGAACCTTCACGCCCTGTGTTTAAAGAAATATAAAATCATAACTAATATTATATAAAACTCTGAATCCGATCGATAATCGATTACTTCTAACATATAGCCTTTTGTATCTCCGTAAAAGAAACAACTTTGTTGGACAAGAAATATTAAAATATTAATAAAGAATCCTTTCAGAATTCAACGATATCTTCTCATTTATATAATATTTAGAGTAGTGTGAACAAGATATAAGATAAGTAGAGAGTGTAACTGAGAATTATTGTACGCGGTGGGCTAACCTACAATTTTCATCTGTCTGGGAACCACAGCGCTATTCGTGGACTGCTTGGGTATTAAAGAGAATGAGAAAACAATAAAAATTCCTTCTCTTCTCTTCAACGCGGAATAGGGTTGAACGCAAAATTTGAATTACACACTCTATACATAATTTTCACTCACAATAACACAATTATATTAAAAAGGGAGATACTGGGATATACTTTGTAACAAGATACAAGATACAGAGATAGTATTGAAGTGTGATTGTATGTTGCTTGCAGATACGCACCGGTATCCACGATTATGTTGTATGATAAAATGTTCAAATTATAATTATTATTATTAGTTTGATTGTGATTGACAAATATGTGGGTATCGATGGTTAACTCCTTTAATTTAAAAGTATTTCTCGCACTCTGTTAGTAACCTCCCCCACTTACCATACGTGGATATTGTTGTTCTGTTAGGTGACTGCTCAGCTGTAACACACACGCTACATATACAAGTAGATATTCTGTTTGAATATCCAACGTGACTAGCATGCACAATAAAAATAATATAACAGCTAAATAAAGTTCTGAGTTATCAGAAATATTTGAATTCTTCCGCCACCTTTTGGTAGAACTGACTATTAATAAATGAACTATTTTAAGTTTGAAATTAAACTCTTTTTCCACTGGTAACAAAATGTAGAGGTTTATTAACAGTTAATAATGCTATAAAATCTTTTAAAAATTGACAATCAGTTACTAATAATTTTACTGAGAATAATTACAATGAACAAAATTTAAAATAAAACTCTCCTTAGCCTCAAGGCTGGTAACCCTGTTGGTTATACAATAGTTTTTATTTTGAGAGGTTATGTCCTCTTATATCAGTTAATTACCAAGTTCGTGTGGTTCTTTTAAGTAGCATGATGCCAGGTACAAAATGTGGCGTTTTATAATGAGATTAAATGAACAATTAATAAAAAACAAACAAACAAATATTAAAATAGAAAATTAGTACCATATAACAGATAATTATGGTATTATCGTACGCGGGAATTCGTACGCAGTATACAGTATTTGCTTGACAATAAACAAGTGCGTTGGTTTGCACTGCTAAAATGTATTACTATATTTTAATAATTCACTGTGGGAATTATTTATTTACAAGAGAAAAAGTTATTAATAAAAAAAAAACTCTTGTTATAGTTTTCATCTGGTTTGGATTATATGAGAACAGACTTGTGACAAAGAAGGTGGCAAATTACGGTTATGATTTTAAGGTTATCTCATAACGTGAATTGTTATTAGAGTTAATTATCTTGAATATTGATTTCTTCTTAATCTAAGCATATACATATTATTTATAGTAGTTCTGATGCATAATTATCAGTAGCATAGAATATTCTTTCGCATAAAAATTAAAATATTTATCTTCAATAATAAAAAATCAAAAAACACAACGTTAGTCAATTAAGCGACTATTTACTATGCTCGTATTTTGTAGTAAGTACATTAATCGTGATTCTTTTAATTATGAAAAATAATTAAAATATTTATTTATCATGTTAAAAATTGCGAAATAATACTTTCGTCAATTCTGATAAATTTCATCAGCATTATTATACTTCGCTATTATTGATTAGCGTAGTATATAAACAATCGGTATTGACAGACATTTTTATTTCTGTTTTATTGTTAATTAATTAAAAATATTGTACTCCCTGGTTTATTTTTCGCACAACACTCGCAAATACGATCGATATTGTACACTGATCGTATTTAAATATTATTCACTCCGCACTGTACACACGTTATTGCTGGTGTTGTATTTAGGTTAGATGTGTGTTGATTACTGATGTTCACGTGTCGCGCACAATTCAAAACAAACTTCTTCATATATCTGGTTCGCAGAGTGACACGTCCTGTCTCGTTGATGATTGATAGATGACTGTGACGCTCCTTTGGAACGTCTCCGGCTTGTCTGCCGATTTCCATTCATTCGACTGGCTGAAATGTTTGAACTCTCCGACCCAAAGTACTCTGGCTTATTACAATTTTTAATTTTTTACCAATTTTGCGTTTGGGTTTGAGATTAGCTTGACGTCAGCACTGGTACAAAAAATAATTAAAAAGTTTAAAATCGTAATAACTTTCTTAATATTTGTCTTATCGTTAAACGGTTAGTGTCAATAAATTTCGGACATCCTGAGCTTTAAATAAAGTCCAAACAAGATTATAATCCGTCCATTATCTAAATCACTATAACGATTTTATCGATTTTTATGGTGCATCTTATATTTAATAAGTTTATTACACCAAACTTAACTAATTACACTAAAACACTTTTGATTAAACGATCTGAGTCTATATCTCAACTTGTTTAATACAAAATTTGGGAATAATTGTTACCCAAACAATGTCTGGTCATGGCGTCTTTAGCGTCCATATTTGATTATTCACAATTGTCCTTAAAACTATTTTTTCTTATCTAGTAACATTGATATTGTAATCTAACAATAATATAAACGTCTATTTACATGAATTTGTACTTTAGTATATGTACAGGGCTGTGTTTCATATACTATTAGCATTGTTTCAGTACCCTCCTATCTCTTTTCTTAAAATTGTCACTTTATGGTTTTTCTATATAAGGTATATTATGTTATAAATACAACTAGTGTACAATTATAGTACCTAATTCCTTACATATATTTGTTAGCTTTTAGCTACCTGAGGACCCTTCAATTTCTAGTAATGGGTTTGTTTACATTATGTCATAGCATGGTAGTCAGTTATTTTTGATAAAACAATAATTAAATTGTTATTGCTATACTTGACATAGATTCTCCAAGTAGTATCAGACATTCTTCTGATCCTTGTTAACATTTTTATCTACTTTTAAACAAGTTTGTATGTTGCATTTTGCATAAATAACTTGCTACATATTGGTTGTTTACATTCTGATTCCACCATCATGGTCATTTAGTTTTTAATAATTTATATATAAAATGACTATTCTCATGGTTATGGTCTGTTCTCATAGTAGTGTTAGGTGTCCCTCTTACTACTGGTAACACTCTTATTAATCTTTGTTCAAGTTTTAATAAAGTATCTTGCTTAACTAGTTGGTTACATTGCTTCTGCTTACTTCTGGCTATGTATTCATAGTCAACTAGTTTACAATATTTTGGTTACAAAACTATTGTCATTATATTTATAATCTGTTCTCATAGTAGTGTTAGGTGTCCCTCTTACTACTGGTAACACTCTTATTAATCTTTGTTCAAGTTTTAATAAAGTATCTTGCTTAACTAGTTGGTTACATTGTTTCTGCTTACTTCTGGCTATGTATTCATAGTCAACTAGTTTACAATATTTTGGTTACAAAACTATTGTCATTATACTTATAATCTGTTCTCATAGTAGCAAAAGATGTTCATCTAACTACTGGTAATACTTTCATTAATCTTGGTACTAGTTTTAACACTGTATTTTGTTTAACTAATTTGGCATACTAGGTTCCATTTCTTCTATCTTTGTGCCATCATATTTGATCTGCTTTATTTGTATTGTCTTTCAATATAATACACTGTCTACTAGGGTGTATCATTACTTATAATGAATTCTTGATTGATACAATTGTTGATGGTTATTTGGTTAAACTAACATGTATGATTTTTTGTTTCATAGGTGCCTTTCCTATGGGGTTATGTAACAATATACAACATATTCTAATGCAGCATTTTGCTACTACTAACATGACCTCAGTATGGTATTCTATTACAATATTTTAACTGTTTTAATACACATGTTTACACTACTTCTTCTTAAACAATAATACAAATATTCTTGAACTAATGACAATATCTTTCTTGTCGTTGTTTGTAACTAATTTCTGTCACATTTGTTTGATATTTAACAAACTACTTTGTTTGTTATTATTCTTTCTCTGGCCTTTCTTTGCATTGTATTCTGTTTTGCCGTGGCATTCAGTTACATTTCTTTTGAAATTTACAAGGGTTTTTATTGTCCGTTCTCTGAATAATAATATAACTGTTTTATTTTACATTATTTTGGTGGTCTTATGATTATCTATTTGGATCACAATCTTTATTAAATTAGTCACACTAACTGTCTGTGTATATTTGACTATTTAATTCTTGATGTTTTCACTATGAAAGTAACACATTTTCTTCCACTATAAACCTTATCACTGGAATCGTTTGTGGGGTTTATTAGGTTAAAATTAGTTAACTGGTCACAGGTTTTCACACTGATATTAAGCACTCACTATAATTGTTTGTGATTTCTTAAATGTTAAACACTGTTTCTTCATAGTTGACAATCACTATTCTTTTAGTTACTAGTATTGTCTCTAGTACACTTGATGACTGATGATTCCTTGCCTGGTCTATCCATTTTCTTCTCTCTTCATGTTATGTTTCCTTGTCCTTCTTCTTCCCTTCTTCTTTAGGTTTGTACGTCTTCTTCAACATTTTCATTGTAGTAGTCGTTGTTTCATAATATCCATATTTGTCAATATATTGGTTGGTCTGCCATCATTGTGGTTGCTCGTGAGTTGTTTCTTCCTTTTATTTGGCATAGTTGTTTTTGATGATTCCCCTCACTGTTGGAATCTATTGGTATTGTCATTATGTTGTTGGTATTGGTATTATTCTCGTTATTTCCCCTCACTGTTGGATCCTATTGGGCCTGGTTACTAACATTTTATTTTGGCTCATGGTCATTTTCTTTCTTCATTTCGTATATGATGCTGCTATGTCACACTTTCTCCGTCATCGTTGGAACTTTACACTAATATATCTGTAGATACACACTTTTTGTTCACGTAGTTTTATTTATCTAGAAATACTTTCATGCTTTCCTGTCATTTGGAGTTATTCTTGCTTACATTATGTAACTACCATATTTGGTAACCTTACAACTTAAACATTATTATACCACATATTGAAATAAGAGACACTATAAATTGGAACTCACAACAGAGAGGATTAACGAGGAGACACACCCGGTAAGTTATAAATTGACGCTTCCATCGTGAGGCGAATTAAATAGAGACGAAAGGGTTAAGTTATAATATATATGTACCGGTACATGCACCCACACACACATGTTCCCTCACAAATTATTTTAACGGTACATGTTTAACTAATTTTATTTGAGCTCAAAATTAATGGGTTGTGATTGAAATTTCAAAAGTGTCTACTTTCCTGAATTCGTATGCTTGAAGATCGAGTCAGACGTCCCTCATGGTCCAGCAGGTGTTCAGCCGGATTTTTGACTGTTTCTCTCTTTTCTTATTGCACCACTGACTTTAAATTACATTTTATATTGTTAGTTTTCAACTGATTTTACTTTTCACATTTTTTGTTACATTTTTAACACTTTTGAATACTTTTGCTGGCCAGCAATTTGTAGCACGTGCAGCTCGCACAAGGAGTACGAGTTAACTGAGAAAGACAATATGGCGTTTATTCCCCAAGTGGAAGGGTTATGCGTCATCGATTCTATTGTTTTCTGGCGATGACGTCTGTTTTACGGTGCAACGATTACGTCTGGTATAATTATGATGACGTATTTTAGGAGTGGTCTCATGGTTGTTAGCAAACTCGCTGTTGTGGGTCACGTACGCCACTTGACCTTGACGCCAACTCGTCCTGGCGAACTGCGTTGTATCATATATTTGGAAAATTTTACCCTCACATATTTCAACATTGGCTTTACAATAAAATTATATTTGTTATGTACCCAAAAATTCCTACACGGACCTATTGTACCGTTACAGCATGAGAACATCAGTGTTCCTAACAGAAAACAAGTACGGTAGAGTCCCGCTAATCCAAAACCTGGAAATCCGAGAGTCTGGTTAATCCAAAACCCATATTTGGTGGAATAGTTTCAGAGAAGAAAACGCACTTTATAATAGAAACCTGTATCTTTTACAGACTACTAACAAAACAGTTGAAAATCATTGTGTAAATTAGTATATATGAAATTCTACACTTTTGTCACATTTACTGTATTAATCTTTCAGCTTTTACTTTTTAAAAAAGTCTGTTATATTTTTCTGGCAAAGTGACGAATGCCTGCAAGTTGATGTGATACTGCGCCAGCGTCTTAAAAATATGATGTCTCCAGGAGTAGTAGCAGTGTGGTGCTGCTTGACGCAGCATTGGGCCAGATCAAAGGTGGCAGTGGCGTTCGCATGAGATACTGACTGCTTGGTAGTGCTGTCTCCTTCATTGTCACTCTCTTCAGAGTTATTGCCTGACTCTCGATCACCATTTTTATGACTTCTTGGTCTATGAACACTTTGTCATCCTCTAATATATCCACTCATCAACTTCATTAACATTTGCTTCTTCACAACTGGTAATACATTGTATGAGCACAAGAGCATTGTTTCTTTGATTTTCCTGATCGGTACAGTTAACATAGGTGAGGCTAGGCCAAAGTTTGATTCAAATGATCCCATGACTCACCACCCAGTAAATAACATCCTTAATGGTCACTGTCTTCAGTTTTAGAGGAAAAGAATTATCTTCATCTTCAATAAGTGTTCTAAGGAGCATTCTCTTGTAAGAAAGTTTAACATTTTGCAACACATTTTGGGCCATAGACTGCAGGAAAGAAGTGCCATTTGCTGGTAGGAAAATTACCTACAGTCACCACAAACTAACTCCCCATCAGAAGGATGAGAAAGATGACAAGTAGCATTGTCAATAGCGAGTAGCACCCATAGTGGCAAGCCATTTCTTTCACTGAAACTCTTCACTGCAGGACAAATTGTGTTTCAAACCACTCCTTAAAAAGGTTTGAAACACTATTTGTTAGTTTAAATAATATACTACTCGGGTCCCTGTTCAGGCGCCAATGAAACACTATTTATTTGTTCAAATAATAAAATATTCTTACCTTCGGGTTCTATTCCAGAGTCGTACAGACGAAAACAGCTGCAGAAGGATTATTTGAGTTGAGTGGTGAAAATATAATAACACAGTTTATTCTGGCTAAAACAACTTATTTGGATTTTATTTAATGAAATTAAATAAAGTTTTACAGCTATGCAATAACGTATCAAATTCTATGCTGGTTGATTACTACATTGATTAAAAGTTTATTTAGTTTCCTGTTATATGGAAATCACATATAAAGTATCGATATATCCAAATGAGAAAAACAATTCTTACAATTACTATATTTCTATGACTACAACAAGGTTTTAAAATGTTTAGTACCCAGTCTTTGTCTCACGCACTCATTCATACTTTTTACATTTTTTATCTTTTAACCCCGTTCATAGAGCTCTGTGTTTATTTTTATTTCATGGATTTATAAAATTGATTTAGTAGTGTTGTGCAGGGTACTTAACCAATCCATGGCGTTTTTAACAGTTTCATCACCGCCTCGTGTTATTCGCTGTTTCTGATCACTCCGAAATGTTATTTCAACAGTTTACGAATTTGTTCACTGTCGCGGTATACTCCGCCTTGTTTAGTTTACTATGGTTTCAAATTACACTTTACACTTTTGTAACATTTTGTCGGCCGACTTTATTTTGCTCGAGCACTTAGGTGTTTCAGGTTGGCCGCGCGCTACTGTTTATACACTTTTTATACTTGTTTTTAATGCTTGAAAAGATAGGCCGACTATTAATTATTATTACGGCCTATCTTGCACCCGAGGCCACCGTTTAGCTATCTGCACTGTATACTGCTGCTTACTACTGTTGTACACTCTCTGATGACAAACTGCATACTGTTTCACAAGGACTGCTGCTTACTGGGGCAGTTACGCAATACGTCTAGACAATTGTTTAGACTAACAGTGTATGTTGCTGGTTACTGGTGCACCTCACAGGTGAAGTCTGACAACTGGAAATTAACTGAATTGATGTAAAATAAAATTAAAACTATGGGATCACACACTTCTGTACCGTTACAGGTTGCCTTCATTTATGCTCTTCTCTGGCTCCTATAGTACACTGGGAGAGATGTTTTATGTTTTTGAAGGCCCTTGGTTTAACTGACTTACCAATAACCATAAGGGGTAATTTATATGCCCCCACAGCATTACTACATACCAAAATAGTTACACGCTCCTTACTCATTTTAAAGCCACGTGCACTTTCTTTTTTTTTGGAGGCGACACTTTTCTTTGGAAGTGTCTTAAAAACTTTAGGCCAGTCCCGTTGGTGTTATACACTTCCTGTGGCAAATAATCCTGCTGCTGCATCCACACCAGCAAACTCACTTACGTACTTTGCCACTGCAGCATGATCAGCAGGTAACTGTTCACCCGTAATGGATAACTCGCGAGTGCCATGCCTTTGTTTTTAATTGATCTAGCCATCCTGTGCTGCCGTTGAAGACACATCCCCATTCATTAGCGTATTAAGGTAAAGTGCATTTTCCTTGATAAGTGGCCCACTTAAAGGAGTGTTTTTCTCTCTCCAGGGAAAACCATAAAAAAGTGCCTCGTCAAGCTTGTTAAACTGTGAAACTTTTAAGGTCTGGCGTTTTTCAATAGCCAGCTGAAGATAATGCACAAAACTGCTCGATCTTAGTGCACTTTTTCTTCCAGTTCACAATGGCTGCATTTCCAATGCCAAATTCAGCAGCTAATTTTGATGCATTTCCCCACTATCCAAATGTCAACCAACACAAAGTATGCTTTCGTTTAGTAGTCATTTATATGCCTCTTGAAACTCTCCAAATAATTAAACTAATGAAAACAGCACTAGCATGGACTAAAAATTGTGGAACACTTTAGTAAACAATGACTGCACACGCTTTTAGACTGCTAGTGCCAGTGGCGTCGTCTGCCACTACCCCCACCCCCGTCCGCAGTCAGCAACCAAGGTTACCTGTGTGTAAGAGGACCTAAACTGCACAAATAACTGACGTGCATACACGTTTTATTTGCATTTTATGTATACTTTAAGCGTAATTCAAGTTACTCTAAAAATTTGCTAATCCAAAAAGGCTGCAGTCCCAATTATTTCAGATTATAGTGGGACTCTATTGTACAAACTACACTGTGGATATAATGACTTGCCCTTATATTACACAATACTAACAGTACTATATTTTTATTCTGAGAATGATAAATAGTCTGATTATAGGCCTACTCATATTAACATATTAGTATATACTTCTACTATACATACTTGTGTTCTCTCTCTCTCTCTTGCACACACATATATGTATATATGTATACACGCACTTGTGCACTGACACAAATTGTAATTACCCGCTTACCAACACACTGTAACATTTTCAGTTGTTTCTGATACAGTACCTATATACTTTCGAAAAAAAAAAATTAAATTGAAGCAAAACGCTTAGCTTTTTTGCAAGTATACAACAATAAACAAATAATACATAATTTTAGCATATTTAAAATTTAAGAGGAATTATTAGAAAAAATTATCTTACAATTTTCTCCTGACCATAAATTTTCTGAAGCTGCTTAGCTGCTTCTAATGTGCCATCAGGACTTCCATCATCAATTACAATTATTTCATAGTCATATTTACTGAAACATAAAGATAAACATATAAGGAAGGAAGTACATAATACAAGAAAATTAATTAAAATGTAGGGGGGGCTATATGGAAAGAAGGGTTCAATTGTCTACCGCATATATTTTACTGCAACTATATGTTACAATAGAGGAGGACCTCGGAAAGCTCAACATAAGAAACTGGAAAGCCAGGCCATGCAATAGGGAGAATGGAATCGACTCTTGGAGCAGGCCAAAACCCACCAAGGGTTGTAGAGCCACAATTGATGATGATTGATATGTTACAATAATTCATTCTTTCACACAGTTGCCACCATTATATAAACATTATTAGAACCTCAAACAAGCTTTCTATCCCCTCCTGCAAGATGTCTGCTGCATGTTTTTCAACTACACCTCCACAGCACTTTTGATTCATCACCGTTTATGAACTTCTCTGAGGTCACAAAATTTTTCAGTTGCATAAAAAGATTAAAAACACCTGGTGCCAAATATACTACTTTCCAAATGATCTTCACATCTTCAATTGTAACATTTTTACTGCCGTACAGTTTCCCAGAATAAAGCAACTGCATCTTTATGTTCAATAATGGTAAGCCATCCAGATCATAATCCAGAGCAGGTAATAATACTCACAGGAATACCAAATGGAGAGGCAGCAAAATAAATATTTTCTAATTACCATCAATACATCTACTTCTGGAAACACTAGCAAGTTTCTTCAGTGTCCAGGTTTTTTTGCTATACTCCAACTTGTCACTGTTAACCATTTTGTTGTTCAAATCACTTTCTCAAACATTCGTAGACTAGCGTCTACCTGTACGTTTTAATATCTAGTATGTGGAGCAGCACAATGGTGGGGGAAGACAACACCGTCACTGTATCTGCTGACACTAGCACCGTTTTGCGCACCTTGATATCAATTTGGTAGAGGTATACAGTATTGTTGTAAGCATACCTTGCTGTTAAAATTTAACCTAATGTAACAAATGTCAAAGCATTATTTGTTTTCCTTTGTGTAATAAACACCGCTTAGAGAAGTATTAAATTCTAATTATTCACGAAAAGGTGAGAATAGGTTGCCTTTTTCATTATATGTTAATTCGTTAAATTTGTTTAAAGTGCAATTTTTTTTGTACAAAATAAGAGATATCGAAATTTTCAATCTGTGAAGGACGCATGGCCACCTGCGAAAATTTCGAATAGTTTATAAATAGATCCGTTTCAGCTGACTTAACAAGGGAAATTGCAATAAATTAACTATTACTAATGTCTAGTTAAGTAATAAATAAAAATACCTAAACAGTTAGGCTATAAGTTGGTTTAAAAATTCTATACAAGATTAATAGCCTGTTTCTATGAGGAACTGGTTGCTGCTCATATAACTTGATTAGAAAAAAACTCTGTATCGGCCAACCTCAAAATGAAATTAAGACGTTTTTCGTTAAAATGTTTATGTTTGTTTTGAACTCCATTTCGGTATGTGTTTGTGATTTGTAGTTAATATTATCCGAATCAAATACAAATGACTATCAATTTTAAATGAGCCATATTTCTTTTGGTGGTGATGTCAGAAATGGTAACAGTGTGTACAATATATAATCTTAATTCCAGTATATAATATTTATATTTGATTTATTATAATTAAATTGTGTTCCTTTACTACTCACAATTACTGTATGTATCCTACTGATGGAAGTACTATGAAAAGCTATGCTGGATACCAAATAACTAATGCGATGATTTGCACATTAATTTCGACAGAAATATAAAATTTCTATTCATAAACTAAATTAGATTATATTGTTACGACGGTCTACTCGATCGTCGTAGGTACAGTGGAAACTAAATAAGTACAAGACAACAATTAAGTCACTAATCACACCTTTAATTTTTACAGTAAAACAGTTCGTAATTAACAACACAGTCTACTACAACAAATCAAATGAAAATTGTTCACACGCAATAAAATGTCCACTAATATTAAAACTCAATTGTATTACAATAAATTGTAATTATACCGCCCGATTATAAAACACAATACTTCACTAATAACCACTTGAAAGTGCACAGTAATATCGCTACTATAACTCTCGGACCGCACTATCCAAAATCGCAACTGATACTGAACTGAACGTCGTTTGAGTACCGGTATTTATAGTCACGCTCACACACCAGAAGCATCCAAACTGCGTCTTATCTCTCGTGTGAACTATGTAATTAACTACGGCCTTGACACAGGCCGAGCACCCGAGCAAAGCCCGGCACAGTCGAGAAGATTCTTGCAAAATGCGTCTAGTAGCACGTACACCACACGCTTACATTCTGGATCTCTCTGGAACGTTCGATGAACACGTAGATTGTTCTATGATGTCATAACAATATGAATAGAAATTTACACTCTAAATGAGAAAACTTCATTTTATGGAAACTGAAAACTTATATTATCTGCAGCATACATTCATGAGAATCAAGAAATTAAGAAACAAGAAAACTGACACAATTTAATATTAAGGTACTGCTAATCACTCCTACAGATACTAACACCTACCCCACATGCTGTTATTTGCTTGGCAAACACTCTGAGTTAGTTAATTAAATATTAGTTGTTATACCCATAGAGACACTAAAATATTACACTGAGTCATTAACTCTGCTTGTTGCTTGTAAAGACTGATGTGACAATAAATGTGCACATTAGTGACATTTTTCTTTTGTGCTTAATTTGTAGGTAAAAAGCAAAATGCTTAAGAAAGATAACAATTTTTTTTAAATTTATACCATACAATTAACATAGGACCAACAGATCTGTATTACATATTTGTCATTCACTTTCCGTCATACATTAAAGTTAGTTTGCTTTTACATTCTGGTTGGAGGTGAATCTTCCATACTACATCACTTCTTATTACTTGTTCATGGTGTCAGTTAAACACCATGATTCTGCAACGTAATATAACCAACCCTCAGCAGATCTGCCTGCATGAAGTTGTTAAACAGTATCTGTTTAATCAAGTAAATTGAATTTAATCTGTATAATGGAGTTATAGGATGTATTTTTAGAGTGTTTTCTGAAGCGAAGTCATAGGAAGGTTAACATTCACAGTAAATTACAGTTAACCAATCTCAGGTAACCAATTCTTTCTAATTAGACGCTGAGCATGTATTGTACAAAGGCGGGTGAGTGAGGGCACATTGCAGACAGAGGCAAAGTGATTCACTGCATTAACAAATACCACAAATGCGTTACAAAATGTAATATGGGAAACAATTGGCTGACAGATCATGAGATACTTCCTCTTGTCTGTGCACAACTGACTCACACCCACCTTCATGTGCTCTAGAATCTAGTGATGGTAAAATATTTCCCAGGCAGTTTATGGACAAGAGAAGATTTTTTTGGATCACTCATATTCTCAACACAACTTAGAAAACTGAAATAATTAGCTGTTATGAAGTCTAACTAAACTGTTAACAACACACAAAGAAATTTGTTCACAACCTTATTCATTTTTAACATATTAGCAAATCTTTGACAGCAATGTTAATTTAACAGTCACTGGAGTACATTTTTATACAAACCAGATATAATAAATATACTGCTTCAGATAAAATATAAAACACAAATATAAACTATCCTTATTATATGGCCATTTATTTCTGGCTTAAAATATAAAAGCATTAACAAAAACATAATTTGAAACCTTTAAGTTTTTTGTTTAGCATTCCCATATAATCAGTGAAACACACATGAGTAAAGTTGCAGACTGTTTCACACAGCTTTCCTATATCCAAGTATAATTTACTCAACATATTCTTCATGGCAAGATTTATTCAAAATATTAAACAGATAATTCAGCAAATTAAATATGTTTTCCTTACCCAATATTAGATGTCCAACAATCTGGCAAAAATTATCTGATCTGTACAACTTGTTTGTTGTTCTAGTTCTATGATTTCTAAATTGAAGTTTCATACTTCAATTGATTTGTTATGGCATACTGTATATTTATATTTATACAGGGTGACACACGGGAATCGGACAGTTTTTAAATAACCAATAGCCTACTCAGTAAACCGTAAACTTCAAGTGGGTTTATTAACACGAAATTACAGCTTAATACATCTGTTAATACATTGTATCTGCTTACTTGCTCACGCGCAATCAGCCCACGCACTTACGTCACCCGTCGCAGTACAGCACGTGTCGCCAGCTGCTGCGATCAGTTAGTTAATACTCAGCCTTTCATCTGTGCACTGCACTCTTCCTTTTTTGCTAGCCGCGGCAATGTAAATTTATTAATGTAACTTCTCATACAATTGTTTCTCTCTTCTATACATTATGTATCTTGGCAATTTACGCCACACGTATTTGTATTTTGGCTATGTACGCCGAACGTAATTGCGTGGGCCTGCGCTTCTTCATAAAATTGCAATAAACGCTACTTAACTCGGATCTACAGTCCACTTCTTCATTCAAAAGCATATTCTGACTTCTATACCAGCATCACTTAGTTTGCCATACCAACTCTAGAAATTTTTGAGAGCGTTAAGCAAATAACATATGGTCCTCCGAACCCGGATATTATTTTAGCCTTACGGGCAACATTTTTGGTCCACAAGCGACTGCCATTCTTTGTCCACAAGCGACAACATTTTTGGCCCGAGCGACCGCACTTTTGTCCAGCGACAGCATTTTGTCCACAGCGACAACATATGGTCCTCCGGGCCGCGGATATGATTCATTTTATGGATGTACAATCCACACACAATGTATTTCACGGATGTGACTCATTTCATGGATCAGTTTATTAAGCAGGCGTATCAGCATTTTTTCTTCATAATTTAATTCAGCAACTCCTTAATTATCACTACAATTGGAGCTCGTATTGCACGACTTGGGGACGTCATATTTTGCAAACCGGAGCATATGAAGCATCATTACAGCAGTTGAGCACCATCAGCACGTGGCATTCAGCATGTGGGAAAATCCAGAGCAGCCTATCTAGACAGGATTCGACCGCATCGGACATCACCTGACAGGCAGCGACCGTATCTGCATCATCAATTCATGGGTACCTGACAGGACTACCAAGGTTTCGACAAGCTTTGATGCCTTCTAGAACATGGCGATAAGTACCACGTCAAGTGACTATAAACTCATGTTTTATATTAGTTTGCAATTTGCATGATTTGCATATTTTTCAATGTCACTAAAGTAAAGGAAGCAGTATTAAAAATAATAATATAATTTTCTTTTTAAATCAGTTTCATTTGAATATAAACTTGTAATTTTTTGCGATCTCAACAAGCATTTTTTAATTGTAAGTCATACCTTTCAAAGGCATTCACATCATTAGTGATTATACTGCTATATTGTTTGTACTGCCTAGATCAGTATTTATTACCATATAGAACTAGTTTAAGATGTGTTAAGTAAGGGTTACCGTGTCGTTGCGTGACTTTATAATTTGGATTTCCTGCCTGGTCTTGCTCATCGCTTTGCGTTCACTTGGTTTTTTTCGTATTATCATTTAAATTTTCTCTCCTACCCAATCATGATGGATATGAAGGCGCTGATCAAGAAACGTGGCACGATCAAGGCCTCTATATCTCGCATAAATATATACGCAGACAATTTCGATCACGATATGCATGACCATCATGCACTAAAAATAAAGCTTCGCCACCTTATGGAGCTATCAGCCAAATATGATGAAATTCAAACACAAATTGAGTCTGAGGACTCTGACTTTACATCCGCGAGCGATAGGGTTCAGACCGAAGATGATTTATGCAGCATAGAATGCAAGCTGCAAAATTTAATAGAGCGTGCCGAGGAGATGAGCAGGAAGGCAGCAAGTCAATCCGAAGTAGTCACATTCAGCACGCCTCCCATTCAGTTGCAACCGATTAAGCTACCCTGCTTCGCAGGTGACATAATTGAATGGTGACATAATTGTATTTTTACAATATGTTTTTGGAGTTAGTTCATGTCCGAACGGACCTGACTGACATCCAAAACTTCATTACTTGCACTTATCATTAAGGGATAATGCTCCCTATCACGCACAAAAATTACACGGTGGCCATTGACTTGTTAAAGGCCTGGTATGACAGTAAATTGATTGTTACCACGTATCATGCGGCTAATGTCTTGGGCATGAGGCACATGCAACAGGAGTCCGTGCTCAGCATTTCTAAATTTATAGATGAGCTCACCGCTAATATAAATGCGCTGACCTCATTGAACCTATCAGTAAACACGTTTGAACTTATTTTTGTGCATTTTCTCGCCCAAAAGCTTGACGAGCGTACGTGCAGATTGTGGAAGGAAACTTTAAGTGAAAAACAGCTTCCGATTTACGATAATTTTATTAGATTTTTAAATGCAAGATGTCAGCTGTTGCAAAACGTAAATGCTCCGACTGGTTCGTCTGGCGGCAGACAGGTTAGCGATAAGAGCTCTTATCGCAAATCGGCTAAACGCGCGGAGTTCACTGGGTCACTGGTACACACTCAAACAAACAATAAATGTTGTCAGCTGTGTCGGGGTAATCATAAATTGCTCGAATGCCCACAATTCATAGCTTTACAACCTATGCAACGTAGAGAGGTTTTAATAAGTAACAAACTCTGCCTGAATTGCACGCGTTCGGGCCATGAAAGCTCGCGTTGCCCCTCTAAATTTTCCTGCAAAGCATGCTCGAAAAGGCATCACACCATGATCCACGCTTCCATAAATAACTCGACCAACAGGAGCAATAAGCAATGCTCCCTGAAGCTACAAACTAACAAGTCGATTCTATTGTCCACCGCCGTATGCATCACCACTGATCATGCCGGTAACAAGCGCCCGGTAAGAATCCTGCTGGATTCAGGGTTGCAAGCGAATTTTTGTACTATGGGTTTCGCCCGCCGTATGGGCTTAAAACTAAACAAATCCAAGCTGCCTATCACGGACATAAATAACTCACTATGTCAAGCCAATTTTAGCACACGGGTGCGCCTAAACTCACGCTATAAGGATTTCACTTTAAATGTCCACTGCGCTGTTCTGCCCAGAATCACAAATAACCTCCCAACAGAATCCTTTGACATGGCATCGTTGAAAATTCCTAAGGGGATATTTTTAGCTGACCCGGAACTTAATCATTCGTCACAGATTGACATATTACTCGGGGCACAGTATTTTTTGCAGTTGATTGAGCCGACTAAATTTGTTCGCAGTCCGCACTTCCCGATAATACAGGAAACAAAGCTAGGGTTTATACTCGCCGGGAATTTACCCTTCAACGTAGACATGACTAAGCCGGTCTCTTCGTTCATTGCACGTGACGACAATAATGCTATCTCGTCACAATTGAAAACCTTCTGGCAGTTGGAGGATGTTTCGTGCCGTACTCCCTCAGCTCAGGACACGGAGTGTGAAAATCATTTCCTTGCAAACACCCATCGTAATGATAGTGGTAGGTTTGTTGTGTTGCTACCCCGCAGTACAGAGTGCCTCGGCGATTCTCTTCCCGGAGCGGTTCACAGGTTTCAAACCCTTGAACTCAAATTTAGGCAAAACCAGTCTTTACACAAGGAGTATGCTAGTTTTATGCAAGAATATTTAAATCTTGGCCATATGTCTTCGCTTGATTCATATGATTTATCAATTAACAAGTCAAACATTTTTTATCTACCGCACCATGCTGTCGTTAAGACTACTAGCACAACCACCAAGCTTCGCGTTGTTTTTGACGGTTCGGCCAAAACGTCCAACGATTTGTCGTTAAACGACACCCTTATGGTTGGCCCTATGGTCTAGCAGGATCTTTTCGCCAATATGGCCAGATTTAGAACCCATCGTTACGCTTTCATTGCCGACATCGAGAAAATGTATCGCCAAATTTTGGTATCCCAGAGTGATTCTAACGTACAAAGAATTGTTTGGCGTGACGCTCCCCACAAGGAACTCAAACACTATGCTCTGAGAACAGTCACATACGGGACTGCCAGCGCATCAGTTTTGGCCACTAGATGTTTAAAACAAATCTCCCAGGAAAATAGTACTCAGTACCCCCTGGCCTGCTCGGTCATTGCTAACGATTTTTACGTAGACGATCTCCTTACCGGTTCCGATAGCTCACATGTCCTAACCCAACTGAACTCTGACATTTCTGAGTTGTTAAGCCGCTACGGCTTCACTCTTCACAAATGGTCTTCTAATGACCGGAATATAACATCCTCTTATACTAACTCGTCCCTGGATTTCAACAAGGACCAAACCGTCCACACTTTAGGCATTCAGTGGGACGTTCATACTGACAGCTTCGTATACAATATCCAAAGGAATTTTAAAATTGATGTATTCAACAAAAGAAAGGTATTATCGGTCATCGCTGGAATCTACGACCCATTGGGTCTGATTGGGCCTATTACATTTTGGTGCAAGCACTTTATGCAAACGCTTTGGTCTTCGGGTACAAACTGGGACGACCCGCTTTCTGACTCATTATCAATTAAATGGGCCGAGCTTTATGCTCAATTGATTTCAGGCACTCATTTTAGGATCCCGAGAGCTATAAAGGATTCATGTAATTCGTCAATCATTTTATTTCAATTACACGGGTTTGCCGACGCGTCAGTAAAAGGCATGCTGTATTTATGTGCGTACGGTATATTCCGACAACAGTATTTCGTCTCACTTATTGTGTTCTAAATCAAGAGTCACTCCCTCCAAGCCATTTTCACAATGCGCCGTCGACTACGCCGGTCCTATGTTTCTACGTCAGGGCGGGCAGCGGTCCAAATCTTTTACAAAGGCTTATATTTCTCTTTTCATTTGCATGTCCACTAAGGCAATTCACCTTGAATTGGTTTCAAATTTGTCTACAGGACAGCTAGTCCTCATTCTAGAAGACAATACACCACCATTGCAGTGGAAACGTGGTATTGTCACGCAGACTTATGTAGGGCAGGATTCGTTAGTACGCGTTGCGGACGTCCGTACTGCTCACGGTATCCTGCGTAGACCTATTCACAAGCTGTGCCCACTTCCGGTGGCATCAGACTAACTAACATTTCGGTGCTTCATGCCCGGGACATTTCCGGACAAGCACATGCTCTACTTTCTACTAAGTACAATGTTAAATGTACTTATTTATGCATTTGTATTTATTTGTATCAATTGATGTACGCTATGTATCTGTGCATTAGTAAACATTTAAACGTTTCTCTTTTTTCTCAGTGTGATGTCAGTTATTGTGTACTGTTTGGTGCAGTGTCTATTATTATAGTGAATTTTTGGGCATATTTCTAGTGTCTATTATTATAGTGAATTTTTGGGTATATTTCTATTGTCTATTATTATAGTGAATTTTTTGGGTATATTGCCTTTATATTATTATGTAATACTGCTTATTATGCACTAAATGTCACGCTGTTATTGTTAAATTTGTTGGATTTCTTTAATTATTGTACAATGCTACTTACAATGTCCTTATTGCCATGTATTATTGTTATCATTCTTATTATGTTTTATCACACATTTAAACCTTTGGACTATTATTACATATTATTCTGTGAACATTAATTAATAATGTATTTGCATTTGTTTATATTGTATTTGTATTTATGCCAATATTCATGTATCATGTATTATCACATCTTTCCGATTTGCAACTTATTAGTGTATACTTGTGTGTTTTGAGTAATCTTGTTTTTTACTGTAAACTATGTCAAAATCACCCGATTTTGGGCGGGCAGTATGTTAATACATTGTATCTGCTTACTTGCTCACGCGCAATCAGCCCACGCACTTATGTCACCCGTTGCAGTACAGCACGCGTCGCCAGCTGCTGCGATCAGTTAGTTAATACTCAGCCTTTCATCTGTGCACTGCACTCTTCCTTTTTTGCTAGCCGCGGCAATGTAAATTTATTAATGTAACTTCTCATACAATTGTTTCTCTCTTCTATACATTATGTATCTTGGCAATTTACGCCACACGTATTTGTATTTTGGCTATGTACGCCGAACGTAATTGCGTGGGCCTGCGCTTCTTCATAATATTGCAATAAACGCTACTTAACTCAGATCTACAGTCCACTTCTTCATTCAAAAGCATATTCTGACTCCTATACCAGCATCACTTAGTTTGCCATACCAACTCTAGAAATTTTCAAGAGCGTTAAGCAAATAACATATGATCATATCCGCGGCCCGCAGGACCATTTGATGCCGGTGTATAGGTCGCTGGTTCATATCTGGCCCGGAGGACCATATGTTATTTGCTTAACGCTCTCGAAAATTTCTAGAGTTGGTATGACAAACTAAGTGATGCTGGTATATGAGTCAGAATATGCTTTTGAATGAAGAAGTGGACTGTAGATCTGAGTTAAGTAGCGTTTATTGCAATATTATGAAGAAGCGCAGGCCCACGCAATTACGTTCGGCGTACATAGCCAAAATACAAATACGTGTGGCGTAGATTGCCAAGATACATAATGTATAGAAAAGAGAAACAATTGTATGAGAAGTTACATTAATAAATTTACATTGCCGCGGCTAGCAAAAAAGGAAGAGTGCAGTGCACAGATGAAAGGCTGAGTAATAACTAACTGGTCGCAGCAGCTGGTGACGCGTGGTGTACTGCGACGGGTGACGTAAGTGCGTGGGCTGATTGCGCGTGAGCAAGTAAGCACATACAATGTATTAACAACATCCCATTTGAGTTGTGTATAGGCCTACCTTAATTGTGAAAAACAATGTTGGCGAGGTGATGCCCATCTTCTTGAATGAAGTTTTCAAGTCTCCACTGAAAATCCTGCATCACATGAGCCAACATCTCTTGAGAGACAGCAGCAATTTCTTGAATGATGGCATTCTTCAACTCATCCAAATTGCGGGGTTTGTTAGCGTACACACGGCTTTTGAGGTAACTCCGCAGGAAAAAGTCACAGACTGACAAGTTGGTAGATCTTGGAGGCCACGGAATATCGCCAAAACGTGAAATGAGGCATCCACGAAACATGTGTTGAAGAACATCCATTGAATTGTTCGCGGGGTGTGCCGTAGCACCATCTTGCTGAAACCAGACATTTTTCAAGGCAACTCATTGTCTTCGCAGTTCTGAACTGAAGAACGTTTGAAGAATGTGAATGTAACGAGCCGAATTGACAGTAACTGACACAATTTTCCTCAAAAAAATGCAGTCCAATAATTCAAAAAAGCCAACAGCACACCACACTGTGACTCGCTGAGAGTGTAGAGGACGCTGGTGAATAATATGTGGTTGTTCCGATGCCCAATAACGTAAGTTATGCTTATTTACAGTCCCATCCACATGAAAATGGGCTTTATCACTCATCAATTTTCATACATTGTCACTTGCATTTTCACAGCGAAGTCCTCACATTGTCTGTAATGTACCGCCTTTACCTGATGCACAATTTAAATTTTGTATGGGTAGAATTTCAAATAGTGTAAAATTCGCCTGGTCGTTTCATGCTTGATTGCTAACTCACTTGCATGTCATCTAGCCAATCGTTTTGGGCTCCTAATCAGTGGTTCTCTAACCCTTCCTACCTTCTCCGGTATCGTTACACTGTATCTGGAGCCTGGTGGTTTAGTCTTCATAATGTTCCCAGTTGATCTACAATTTTCTACTCATCTAAGAATTGTGTTCCGACTCGGAATGGCCCCTCGTCCACCAATACTAAATTACAGCAAAGAATCGCTGTGTATCTGTGATAGATTCACCACTTTGAACAAAACTGTCATATGCGAACAACAGATGTTGCAAGGTCCACTGCTCCATTGCTACTAAAATGGTGCCTTGTTGGGAGGAGAACGAGCCCCACCACAACCTTTTCCCACCACTGTGGGAACACTCAGTAGAATATTCAGTACTACACAGTTCAAAAACATCCTGTTCCCGTATGTCACCCTGTATTTTTAATGCCATACCTCACGATTAACAAATGTATCATGATAATAGAAAAGTATTTTCAAATCTGTAACACTTAGTGTTTCCCTATTCATTCCGTATTCAAAAGATTCAGGAGTTCATAATTACAAGTCAATAATCATGTTACAGGAAATATACACTGCAGCTTTTCCATCACCTACTAATTATAAAAGTGGCAGACTCTACATTGTTTTTGCTAAATAATCCAGTTCTTTATCACACCTATAAAAATGGAAAAACAATAACCTTTCAAATGGATATAGAAAAGCCTAGTGAAAACATGTATGTACCAATCTTTTGTGAAGTACAGTATTAGCGTCTACAAGGGTTATGTTCTTGGAAAACTGCTGTGGTTATGAAATATTGTTTTCATATTTTAATTTCTTTGTTGTGACTCTGTCAGTTACCTCCACACTCCTCCGTTAAATAATATCCACGCTAGTCGCAGTCAACCACTACCATCTTTACAAAAGTGAAATAATGCATGACATACAGGGGGGCCCGAATGGGTTGCGCAGTACGCGTTCTGAATTCACGCTACTGCGCATGACGTCACCATCGAGGCAGGATTCCGCGCCTTACTGCTTGCTTAGTATTGTTACGTTGTTATATAGGTGTTATCCGGGTGTTATAAATTGTGAAGTTAATCACTGTTAATTTATGCGTTTGTTCGTAGGTATAGCAATACAGATTTAGAACAAATATGTGTAGTGTATTGCAAAAAAAAAAAAAAAAAAAAAAAAAAAAAAAAAAAAAAAAAAAAACGTGGTACAGAACTGTTTAAATTCTGTGGTAAACACTTCAGTTATTGTTGGTGTATTTCTGTGAGCAGAGTGTTTGTTTTATCTCGTGACGTTTCACAAGAACGTTTCGACAGTAAAAGTGTTAGGTTACCAATACGTTTGTATCGGTGTTTACGAAAATTTAATTATTTTCAATTACCTTTCTTAATTTTCTATTTATTCTTTTGTCTGTTGACATAGTTTTGGTTTTTATAATACGTGTATGTTTTTTGTTGTGACAGCGAGGTAAACGTTGTTTTATCATTTGTTTTTTTTTGCCGTTGTTTTGTTGTTTGTTGAACATAGCTATTACTTTAGTTGTTGTACTTTTATTCTTGTACAGTTACTTTCTCTTAATTTTCTATTTATTAGTAGATTTCTTGTTGCTTGTTGTTGCGATAGTTTTTAGTTTTCAAGGCGTAGGTCTATTCGTTTTTTGTTGCAACACCAAGGTAAACTTTGTTGTTTCGTCTCATTTTGATTTTTCATTATTGAACATAGCTATTATTTCCGTTGTTTGAACTTACTCTTGTCCTTATTTTACTGCCAATATGCCTTCGTGTGCTGTAGCCGGTTGTAATTCACACAACAAAATAACGAAGGGGACAGATATTAAATATCATTCATTTCCAAAAGACCCCAAAGTACAAAAAATATGGATTTCGAAGTGCTACAGAAAAGATAATATTAATATTTCAAATGCTACGGTTTGCTCAAAACACTTTTCTACAACAGATTATGTTCGTGACTTACGTGCTGAGTTAATGAATATACACATTAAAGAAGCAGTTCAAGAAGCGTTCACAGCATCAAGAAGAGTTCTCAGAGAAGATGCTGTTCCCCATATGAATCTTCCCGTCGTCATCACTGCTTGTAATGACGGTATGCCTTGCCGCAGTGATGATAATACAGGAGTATCAGGCGTTCTTGAAAGTAATAAAGTCAGTGGCAGAAGAGAGAGATGTCATGCGAGAGAGGTCAGGAAAAGAGCCTTGAAACCCCTATCGGCTTTGTCACCCAAAAAAATTAAAATGGACCAAAGCACTATTACAAACTGCGAGATTGAGCTCGAGGATGTACAATCACTTAAGAAGCATGTAAAAAAGTTGAAAAGTGAAAACCGTTTTTTGAAATCTATGTGCGGGACTTTCAAGCTGAGAAATACACTTCTGAAGGAACAGAGAAAGGTTGCTCTTGAAAATTTAAAACGTCAAGACGAGAATCTGAAAAAACTTGTTGAAGATAAGATAAAAAAAGTTTTAGGACAAATTTTTATTGAAACACAAATTAACTGCTTACTGTCAAATAAAAACCGTGCAAAATGGAACTCTGAAGACATCGCAAAGGCAGTTACACTACGCACTGTATCAAGAAAATGTTACTTGTTCTTGAGAAATAAATGTGGTTTTCCCTTGCCAGGACTATCGACTTTGAAGAGATGGACATCTGCTTCATTTTGCTGTCAGCCGGGCGTACTCCATGATGTTCTGTGTTTCATGAAAGCCCAGGTGAACACACTGACCACTGCTGAAAGAATGTGTGTTATTTCTTTTGACGAAATGAATGTAGATAGTAGCGTCAGTTACGATCAGAAGGAAGATCGTATTGTAGGGCCTCACAGCAATTGTCAGATTGCCATGCTTCGTGGCCTCGTAGCTGGTTGGAAGCAGCCAATATATTATGATTTTAATGTCCAAATGTCGGCTGCATTGTTAAAAAATATTATTTGTTGCGTGGAAGACGTAGGGTACAATGTTGTTGCCACTGTAGCAGATCTAGGGACAAAAAATCGACGAGTGTGGAATGAACTACATGTAACGTATACAAATTCGTGGTTCCCAAACCCACACAACGTAGAAAAAGTCATATGGGTTTTCGCAGATGTTCCCCACCTTTACAAGCTTTTACGAAACCATTTTCTAGATGATGGTCTGACACTCTCCGACAACAAACACATCACAAAGACGACCGTTGAAAAATTGTTGGCATTGAATAATGGTGAATTCAAATTGTGCCCTAAGCTCTCACATGTCCATCTCACCGTCAAAGGTAGGGAACGTCAGCGCGTGTTTTTGGCGACGCAGTTATTCTCAAACACAACGGCTGAAGCAATTCGATATTTATTTCCTGAAGAAGAACATGTGGCTAAATTTTTTAAACTGATTAACGATTCTTTCGATATTTTAAATTCAAGAAGATGTGTAGATAATAAATCTTTGGCTACCGGGTATGGCACTCACCACGAAGTACAAGAAGGCGTACTTAAAAAAATGTACACTTGTTGTGAAACAATGCGCGTAGGAAAATCTCGGAATTTGTTGTCATTTCAAAAAGGTTTCATGATGACCATCAACTCGTTATTTGGCCTTTTTAGTCATATACGAAAAAACAATCTTAAATATATTTTAACTGCAAGACTAAATCAAGACTGCCTGGAAAATCTTTTCTCCCAAATACGAGGCATTGGGCACTTTTTTATTAACCCACCACCGACAGAAGTTAAACATCGACTTCGTTTGCTTTTGGTGGGTCAAAATACAAATAAAATACCTTTTTCGAAGGAAGCACCTGTTGTCCAAGATGATGATCAGGAAATTATGACTTCTCATCTCTTGCAAGGTATCTTACCTGACATGACCGAGCAGCTATCTATGATTGAAGGGTCAACAGAAATGCAAGATTTCTCCTTGTCATTTAATGCAGACGTTGACGTTCCTGCGATCAGTGATGGAGCAGACTGCTCTACTGAGGGGTTCCGCTACCTAGCTGGCTACATTGCCTATCGTGGGAGAAAGCATGATCCTACAATGGGAACACCTTCAGAAAATGTATATCCCCCTCCCGTTGGTACTTCTGCTGGAGGCTGGATAGAGTTTTTATCTCTAGGAGGTCTTCTTGTTCCTTCAGAAGACTGGGTGCACAAGATTTCACAGTGTGAAATAATTTTTAGGGACATCAATGGGCCGGATAGTTTGTATAAAAGTAAAAATATTATAAAAAATATGACTACAAGAATTTTAAATAAATTTCCTGAGATGCCAACAGAAGTTGTAAAAATATACGCCAGGACGAGAATGTTCATTCGCCTTCGTTTCATGAATGGCCGCATGAAAGCAGCAGAAGCACAGAAGAGAAAATCACGCCAGTGGCACGCATCGTCCATAGTTAAACCCACACATTAATTAATATATTTCTACTTTTGTATTAATTAGGATGGTATTATAGGCATCATTGTTCTTTGCAGGAAGGCGGAACTTAGACAGCCGCTGTCTGGTTTGGACTTTGAACTGAGTAGAGGTCTGATAAGTAACTGGTCAGTGGACTCTGGGTTCCGTCTATAAACAAACGGGTTCAATGTATAATTAGCCCACAATTTTTAAACCGCCTATATTCTGTAAAATTAAAATTTTAAATTAATTTTGTACAGAATATAGCTAGTCCCAAGCCCAGATAAAGCGTGAGGGGAAGTTGTGGTTGAAAAAAATACATGTGTGTGCGCGCGAACACATGAGCGCTACCAAATAATGATATATTTTCATCAAATTATAAGGAATACTATGATGAAAAAAGAGAAGTTATAAAGCCTATTGTACTGCAATTTTATTTCTAAAGTCTAACACGGGCTTTAAAAAATTATAAAAAAAGGGTGTAGAAAATAGGAACTAAAAATAGTACAAAGAGCATTTAATTGTCATTACTTTCAATTTTTTCAAACCGTGTCTATTGTATGTAAGCGAACGGAAACGTTCTAACAAATAAGTGTATAGTTTGATAAAACGAGTCACTTCTGTAATTAGTCTACTAAAATTTGCTTCATTAGTATTCAGGCTTTGTTTATATCGGTCTAGACTGATCTAATTACTAAATTTAATTTTTAGCAAGGTGTTTCGGTATTATTTTTCCGACTATCAATCGGTTTATTAACAATTATGTATAGGAAATCCGTACTGCTTCTTCAGTTGCTATACGCAGACCCCGGGCTTTAAATGGGCTGACTGGGCAAATGCCCAGGGCGCCAAGGAACGAAATACAATACGCGTTAAGACTATAAGACAGTAGACAGTTGAGTGTTATTGTTAAAATTCTAGGAATGAAGGAAACCACGTTCGAATGCACGCCGGCACGCGCCAAGGAATACGTAATGAATAATATTATATTACGCGTAGTTTCCTCTGTGCGTGTGTGTGTGATGTTTGCCTTATAGCCTTTTGCTTATATGTTTGACGTATAGCCTTTTGATAAACGACAGCGGCGGATGTCGCCTGATATCGTTACTCAGTATCAGTAACTTGCAACTCTTACTGACAACAAACTTGTTTACACTGCGGTAAAAAAAAAATTAATACAGTCATTTCCTCTTTCATGTTTGATGTTTCCTTTCAGTATACGCTTTCAATGTTATTGCGTTCACTTCGTTGTGCAAAAAAATGTGTTCTCTTAGTAGTGAAATATGTATAATTATATATAATTTCAGTTATTTCATCACAGATAAAAACTGTCAAATGTTTATCTTCATTATAGTTTGTTGTTTCCCTAGTGAAAGGTGGTGGGGGTGGGGGAGAAAAGTAAAAAAATGAAAGGGGGCGGCTATAAGAATGCTTTGCCCAGGGTGCAAGGTACCTGAAATCGGGGCCTGGCTATACGATTAATATTAAAAGTGTACACATTTAAATTACGCAAACATTCGCTTCATATAACATTATTACGTACTTCATTCAATAAAATAAGTTCGTAAATAAAAATATAAATAACAAACAAACTGTAGTTAATAAAAAAATAACAACATATTTGTATTGAGAGGTATTTACCGCGCAGCTCGTTCCTCGATGGTGACGTCATTTCAACAGCCAATAGCAATTCGTTTCGGTTCGGGCCCAACCTTATTATAGAGTAACCTTGATGACATCTCATCTCAGAACAGTATGTATCAATTCATAACAATTCTTCCGTACCTTTTTTCCTTTGTATTTATAAAATTTATACACACACTGATATATTCTCGTTCAAAATAATTTTGGCCATAATTTTAAATTAATCGTCTAAATGAATCCCTTACAAGGAAATTTATGTAAAACATAATGTTCCAATACCTGGAAGCGTATTAGCAGATTATAAAAGTACAAAAAACCGGTATACCAAAAAATCAGGTTATATATACCCTATGCCCATCTGCTTTGTACAATTTAGAAAAATGGTAAATATTTACCTGTGCTACACCATACAATCTTGAAGTGAAATATTTTTTTTTTTATTCTTCTATGTTATATAAACACGCGACAATTAATTTTAAACGGGGGTCGAAGCTATTTACGAAGAAAAAAAATAAAATAAATACTCCCATAAGGATGCATGCAAAAGTGAATGATCGCCATATTGACTGTGTAGACGGTGAGCCGAATTTGACTGGAAATCATGTTGATGCGTTTCCAAAACAAAATTTACATGATTCTTACATGTTCAAAATTGCGTTGAGCCCAAACGGCGGTTTAAAGCTTTGCGTTGAGCCCACCGCGAGTTTATTATTAGTAACCTCGGAGGCGCCGAAGGCGCCGTAGACTAAAGCATGTGCGGTGAGCCGGCTACCCAAAATCACTCTCAGCGGTGGATACTGTAGGAAACTGATGAGTCGGCCACCCACGAGTCTGAAATGTAATGCTTTGCGTTGTAGGCAATTGAATTACGTTAAGGCAAAATGTAGTGGTGATCCCACTAACTACTCAGTTAATATGGCGTCTGGTGTAGCACAGGTAAATATTTACCAGAAAAATTGTAAGAACTAATTAAATTATTACCTTTTTTCCATGTAATGTATAATCAACCAAACAATAATAGGCAAGTTTTCGCGTTCATTATAAGTCGGCAATAAAATAGAATATTTATCTTTTTTTTCTGCTTCCTCAGCCACCATTTTTAGAATACGGTGCACAATATCCAGTAAAACCTAAATTCTTAAAACTTAAATTATCACTTTATCAGGTTAACTTTGCCAGCAAAACAGACATCAGTAAAGGAAGCAAAAGCGATTATGCCTTCTTTTTGTCGATGCCTACAAATTTTGCATTTGGTAAACACATTCCATTATCTACACAGTGTAGAGAATGTCTGATAATTTTTTGTCTTTATATTATCAATCTAAAGAAAATATATAAATATTTGCAAAATAAAAAATAAAGAAGCGTAGTGCCATTACAAATTTCTTGAGTTAATATGTTTGCTATGATAACACAACGCTGTCTTGTATTCATTTTATGTTGATATTTATAAATTATTTAATTTTTTATGCTTATTAATTACTTAATTAATAATGTTTTTTGTCCTTATAATGTTTAAATTTACGTTACCTCTTGTACTGTATTTAAAGAGTGCGAATATGTCCAAAAGCTTCTGCAAATTCTGTTTATTTAAATTGACGCCCATCATGTTTTTTAACCTCAAACCGGTTGTTTTTGAAAACTTTTAAATTTCGTGTGATTTCAGAGTTAGAAAAATATCAGAGATACACTATATAATGTGTAACTGAGAACAGTAATTACCTCAGGAAGGTACGAATTGCAACTAGTATGTTATATTGAATCACTAATTAAATTTTAAATATAACGAGTAATGAGGTAACTTGACTTTGGTCATGATACTATAACCAAATGTGTCAAAGCAGTATATTGAGAAAGAAAAATATGTTTAACTGTGTAGATATGTTTAACTATGTCTACATTGTGTTTCCTAAGCAAAACTATTGTATACTCTGTTCGTTAACCATTGATTCTTTCCTTGAAGATAGTATCCAGTTATTGAATTTGTAGCGGCAGTTCAATATTTCATTTAAAGAGTACGCATGTTGATTTCAGCGTGTGAGGAAATTAAATGATGTTAGATAGGGTACACGATAAGGACTAATTCTTCTTAGTTCGGGATTTCGAAGTTACCGTCTCATTTTTAATAATGATAAATAATGTAAGCTATACTCGTCGTACCCCTTACACTTTATGCGAATATCAACTCTTGAATGCTAGTAGCCGTGTTCGTTAAGGCAACCGTTCCGCATTTTCTAGATAGAGTGGGTAACAGATTCAGCTAAGTCAAATTTTGTTGGTAAACAATGTCATAGCATGGTTTATATACATGAAATTAATTCTTCATGGCAAAAGTAACCTCGATAGTATTCATTAATTAGATAGATACATACCTAGGTCATAATTCTTTGCTTTTGTAACTAAATTTATATACATTTTGGTGTCCTCTACCATCCATTTCTTAAAAATGCTAGGAGATAAGGTAATAATAGTGTAAGTGTACAGTAAAGATATTCATGATTATTTTACTGTCCATCTTAATGTTATGCAATCACTATAGTTGCATAGTTACCTATTATTATAGTTACCCATTTTGCTTTTTTAAATCAGAAATTTGACATTAATGATAACTTTATTCTACAGAAATTGTGTCTGTATTAATGGTATTCTGTTACAGTTGTAATCTTTTTCACTTCACGCACACTGCAGACCCTAATACACATATAAAAACCATGATTAACAGTCTATGAAATAAGTAATTTTTTAAAATAACTTAATGGGTCTGTTCTGTTTTGTGCCTACAAGCAATATTCTGTTGTCTGCCAAGACCACACATATTTTAGAAGCGTTCCCACCAACCACCAACTCATACCACTCTTACATTTTAACCATTACTTTTACTGTTCATATATGCCAGCACCTAGTCTAATACCTTTCCACCTTTCCACTGTTTGTTTTGGGTTTGTATATATTACATCGTTATTGCCATTATTTACCTGCCGTTAACATAATTTCTGCAACACCAAAATGAATGTGCTAGATCTGACCTCAACACTTCAGACTGAGGAGGATGCAGAAAATTTCTTTCAAGATAACGGTTACTGCATAATCCTTGGAAGTGTGTTAACAATCATGATATGATTTTACAGCTAAATAATAGAGATAATTGGAGTGTAGAATCAACATGTCGAGTACAGAAACCAGTTCAAAGCAACACATGGTTCAAGGGCTGAGAGTTACTTTTCCACAAAATTGCCTTTTTTTGTATAGGCCTGGTGCCAGCAGTATGCTTCAACAAAATTTTATGAAAAGGAGCTGGACATAAACTATTATACAAGAGCAAATTAGAGCAAATATTTAAGGGAGGTATGTGCTTCGCATCTGCTTCAACATCCAGTTAAGTTAGGGGGTCAATTGAAATTGTAGAAACCCTATTTACAAGATGCAAGAATCATCAAGGACTTTTCTTGTGGACTGCTGTGTCCACAGCAGTGGGTATTGAAGGCTACTGCTATGACACAAAGGAAAATGTTCTTTGTGCAGTAGAAGACCACCAATCTTAAGATATCCTTATTCCCTTAATTCAAAAATATGTTCATCATGGCAGTCACTTATGTCAGATGAATGGCATGCATACCAGAGAACTGGAAACATTCCTGGGTATACTCATATAACCATCATTCACTCACACAACTTCAATGACTCCTAAGGTGGAGCACACACATAAGGGATCAAAAATATTTGGTGTTCCCTAAAACAAAGAAAGAAAGTGTAGTGTGGAACAAGTAGGAATTAGCAGATTCCTGCTTGTGTGAATTTATGTGGCAGAAGTGCTATGAAAATGACATTTACAAAAAAATTTTTAAACATATTGTCATGTTTGGGCCACCCGTAATGTAATATTAAATAACATTTTAATATTTAAATTAATTTAATAATGCAATGTAATTATATAAATTATATGTTAATCAAATAAATAAAGAAAAAATTAAAGTGAAAAACAGGTTTAAAAATTGCACTGTATCTTAATTCTTTAAGCCCTTAAGCATATAGCATGCTTGCATATATCTGTGTGTTGCATGGATGCAATCAGTGTTTAGTAGTTTACCATCGCTGCTCCATACTGCCGTTCAAACATGGTGAAGGTGTAGTAGTGGTATGATGGTGGGATTGTAGGTACAAGACAGAGACCGCATTCAAGGAATCATGTTCATATATGCTTAGAAATTGTTTCAGTCATACATGCCGTAATGTAGGCCCTACACTTCAAAAAGTAATGAATTAATATTAAATATTATTTAGGTATTAGATTGCTTAATAAGTTCTTATTTCAAGGCAAAGTTTGTACATGTGACTACAAAGTAATGCTGGTAACTTGTATTGGGATATAAATTGTAATTTTCTTTTGGTGGTTTGAATTTTATGGTCTTATTGCCTGCACTGGATAGGTTAAGTTTTCATAATTTTTTAAAGCTCCAGAGTTGGAATTCTGAATAACTTCAGCTATTTCCACCAGTACTGGGTAGGATTGAAACATTCACTTGGCAGACCTTATAAAGTTGATATAGTAAATTAGACAATAGCTTAATTCATAATTAATGAATGATTAAGTTCCTTACTCATTTCAAGTATACTATTTATTATAGCATTATTTTTTAGAGTTAGTAAAAGCATTTTAACTTACAGGGTAACTTACAGAGTATGAATCAGTATGGGCCTACTCACAGATCCTGCAGGCCATGGTAAGCCCACACAATATCTAGTACAGTACCACAGGAGCATTAGTGTTCTTCTCTATCTTGCTTCGTTGGTGTGGTTTGCATTACTTGCTCATGAAAATTTTAATTCAGGTAAGCCATGTCTTTGTTTTTTGCAGTATTTCTGAGATTTCCATAAACTTACAATGATTGGTACTTTTCTAGTAACTGTACCCGCACTACATTTTCAGTGTTATCAGTGTGCAATAGTATTGATACACCACACAATGGAGAAGAAGAAGTATACCAACTGTAAGTGACTTTATTGTTGAACGTAATGCGAAACTACATAATACATTAATTCATAAGGTTAGGTAAGAATGTTTGGTTTTTTAGTTTATTATTTAAAGTACCAAAACTCATGGTTAGCAAAATATAACATTTAATAAATAAATACATACAGTGACTGTAGCAGATTTCCACTGGGTGACAGTCTCGCATGCACACAAAAATAAATAAAGTGAAAGCAAAGGGAACTAAGCATTGTTGCTTTCTTCTTCGCTCATAAACATGCTAAACCTATACTTAAAATGTTCATAATAGGTGTATTTTCTTTCTATGGAAATGTATTCTAAAAAAAGTATAAATGTAGTACAGGACAGGGAAAAGCAACAGCCATAGATAGATTTTGGTGACAAATGAAATATATGTTTATAATTTGTTGGCAAAAACAAAGTATCAACTTATATATTAAGAAGTTCCATCACAAAAAGGGAGACATGTATAGTAACCTGTAAGGGATGGCCCTTGGACCACCCTGCCTTTTTCAAGCTGTTTTTTTTATGATTTAAACAAAAATGAAAGTATTACTTTAAAGATGTGTTGGTTTTCCTGAGTCCATTCAGTTTGCCTGTTAACCCAACTTTTGCTGCTACAGGCACAGGTTTAACATACAATATTGCTAAACACACTTCACATAAAAAGTATGTGACAATGGGAAATAATTATAACCGAAAACAAACAGTTATATAACATAAACCAATATATTAACTTCCTTTCTATTATTTTACCAAAACTGTATGTAATATTGACTACATATCAACACCAACTATCACATATTCAAAATATCAAAAATTAGTGCACATACAGTTATTGGGAAAGTACCCAACGATCAAAATAAAAATAAATTATGGCAACATTGTGTGTGTGTGTGTGTGTGTGTGTGTGTTTCTATTATTATTCAATGTGATGAGTATTTTGCCTGTGTTCCTGTTTCCCCATCATGTAAAACAGTCTTTAAAACTCATCTCCAAACTAACCAAGTGTTAGCAGAACTTGAGTAGTTATATACAAGTACTAAATATTAAACAAGATAATGAATAGTTTATATGCAAGTTCAATAAAAGTTAACACACATTCAGTATTACCTATTCAAAGATACATATTTTGTTACAACACAAAAAGCCGCCCCAATATCAGGGAAAAAACTATGATGAATTAACTATATTAAACTAATGAAAATAAAATGACTATGACAAGACAAATGACTATGACCCAACCCAAGTGATTGACCCAATAAAAGAAAATAAAATGAGAAGGTATATGAAAAAGACACAAACAAATAATAAAGAAAATAAAATGAGAAGGTACATGAAAAAGACACAAACAAATAATAAAGAAAATAAAATGAGAAGGTATAAACTCAAATAATGAAGAAAAAGGCACAAACAAATAATAAATGTAAATGACAAGTATTAAAATCAAATAAAATAATCTCAAT
Source organism: Magicicada septendecula (assembly GCA_034769895.1). Lineage (NCBI taxonomy): Eukaryota > Metazoa > Arthropoda > Insecta > Hemiptera > Cicadidae > Magicicada > Magicicada septendecula. The sequence continues at coordinate 235,480,690 of CM068367.1, forward strand.
TAAAGTACACTAACCAGAGAAATAGATATTATATGTTATGAATAACTCTATCAGAACATGAAATTTGTGAACATACTAACTAACAAGTGTGAATAAAACAATAAAAAGCCCCAGAAGTGAGAGATAGGTAGGAAGTGAAAGTGATTAAGTGAGTAAAAGAAATCAATATTAGGGAATAACCACTAGTAACACTAAATTAGGCCTACAGTAAAAAAGTGCAAAGTGCCAATGTAACCCAAAATAAATAGAAAACATAACATATAGGTAAAGACACCAAAACCAGTGATTAACACTATAGTTTAAGGGTGAAAAATACTAAAAAATAAGAATAACCAGAATATTGTTATAAAATGATAGTTGTAACGTTTCCTTTTTTATGGGTTACAAAAATAAATATATGAATTTGTTAAAAAATTTGTTTAAATTTAATTAAAGAAAACAATTTTTTTTTAATTTATTAATTATTTATTAGTTTATTTATTTATTATATTAGTCCTTAATTCTTTTAATTACTATTTTAGTTGATTTATTGTGTTATAATAACAATAATTTGTTTCCAGCGTTAAATAGATTATGAAATGTAATAATCGATTAGTGGTATTCAGCTATTCAGTGATTGCACTCCTTTGCGATGTTATTCTCTTCTTCCTTGAAGTCCAGGTTTCAAGTACTACCTGAAATTCTTCTAAATATATGTTCACCAAGAAATAAAACTCAAAATTGGAATGTTAAATGAATTTATTAATCTAATTGCGATTAATCGACTTTGAATCGAACTACTAATCCACAGCTCGAAAACTCATATCTCAGGGCAAATTATTTTCTTTATATAGATTATTAACATTTGAAATTATAGGTTCTTTTAGCTGTTATCATAAGTCAGAGAAAGGGTAATGCTGAAATTGTGACAGTACATAAAGGCCTGTTATCCTAATTATGGGATTAAGGGATTTTGGATTGTATTTTTTATTATATTTATGAATGTCAACCAGGGTTAGGTCAGTTTTACCCATGTCCCATGAAACAACGCATATTCAACAAGAAGGAAATGAATCCAAGGTCACCGGGAGACAGGCGAAGTCGAACATGTATAATGGCGGTGTATGTGAAAACGAACTATAAATATGAACTTTCATTGGTCCACAAGGCTGTGTCGTCATTATTAAACACTAATGACATAACACCAAGAACGTACAAAACAAGGCGTTGGCCGTAGAAACAAAAGACGGTGATGTCATATACACTACTACTTACGCAGAAGTTGCGTATAACCCGTTCCCAGTCTGCATTAACAACTCATAGCGTACACACGCTCAATTGTGTGTTGGGCAGTTTTTGCCAACAAAGGTGTTTAAAAATTTGTAAAAAAATGTAATCATACAAATAACTAGTTTCAATGGACAGTTAAATGTAGTAATCTAAATTCAGTGCACTCAGGAAAAGACAGATCAGAAAGTTCGGCCGAACATCCGCCAACCACCATGGGAATAGTCTGAGGAGCGTCATTGCCACTTCAAATCAGGAAAGCCCTTATTTAAATTATTCTAAATTCTAAACAGTAAAATGAGCTCAAAATATATTTAATACAGAAATGTAATCATCGTCAAAGTATGAAAGGTGCGTGTGAGAAAGTGAGAGTGAAAGGTTGCCAGCATTTAATAACCATTATCTGGGGCATTGGTTTGTGTTAAGTATACGTATTATTTAGTGAATCTAAAGAAACAAGTAATTTTGAATACCATACTGCAGTAAAATACGTTTATTTAAAAGATTAAATTCCAGAACAAATAAGCGCTATATAGAGATGAAAGCATGGCAAAAAAGGCGGAAGTCATGAAGCCGCCATTTTGGTAATTGTTTAACTGAGTAATGACTCCCATTGTCTATAACACTTGAATATTGAAGATTAAATAAAGCTTAAATTGTTTAACTATATGTTGTACGAATGGTTATTTCGAAAACCCGACTACCTCTGCCTTTTCGCTTAACGAAACCCTGGACCCGAAAGACCAAATTTATGTTGATAAGAAAGACACATGTTTACACCGGATGTATGGTGGGTATTTCTTTAATTACAATAAAAGACATAAAAATAACTTATCATACTTATATGAAAATGTATGTGAGTTAACAGATGGCGCCCGAACAGGGACTTTATATAAAAATTTACATTATATAAATAAGCCAAAAGCAGAGGCAGACGGGTGGCGAAATATACGTAACACAATATAGGTTACCTGTATAGGTTATGTTATGGTATGAATAGAATACAATACAACAACTAAAACAAAATTTATTATTATTAGTATGATAAAAATGGCAAACAGTAACGAGACGAGTAGAACAGAATCAGAAATGATGGGTGATAGTATTCACTCAACACCAGCCCCAACAAAAAGAGTTGAGGAAAACGATATAATAAGAATGATGAAACTGCTTTTTAATGAACAGAGTATCAAATTCGATACGAAATTAGACAATTTTAATGATAAATTAAACCAGTTTGATGAACAATTTAATGATATTAAAAAAGAAATTAAGAAACAAAGTTGTAATTTTGACGAAAGAATAAACGAAATAGAAATACAGTGTGACAGTATACAAAAACAAACAGAAACCAGTAATGAGCAATTTAATAACAAAATAAGTCAGTTAGACGACAAAATTAAGCAAATCAATGAAACAGTTCAGAACCAAATAGAAAAACAATATGGAGAAATAGAGAATAAATGTTTAAACACAGTTAATGAGCAGATAGAGAGTAGAACTAATTGTAAAATAAATAAACAGATAGAAATGAAAACTAGTGTTTTACAAAATAAAATAGACAAATGTGAATTTGTACGGTTTGCTAATTATTGATATTGATATTAAACCTAAGGGAATTTACTTTTCACTCAATTATTTTCTGAATAACTTCTTCAGGCGCCATCTTTATTGCCAGCTGTTAATAACTTACCAAGGTTCGGATCAGCGAACCGGGAAGTGCAGAACTGGTTATTTGAAATTAAACATATTTGTTACTCTTATACTCATCTTTTTCTTTATTAGCTTAAAACAATTCAATTGCATTTAAATAAACAACAGAAAATTTTAGATACGATTACAACCCCATCATATATGAAATATCCCTTCTCCCTTTAAAGTTTGATATCATTTTAAACAAAAATTATCATGATTACTTATTCGTATAATACTAGTATTACTTTGATTACTATAGACATATTTAAAATAACATGTTATCACAAACCAGCGCCTCTTAATTTTATTACATGATTATTACACACGCCCTTTTACTCTCTCACGATACATATTTAAAATTCCCTTATGAGCTCAATAATTTAAATGATAATAAAAAAGAAATGAGGGTGAAATTTTGGTTTTACCCTCTCTGATGTTACTTAACTTTACATTTTTGGTAATCCGAAACCGTCCAGTCTCTGTGCGTATTTCCTTTCACTTGACACATTTCTTTCGCTTCACTTTCCGTTTATTTAAAATTGTTAGTCTGACATAATAATAAAAATAATAATAATTCTTTAAATCACATTTTATATGTTGCGGGCGCGAAAATCACGCACAGCCGGCGAACACACAAAACTTCGCCTAAAAACGGCGAGCCGGGCGGACGCGACAGTTGTTTGCGTCCGAAGTGTTCAGATGTTGTTTTCCGACTGCCTTTGTTTGCTGTGTGTCACAACGCTGCTGGCTCTGACACACCCTGCATTCTTCCGTTAGGCTAGGCTCTGACGTAAGAACATCCGATGTCTCGTTACATAACTTGTTATGCTGTTTTGTGTGTCATTAGTTGACCTTGGCACAATTCCAGCTCGTTGTTATAAAATATTACTGAATTTTCACTTTATAATGTCACCAGCAGTGCTGCCACTGTCGCTAATGTTGCTTGCCACTGAATTTACCTTTCGTTTATACGTTTGTCCCTAATATTCGAAAAATGTTATTGTTTTATGAAAAAAATACAAACTGCTTCATTACCCCAAAATAGGCCCGTTACAAATTAGATGTAATAGACATAACCAAAAATATCGAAATAATAGACCAAACAGTATCAAAACATGAGAATAATACTAGTGATAAAATGAGCATGTTACAAAGTAAGATTAAAGAAATAGATGACCTAGCTATACAAAACAACAATAATATGCATGTTAAATGTGATGTGATTGAAAATGATTTAATGAAAGTGAAAAATGAGTTACGGGGGGAAATTCAGAGAAAAATTACCGGTATTACGCAAAGAATAATCGTGACTAGGGACATGTACAACGAAATAGAGTTAGAAAATTTTAACCATGAGAACAGAGTAATACACCCTATGAGATTTTTAAACCAGACACGAGAGTACAATCATTTTTGTAACCATAACTGGGAAATACAACTAACGAAAATTGTCATATGTTTTAAGGGTAATTCTATCGTATGGGCGGAGGCGCACAGAGTAGAATGGGACAATTTTGAAACGTTCGAGAGGGCATTTAAAGATAAATTTTGGCCGGAAGAAGAGCAAGAGAGTTTAAGAAGTCGTATTATGGGAGTAGGTAACTTTGTAGGACACAATAATATAACGATGTATGTGACAAAGTTGTATAACGAGACAAAATACCTAGAACCGCCTATACCGTTCAAATCGTTCATCAGATATGTGAGTAAACATCTACCTAGAGAAGCACAGATTACCTTAATGACGAAGGAGATAGAGAATTTAAGTGAGTTAGAACGAATTTTAGACATTTTGCAAAGTATTAGGGATCGTGAAACAGTTAGACGGCCTGTACAGAATAACCACAATAATGGTAACACGGAATTTAACCGACCTATCAGGGAAATAATGATAATAATAATAATTATAGACATAGAAATAATTTCCAGCAATCGGGTGAGTGGAATTGTTTTAGGTGCGGGAGAGAGAACTACGCTCACAGACAGCAGTGTTTCAGATGCAAACTGCCTAAAGAAGAACAAAGGAGGAGAGAACACACGAAACAGTATGTACCAACCGACAAAGGAGGACCAAGTACCAGTGGAACATCAAACCACAAACAAGGACGACCAAGTGGTCAACACCAACAACAAGATATGAACAATAGTGGACGACAGCCGGAAAACTAAAACCGACAGTGGTAGCCAGGACCCGACCACTGTTCAGAGAAGCGCATGAGGTCCAACCAACAGAAGACATCCCAAGTAACGTCATTAAAACGGACATAATAGCTGATTTATTGGAGGAGGAGAACAATACTTTAGAGGAGGTGAGAGCAGGATTGACGGAAATCCAGGTAACTATAGAAAGTAAGCATTTTAGAACACTGGTGGATACCGGAAGTGAAATTTCAGTTATAGCAGAAAATATTTTAAATGATTTGAGAGAATTTAACAGAAATATTCCAATTTTGCCAGTAGCAGGGGTTACAGTGATAGGAGTCACAGGGGTACGGAGCAAACGTGTGACGAAACAAATACATTTGAACTTTTTGATAAATGGTATAGATTTTGATAGTACATTCTTGGTAGTTAAGGGTTTGAGTTTGGACATTATTTTGGGTAACGATTTCTTACAGAGGAATAGAGCAGTGATAAATTTTAAAGAGAAGGTGATAGAGTTAGACGGGGGTGACCGGTTGGTAAGAGTTAATTTTGAATGGGTGATAGATAAAATTGAAACAACTGGTGTAAAGTTATTAAAGAAACGAGTAGATGAGAATAATAGCGATACTAGAATTAATTGGTGTAGAGAGGCAGAGTATATTTATGATGATGATAACGAAATGAGTAATATTAATGATGCAGTGTGGGAGCTAAGGGCAGATAAGTTTCGGAGTGAAGGGTCCGGTGTAGGGAGTGGCCAGCTTGCGGCGTTATGGCAGGTAATAGAGCAGTTTAAGGGAGTGTTTGCCGATGTTCCAGGTAGGGCAAAAGATTATGAATGTATGTTACAGATAAGGGAACACACACCATTCATGCAACGGAGTTATCCTGTGCCTTACTCCAAAAGACGAGCGGTGCAAGAGGAGTTAGATAAAATGCTGGAAGGAAAAATTATAGAGAGATCAGTATCGCCCTACTCGAATCCTTTGGTGGTAGTAATAAAGAAGGACGGCAGAGTCAGGTTGTGTTTAGATGCGAGGAGGATAAACCAGATAATAATACCCGACCGAGAGTCACCAGAACCGATTAATGAGATCTTCCAGAAGTTCAGTGGAGTGAAGTATATGACATCGCTGGATATTGGCAGGTACCGTTAGCTGAGGTGAGTAGAAAATACACCGCATTTTTATTCAATGGAAAGAATTGCCAGTTTAGGAGACTACCTTTTGGACTAAATACCAGTGTGGCGAGTTTCATCAAATGTTTGGATAAAATTTTGAGGCCTAAGGATTTGGATTTCTTGACAGTTTATGTAGACGACATTTTGATTGCCTCACGGACTTTCGAGGACCATTTGGAACATTTAAGGTATGTATTGACGAAATTGGAGACAGGAGGACTTACGGTGAATACAAGTCAGAATTTTTACAGACAGAGATTAAATTTTTAGGTTTTATTATTACGCCGGAAGGGATCTCAGCAAACCCGGACAAGGTCGAGTCGATCATGCGCTTCCCTGAACCAAGGAACATAAAGCAACTTCAGAGTTTTCTAGGGCTGTGCAACTTCTACCGAAAATTCCAAAGGAACTACGCACACGTGACAGCAAGGTTAAGTGCAGTACTTCAAAAGAACCGACAGTGGAAATGGGGCGACGTAGAGCGCGGAGCTTTTGAGGAAATTAAGAGGAAATTTAGTGAGATGATCATGATGAACCACCCGGATTTTGAAAAAGTGTTCTATTTACAGACAGACGCCAGTAATGTAGCCGTCGGCGCGGAGCTGTATCAAGAGGATGAGGAGCAGGAACACCTCACTATAGCCTTCGCGAGTAGATCATTGCTGCCAGCGGAAAAGAACTATACAACGACTGAAAAAGAATTACTTAGTATTGTATTCGCCGTTGGAAAATTCAGAACTTACATTTTGGGAAACAAGACCATCATACGAACGGATCACAAGGCGTTATCCTTTCTGAACACTTGCAAGCTTGCTCACAGCTGTCTAACAAGGTGGGTGCTCGTACTACAGGAGTACAACTTCGAGGGGAATACATCAAAGGGACAGAGAACAAGGTACCCGACACTCTTTCCAGAGTAGATTGTGAGAATAACAAAACAGGTAGGGATATAAAGGAAATTGAAATTTTTAAAATAAGTAGGGAGGATAAGATCTTTGGAGAAGAGTTAAAGGATATCAGCACCATGCAGAGAGCAGATGGTAAGTCGGGTAAGATAATAAATAGCTTGGAAAAAGAGTTGGAGGAATCAGAATACAGCCAATTTTTCCAAGTTTACAAAGGATTGTTGTTTAAAAGGGTAGTAGGGGGTGAGCGTGTCTGGAAGTTAGTAATACCAGAAGGGTTGGAAGAGAAGATTATTTGGGATTGTCATTTTAGATACGGTCATTTTGGGGCGAAGAAGTGTGTCAGTGTGTTGAAGGAGTCATGTGTTTTCAGGAATATGGAGAGACGAGTGAGGAAATTGCTGAGGAGTTGTGATTTGTGTCAGAAGTCTAAGGTAGTAAACTACAGGGTTGAAGGTGAGTTAAATTTTATAAGAGTAGAGAGGCCATTTGATTTAGTTGCTGTGGATTTGTTTGGACCATTGCCGAAGGGTAGATGCGGAGTTGTGTATATTTTTGTATTACTTGACACTTTTTCGAAGTATGTGAAATTGTATAGCGTAAAGAGAGCTACCAGTAAGGTATTGAGTGAGAAAGTGACTAAAGATTATATGATTCACGTGGGTAAGCCGAAGGTGATTTTGTCAGATCATGGGCCACAGTTCATCAGTGGAAGATGGCGTCAGACCTTAGGATGGGAAGGAATCCTCACGAAGCATACGGCTGTGTACCATCCCCAGTCAAACCAGGCTGAGCATGTAATGAGAGAGATAGGCAGGATCTTTAGAGCCTATGGTCACGTTAAACACAGCAAGTGGCTGTTGTACGTCAAGAAGGTAGAAAATTGGCTGAACAGTACCACCCACAAGTCCACCGGCTATACACCTCACGAATTGGTAAAGGGAACACGCCCCCCAAGAATATTGGAGCAGCTGTTTGATTATCCAACGGAGCGCGAGCCGACGGATGTGAGCATTAAGATCCGGTTGGCCAACGAGAATTTGTTAAGCAAGGGTGAACAAAGAAAACATAGACACGGCGCAAAAGGTAAGTGGGTAAAATATGAAGTTGGACAGTTGGTATTAGTAAGGAGGCACGACTTATCGAACGCGCAAGACAAGGAAATTAAGAAATTCTTCCTGCTTTACGAAGGACCTTATGAGATATTAGGGATCAAAATGAAAAATTCATGTGTTGCAGGACAGGGAGACTAGGGAGATAGTAGGAACTCACAATGCAACAAATATAAAGTTATATTGGTCATCTTAGGATTTGGATAAGAATTGTATATTAATGAGTATGAATGAGTTTAGTTTGATGTTTATGTTTCCAGGAGGGACACTCCCCCATTTTCGGGCGATCACAGATTCACCACCTCTGATCGTGGTTTTTTGGCAGTGAGGGTCAGACCATGGTGGGCAGTAGCCTCAACAGCAGGGTGAAACTCACGGTGGTCTGGCTCCACGAAAAGGTGTGAGTAGAAATTTTAATGTGCAAGAACGGGGACCCAGAGTTCGTGGAAAGATAAAGTAGAGTAAAAAAAAAAAAAAAAAAATGTGTTCCACGAACTAAAGTAGTTTCGTTTAGAAATTATGAAACGAAATATTTAAAGTTATTGTAATTTAAATGGTAAAATTTTCCAAGTGCTTGTCTTACTTTAGAAAATAAGGGAATGTATTTTATCTTAATGTAAATTTATCAGGTGATCCATTGTTGTAATTCCTATTTTGTCTTGGAAGAAATTGTCAGTGAAAGTTTGAACTTGCAAAGTGTCTATGTGAAAATTTTTAAATAATTAAAGAACTTGTTTTGAGCAAGGTTAAAAGGTGTTTTATAGTTGTTTGGTGTTAGTAAAAATGTAAGTCAAAATGGACTGTAAGGACAGTATATGTAGGAGGAATTAAGTTAGAATTAATTGGGCTAGTGCAGTAGTGGCATGTGCTACTGTAGCTAGCGAAGTGGGTTGGTGAGTAACGCACAGACCGTTGCCATCATCGGAGGCCTCAAGAAGGCATGACTACACTGTACAATTTTAATATAATTTTGTATTATATGTGATTCTTGACGGTACAGTGTATAATAATGATGTGATGTAAGACATGCTAATGAAGTTGATTTCCCCACTTTTCGGGCGATTACTGCCTTACCAGCACTAATCGTGGTTTTGGATAGCGGTCAGCTATGGCCATAAAATAAGAACCTTGACCATAGCTGGCTTGAAATTGGTGTAAATTTGAAATCAATGGGGGGTGACTTTAGGGGAATCCCCGGAATTATGGAACAGCGGCTGCCACTCTGTTCGAGTAGGAACAGCAAAGCCAGGTGGTAGACCCGCATTAAGGGCGTGTAATTATGTAACAAAAGATATGTTGATGTCTAAATCTTTCAAAATGTAGCGCTGAAGCAAGGACACGGAGGTGATAAATTCCTCCAACAATGCCGTCCTTGTGGAGGCAAATGGGCGCAACAGTCCGTCCCTAAAAAAGCAATAGTGTGTGTGGCTGGGCGGTTACTACAAGGGTAGTAACGATAACAGAATATTAAATTTTAAAGAATTAGTAGTGAGATTGGTGTTGGTTATCAAGTATATAATGATGATTCTGTTGTAAAGAAAAATAAGCGTAAAGAAAGTTGAGTAAAGAAAAATAAATAGTTTGGAAGTGTTTGCCATAATAGGTATATGTGTTGATTTTATCTGAAATAAATTTGTAGAGATAGTGGTTTTTGTTTGAGAGATTAAGATTTGTTTTATGCTTAGTATAATAATATGTTTTCTTGTAGTGAGAGAAGCAAGTTGATGTTGACTGGAGTCAGAGAATTTGATAAAAAATATACAGGAGTGTTGAAAAATGGAAGGATTTATCTGTCTTAAATCTTGTTTTTTTTCTTGTTATTTGAAAACTTATGAGTTAAGAAAACCAACCCCTCAAAACACAAACCAATGCATCTAAGGGGAGACATATCAGTTGTGGATATGGGAATAAATAAGTCCACTATTTAAAAAATTTTGTATTACATGTTTCAGAGTTTTGTGGTGTTGTGACCGCGGTCCTGAGCTGGCCGGTGCGTCAGAACAGGAGCGTTAAGTGCCTCATGGCCTTATGGTGTTGGGATCTCTCCTGAGAAGTCCAGTAAGGTCAGACAGGTACGATCAGCATCATTGAACCAAGGGTAAGTGATTATACTTCTTTTATATTAACACTACAGGGGGTTGTGGCAACATATCTGAACTGATCCTTTTAGAAACGTGTGAATGAGTCAATGAAAGTTTTTATTTTTCGACATAAAACCTTTCATTGAGGGGGTTTTGTGACAGTACATAAATGCCTGTTATCCTAATTATGGGATTAAGGGATTTTGGATTGTATTTTTTATTATATTTATGAATGTCAACCAGGGTTAGGTCAGTTTTACCCATGTCCCATGAAACAACACATATTCAACAAGAAGGAAATGAATCCAAGGTCACCGGGAGACGGGCGAAGTCGAACATATATAATGGCGGTGTATGTGAAAATGAACTATAAATATGAACTTTCATTGGTCCACAAGGCTGTGTCGTCATTATTAAACACTAATGACATAACACCAAGAACGTACAAAACAAGGCGTTGGCCGTAGAAACAAAAGACAGTGACGTCATGTACACTACTACTTACGCAGAAGTTGCGTATAACCCGTTCCCAGTCTGCATTAACAACTCATAGCGTACACACGCTCAATTGTGTGTTGGGCAGTTTTTGCCAACAAAGGTGTTTAAAAATTTGTAAAAAAATGTAATCATACAAATAACTAGTTTCAATGGACAGTTAAATGTAGTAATCTAAATTCAGTGCACTCAGGAAAAGACAGATCACAAAGTTCGGCCAAACATCCCCCAACCACCATGGGAATAGTCTGAGGAGCGTCATTGCCACTTCAAATCAGGAAAGCCCTTATTTAAATTATTCTAAATTCTAAACAGTAAAATGAGCTCAAAATATATTTAATACAGAAATGTAATCATCATCAAAGTATGAAAGGTGCGCGTGAGAAAGTGAGAGTGAAAGGTTGCCGGCATTTAATAACCATTATCTGGGGCGTTGGTTTGTGTTAAGTATACGTATTATTTAGTGAATCTAAAGAAACAAGTAATTTTGAATACCATACTGCAGTAAAATACATTTATTTAAAAGATTAAATTCCAGAACAAATAAGCGCTATATAGAGATGAAAGCATGGCAAAAAAGGTGGAAGTCATGAAGCCGCCATTTTGGTAATTGTTTAACTGAGTAATGACTCCCATTGTCTATAACACTTGAATATTGAAGATTAAATAAAGCTTAAATTGTTTAACTATATGTTGTACGAATGGTTGTTTCGAAAACCCGACTACCTCTGCCTTTTCGCTTAACGAAACCCTGGACCCGAAAGACCAAATTTATGTTGATAAGAAAGACACATGTTTACACCGGATGTATGGTGGGTATTTCTTTAATTACAATAAATGACATAAAAATAACTTATCATACTTATATGAAAACGTATGTGAGTTAACAGATGGCGCCCGAACAGGTATGTTTCCAGGTAGGGCAAAATCTGTTAATTCACATACATTTTCATATAAGTATGATAAGTTATTTTTATGTCTTTTATTGTAATTAAAGAAATACCCACCATACATCCGGTGTAAACATGTGTCTTTCTTATCAACATAAATTTGGTCTTTCGGGTCCAGGGTTTCGTTAAGCGAAAAGGCAGAGGTAGTCGGGTTTTCGAAATAACCATTCGTACAACATATAGTTAAACAATTTAAGCTTTATTTAATCTTCAATATTCAAGTGTTATAGACAATGGGAGTCATTACTCAGTTAAACAATTACCAAAATGGCGGCTTCATGACTTCCGCCTTTTTTGCCATGCTTTCATCTCTATATAGCGCTTATTTGTTCTGGAATTTAATCTTTTAAATAAACGTATTGCTACGACAGCACAGAACAATCTATGCGTTTATCGAATGCGCCAGAAAGATCTCGACGTAAGCGTGTGGTGTACGTGCTACTAAACGTATTTTGCGAGAATTTTCTCGACTGTGCCAGGCTCCGCTCGGGCGCTCGGACTGTGTCAAGGCCGTAGCAATTTACGTAGTTCGCGAGAGATAAGACGCAGTTTGGAAGCTTCTGGTGTGTGAGCGTAACTATAAATACATCGCGTCGCGGCCTTAGTTTTCAGTTCAATGCGAGATTTTTGACTGTGCGGTTCGAGAGTATTAGTGCGATATATTTACAGAGCGGTTCGAGTTATTATGGTGTACGTTCAAGTAGTTATTAGTGAAATGTTGCGTTTTATATTCGGACGGTATAATTGTAATACAGTTGAGTTTTAATATTAGTGGACATTTTATTGCGTATGAACAATTTCATTTGATTTGTTGTAGACACTGTGTTGTTAATTACGAACTGTTTTACTATAACAATTAAAGGTGTGATTAGTGACTTAATTGGTGTCTTGTACTTATTTTGTTTCCACTGTACCTACGACGATCAAGTAGACCGTCGTAACAGTGGTGTCAGAACTGGGATAGAACGGTTAACAGTGGAAACAGTGGACGCTTTGTACAAGACGAGTGTGATTCGTAATTAATCGATAAACAATGGATGCCAGTCAGATGATGGAAAATTTACAGGCGCTGCTGTTGCAGACAGAAAAACGACAGGACGAAAAACGCAGACAGGAGGCGGAGGAAGCAGAAAGACGACAAAAAGAAGAACGAATACAAGAAAGAGAAGAAGCAGAAAGACGACAAAAAGAAGAACGAATACAAGAAAGAGAAGAAGCAGAAAGACGACAAAAAGAAGAACGAATACAAGAAAGAGAAGAAGCTGAGGAACGTCAGAAAGCACTAATGCTAGAAACAGAAGAAAGACAAAAAGATAAAACGGAAGCTCTCTTTGAAACTATGCAGAAACAGTTGCAAGAACATAGTACCGCAGAATTGGGTCCCCTACGAGGTGAGCTCAATAAACAAGTTACTAAAATATCGGAGGTACAAGAATCAATGACATTAAAAATAGCGGAAGTAGAAAAATCTGTCTCGAGTGTTGAAGAATCGATGTCTACAAAAATATCTGAAGTGGAAAAATCTGTCTTGACTGTGGAAGAAATTATGTCAACAAAAATATCTGCAGTAGAAGACTCGATTACAAATATAAAAGAGCAGATTAAAAATGAAGTCGAGCAGTGTCTGAAATTACAACCAAAACAACTTTGTGAACAGACTGTACCAATGATAAAGACAGAAAAAGACGCAGAAAATAAGTCAATAGAGAAAGTAACTTTGCCTTCAGTAGGGACAGTTCATGTCAAAGCTCCAAACTTTGACGGAAGCAGTCACTGGGCAACGTACCTCCGCCAATTTGAAGCTGCTGCATGCGCAAATAATTGGACAGAGAAAGACAAGGCAGTCTCACTCGTTCTCGCATTAAAATGACCCGCGGCAGAATTACTACAGAAAGTGCCACCTGACAGCCAGAACATCTATGCCGAGTTGATAAAAGCTCTAGAATTACGGTATGGTGATAAACATTTGCGAGATGTGTACTGCACCCAGTTGAGAGCAAGGCGACAGCATTCCGGGGAGAGTCTTCAAGAGTTTGAAGCAAGTATCGACAGACTAATTAGACTGGCCTATCCTGAAGCGCCAGAAGATTTTCGAACGCGTTTTGCGATGCAGACATTTACTGCCGGTGTCCGAGATAACGAACTACAGCAAGTGTTACGAATGGCAAGACACCAGAACAGTGCAGACGCCCTGGTACATGCTTTGCAATTTGAGGCCGCCAAATCAGCATCTGGTTGGACAAGTCATAAAGTGCGCGCGCTAAAAGATCGCGACGGCACAGACGATGAGGAAGAAGAACAGGGAACAGAGGCTCAACGGTCGGCGCCACAGAATAAAATAAGAAAGGATGGAAGACCGAAGTGTTATAGATGTGGGAAACCTGGACATCTACAACGAGATTGTCGGGTTAGAATTCAGCAGCAGGGAAACGAGCAGTAGTCGGTACAACGTTGTCCGGAGCACAGTGGTTTTCCACATTGGACCTGAAGAGTGGATATTGGCAAGTGGGTCTTCATCAAGAAGACAAGGAAAAGACCGCTTTCTCGACCCCAAGTGGCTTATTCCAATTTAACGTCATGCCATTTGGACTCTGTAATGCACCGGCAACATTTGAGAGATTGATGGACCTGATACTCCGAGGCCTGACGTGGAAAACTTGCCTTGTTTACTTAGACGATGTCATAGTGATCGGGAAGACTTTCGAAGATCATTTGGAAAACCTTAAGGAAGTTCTAACTAGAATTCACGGTGCACAACTGAAGCTGAGCCCGAAGAAGTGTTCTCTATTCCAGAAGGAAGTACAGTATTTGGGCCATCTGGTTTCGGCAGCGGGCGTTAGCATGGATCCTAATAAAGTAGACACCATAAGAGACTGGCCAGTTCCGAAGAATAAACACGAAGTTCGGAGTTTCCTGGGGTTATGCTCATATTACCGACGTTTTGTGAAAGGCTTCGCTACTATTGCTAAACCACTACATGAGCTAACGGAAAATAAACGAAACTTCCAATGGTCGAGAGAGTGTGAACAAGCATTTAGAACGTTGAAGATTGCATTATGTTCGCAGCCAATTCTCGGTTTTCCAGCTCCCGAAGGGAAGTACATCGTAGACACAGACGCAAGCAATACTGGTCTAGGAGCAGTTTTGTCTCAAGTGCAGAACGGTGAAGAACGAGTGATAGCGTATTACAGCAAGACGCTTTCTAAACCAGAGAGAAATTATTGTGTTACAAGAAGAGAGTTGTTGGCAATTGTCAGAGCCTTGGAGCACTTCCATAAATACCTCTATGGGAGAGAGTTTTCACTACGTACCGACCATGCTGCACTTGCATGGCTCTTGAGATTTAAAAATCCGGAAGGACAGTTGGCAAGGTGGCTCGAACGTCTGCAAGAGTACAACTTCAAGGTACAACATCGGCGGGGGCGTCTGCACGGTAATGCAGATGGCTTATCACGAAGACCGTGCCCGGAAGACTGCCGACATTGCCACAGAAAGGAAGAACAAAACTCAAGCGAACATGTTCAAGCCATCACTGTAGATTTCCTGGCTGGTGGCTGGACAACACAAGACTGTCGACAAGAACAGATGACTGATGAAGACATTGGACCGATCTTGACAGCAAAAGAGGAAGGTCGCCGCCCGGATTGGCAAGATATCTGCCATGGTTCCGAAGTGCTGAAGGGCTACTGGGCACAATGGGAATCTCTCACCTTAGAAAACGGATTGCTGAAAAGGGCTTGGGAAAGTGCAGATGGACGAGACGTGGTCATGCAGTTGATAGTTCCCCGAAGTAAAGTGCAGTCTGTTTTGAAGGAGATGCATGATGGAACATCTGGAGGCCATCTTGGCGTTAACAAAACCCTTGACAAAATACGGAAGCGATTCTATTGGCTTCATCTTCGCCACGACGTAGAGGAATGGGTTCGGACGTGTGAAATATGTGCTGCAAGCAAGGGCCCACAAACCAGAAGCAGGGGAAAAATGAGACAGTATAACGTTGGACAACCTTTCGAGAGAATTGCCATAGACATTGCTGGACCATTCCCAGTTACTGACGATGGAAACCGGTACATCATGGTTGTAGGTGACTACTTTACTAAGTGGGTGGAAGCATACGCAATTCCAAATCAGGAGGTTACCACTGTGGCAAAGCAGTTAGTTCACAACTTCTGTTGCCGTTATGGAGCCCCTATGGAAATCCATACGGATCACGGGAGAAATTTCGAATCAGGAGTGTTTAAAGAATTATGCCGTCTACTGGGAATTCGAAAGACCAGGACAACGCCTCTGCATCCTCAGTCGGACGGGATGGTTGAGAGATTCAACAGGACACTTGAGCAGCATCTTTCGAAAGTTGTTGACGAGAACCAAACAGACTGGGACCAACGTATACCACTATTCCTTATGGCGTATAGGTCATCAGTACATGACACAACCGGCATGACTCCAGCAAAATTGGTGTTTGGGCGGGAGATTCGTCTTCCTGGGGACTTGATGTTTGGATCACCTGAGACTCAGTCCCAAGAGCCAAAGAACTATTCCTCGCAATTAGAAAACCAACTGCGAGAAATGAATCGCTTGGTAAGAGGACGGCTCAAGATTGCCAGTGATAAAATGAAAACTCGGTATGACATTCGCAGCAATAGTGTGGGTTTCCAAGAAGGAGATCAGGTCTGGTTGTTCAATCCAAAGCGCCATCGTGGTCGCTCACCTAAGCTTCAGTCTAACTGGGAAGGACCCTACACTGTAAAAAAAAGGAGTAACGATGTTGTTTATCGGATTCAACAGGAAGGACAGCGAAAGTTCAAGGTCGTCCACCTAGATCGCCTGGCTAAATACAAATTTAGAGACGCTTTGCCAGTTCGGGACGAACAGGCTTAAGGAGGGGGCAGTGCTACGACAGCACAGAACAATCTACGCATTTATCGAATGCGCCAGGAAGATCTCGACGTAAGCGTGTGGTGTACGTGCTACTAAACACATTTTGCGAGAATTTTCTTGACTGTGCCAGGCTCCGCTCGGGCGCTTGGACTGTGTCAAGGCCGTAGTAATTTACGTAGTTCGCGAGAGATAAGACGGAGTTTGGAAGCTTCTGGTGTGTGAGCGTAACTATAAATACATCGCGTCGCGGCCTTAGTTTTCAGTTCAATGCGAGATTTTTGACTGTGCGGTTCGAGAGTATTAGTGCGATATATTTACAGAGCGGTTCGAGTTATTACGGTGTACGTTCAAGTAGTTATTAGTGAAGTGTTGTGTTTTATATTCGGACGGTATAATTGTAATACAGTTGAGTTTTAATATTAGTGGACATTTTATTGCGTATGAACAATTTCATTTGATTTGTTGTAGACACTGTGTTGTTAATTACGAACTGTTTTACTATAACAATTAAAGGTGTGATTAGTGACTTAATTGGTGTCTTGTACTTATTTTGTTTCCACTGTACCTACGACGATCGAGTAGGCCGTCGTAACAGTATTTTACTGCAGTATGGTATTCAAAATTACTTGTTTCTTTAGATTCACTAAATAATACGTATACTTAACACAAACCAACGCCCCAGATAATGGTTATTAAATGCCGGCAACCTTTCACTCTCACTTTCTCACACGCACCTTTCATACTTTGATGATGATTACATTTCTGTATTAAATATATTTTGAGCTCATTTTACTGTTTAGAATTTAGGATAATTTAAATAAGGGCTTTCCTGATTTGAAGTGGCAATAACGCTCCTCAGACTATTCCCATGGTGGTTGGGGGATGTTTGGCCGAACTTTGTGATCTGTCTTTTCCTGAGTGCACTGAATTTAGATTACTACATTTAACTGTCCATTGAAACTAGTTATTTGTATGATTACATTTTTTTACAAATTTTTAAACACCTTTGTTGGCAAAAACTGCCCAACACACAATTGAGTGTGTGTACGCTATGAGTTGTTAATGCAGACTGGGAATGGGTTATACGCAACTTCTGCGTAAGTAGTAGTGTATATGACGTCACCGTCTTTTGTTTCTACGGCCAACGCCTTGTTTTGTACATTCTTGGTGTTATGTCATTAGTGTTTAATAATGACGACACAGCCTTGTGGACCAATGAAAGTTCATATTTATAGTTCGTTTTCACATACACCGCCATTATACATGTTCGACTTCGCCCGTCTCCTGGTGACCTTGGATTCATTTCCTTCTTGTTGAATATGCGTTGTTTCATGGGACATGGGTAAAACTGACTTAACCCTGGTTGACATTCATAAATATAATAAAAAATACAATCCAAAATCCCTTAATCCCATAATTAGGATAACAGGCCTTTATGTACTGTCACATAATGTACAAAACTTACAATTAACAAGTTCTTAATGACAAAATGGAAATAATATTTAATATAAAAATGTTAGTAATATTTAAATTTTTCGAACCAAATGTCTAAGCGAAGGCTGACATCATCACAGTTGAGTGAGGCCTGTAGGCAGATGACTTCATTAAAGATGGCCGTCTTCTTGCTACGTATTTACGCCAAGATTTTCTCGTCGATTCTCCTTCAAATAAATGTTGATTCTTTATGTGTCCCTCATCAGAGCAGTAGTGATTAATTTTTCTTCATTGTAGTATAATTATTCTGTATTAGTGATCCGTTTTTGTGGGTTCGGTAATAGGTGTGGTTTAAAAGTGTACCTGTTCAAATAGTTCGTCCATAACATTGTGCTGATATTCACATTAAATAATTTCTGATTAGTGCCTGGACTGTTCTAATATCTTGATTACCTTCCAATCTTCGTAAAGATAATAGTTGAATTTATTTTATTTTATTTTTTTTTTTATAGGTTTAGTTCTTGTCAAAATTATATTTTCTATCTTTTTTAATTTGTGTGAGATCGTTCTGATGTGTTCACCTCGACGTTTAACAATCAACTCTCGTTTTTTTCTTCATCATACAAAAGGTCCTGGCTGATTTATTAGTAAATTTTCATTGTTTTAAATCAGCTGACACTTATGCCTCAAATTTGATGTTGTACAAAAGAATTGAATTTTACATTATATTATAAATTACATTTTGCTTATTATTTATTCTTATTAAATGCTAATTACATAATCAAATTCCTTATTTAATTCTGCATCATTTAATACCACACGTGATATATTTTATAGTATTTTTTAACTCAAAAAGTCATATTTCAGTATATTTGGTTGTAGGCCTTAACTACTTTACTTCTTTCCACATTAACTCTTTGAAGGGCAGGCAATAAGCACACAAAAAACCCTATGTGGGGCAGGAAATTTTTTTTTACTTTTTTTTGTAATTTTCGCTTATTTTATCTTTTTAGGCATATAAATGAATGTTAAAAATTATTAAAACACAATAATTTTAAAAAATATATTATTTATTTACTAAAGAAAGGTGGTTACACTGTGTAACCACTGCCCCACTTGAGCAACTTTTAACTAATGACAAAGGCAGAAAATTCACAAATTTAAAATAATTTAAAACTTTCTTTACAACTGTTTAAGAGAATGAAAATCATTAAAACATGTCTTTCCTGATCTCAAACACAAAGCTACATCACACACATCACATTTCCATCTTGATCGTACTGGGTTTTTCTTAGAACTGTAGAGCGCACATCTTCGTGGTGAAGCCATATGTGTGGGTTGATGACTGCTAGATACCAGCCTAACATTAACATCTAAACGAGCTTTTTTGTTTGTGACGTTTGCTGGTCTGTCTTCTAAGTTTACTGCTGCCTTCTTTGTAGTAACAATTTTTGGAGCGAAAATTGCCCTGTAGATTGCGTGCTTAAAATCTTTGTTGTTGTATTGCTGCATGTCCATCTCTTTGTGTATGATGAAAGCATTGGTGACACAACAATCAATAAAATGGAAGAATAATCGCATCCACCATTTTTTGCTCTTTCTATCAATTTTGTAGTCATTTTTTAACCTGTCAAATTTGTCTACAAAATTCATGTGGCAGTTGTACTCCTGAATAGCAAGTGGGCATGTGAATGTTTTCCTTGTTCCATCTTTTTGTTTTCTTTTTACCGTAGAAATTTCTGAAGGGTCATGAGCAGTGCTTAATACATTGACACCTTTGCTGTCTTTCCACCTGTAAACAGCAGTTCCAGTGTTGCTTACACCGAATGAGAATTCTCCCCTCTCCATATTTTTCTCATTTTCAAGAGGTGGTAAACCTTTCCTTTTAGGATTCACTGTACCGCATGCAAAAGTATTTTTATTTCTCAGTTTTTCATACAGTTGTAGAGATGAAAAAAATTATCCATATAAACTATGTGGTTCTTACCTTCTAGAACATTGGTGAGATCCAAAACTACTCTTTCACCTAACCCACATTCAACTTTATTTTTACCTTTTCCAACATAAATTTGAAATTTCAAGTTATAAGCAGATTCATCACATAACATCCAAATTTTGTAACCACGTTTAATTGGCTTATCCCTCATAAATTGTTTCATACAGGATCGTCCCTTAAATTTAACCATACTCTCATCCACAGCAACGTTACGGTGTGGCTTGTAGCAGTCAATAAATGATTGAGATAAAAAATCAATGAAAGGTCGCAATTTGTACAATTTATCAAAATTTGGGTCATTTGGCAAAGGCATCAATGAGTTATCATTTAAATGTAAATGACTCAACAAGAAGCTAAAACGTTTCACTGGCATTAGCTTTGAAATATAAGAATCATGTAAGTCTTCGTCTTGTGACCAATAATCGCGATAGCTGCTTTTTTTATTAATGGACATGTACAAATTTATACCTAAAAAACATCGTATCTCTTCATCAGTTGTAGGTTTAAATGGCTTACACTTTTGTGTTGCATACAAGTTTGTATGAAAAACAATATGAGAAACCACTGTATCATTTACAAAAAGGGTAAATAATTTATAAGGATCTGGATTATCTATTTTTTTAACATGTTCAGTAACACCGCTATATTCACAGAACTGTGGAACACATTTGACAGTGTTTGTAGTATTCCAAATGATTTTATCACTTCCTGTATCACCAGATTCTTCACTATAACTACTAACATCATCTAAAGTAATAGGAATGTTCAAGTCACCTGAAAAAAATTCCGTATTTTCTGGTTCATTTTGGTGAACGTCAGATTCCGAATCTAAGTCACTAGCAATACTTTCACAGTCCGAAGGTATTCCATCATCGCATACGTATCTTAAGATTTCTTCTTCACTCAGATAATTTCTAGACATTTTGTAAGTTACCTTCCACAAGCACCTCAAGGGCAGTGGTTACACAGTGTAACCACCAAAAACCACTTTACTGTTCACAAATATGTATAACTTTATCTTTAGGCTTTTGTTCAATGTTGAGAAAATATATTAAATATAACTAATTCACTTGAAAAAACAAAAATAAACGAAACTGTAAAAGATGCAAGTAAAGTAAACTATGACACATAACCAACGTACTGCACGTGTAAACAAATGTTGCTTACTACAACAACAGATGACTCCTAACAGCTGATGCAACTGCCAGCACTCCAAGTGGCAGAGAAATATACTTCTATGGTGGTTTCATTGTGTAGCTGCTGGCCTGGAAAGATCTATTTAGAGAAATGCAAGTGATTTCACTGTGTAACCACTGCCCCGTTACGCCCAACATACAGGTGGTCACACTGTGTATTGCCTGCCCTTCAAAGAGTTAAATGGTTGACAATTTATGTTAGATTCTAATTATCATTGAACAAGATCATTGATTGAATTATTATGGTTTGGGTTCTTTAATTCTCAGTAATTTGATGATTTGGTTATCTAATTTGAATACTATCTTCAATTTAGGCTTTTCTTTAGACTCCAGTGTTATTACACTTGCATTTTTACTAATACAGTGGAACTTGGTTATTACGGCCTCGGCTGTTACGTCAACTCGGGTGTAGCGTTATTTTGTCATAAGTCCGGTCAAACTGATATCTTTAACATTATAAAAATTCCCGGTTTTAACGTCACTAAATATTGTACTACTCTGTTATAGCGTCAAAAATTTCTCAGATATTTTACTGTAAATTTCATATAAACGTATATATGTGCGCGCGCGCTAGCCCATGGCTACAAACATACATTTTATCCAAGCGATAAGCACTGTAACAGGACCGCCGGCGCCAGCCATTTTACGTGCTCCAACAGATGGCTAGATCGATTTAAGGCCCGACATTCGATTTCCTTTGCAAAAATTTGTGGTGATGCAAAATACGTAGATCTGAACGTTACAGGCGATTGGGTGCGTAACACTTGGCCAGAAATTAGACGATCATATAAAGATGAAGACATCTTTAATGGAGATGAAGCCGGAATTTTTTATAAATTAACTCCAGATAAGACTTTCAAATTTAAAAATGAAAAGTGCGTTGGTGGGAAGCTTTCTAAACAAAGAGTTACAGTTTTTGTTTGTGCAAACATGACGGGAACCGAAAAAAGGAAACTTTTAGTTATCGGGAAAAGTTTGCATCCTAGATGTTTTAAAAACATCAAACAACTTCCTGTAAGTTACACTGCCAACAAAAAAGCGTGGATGACTTCTAGTATTTTTGAAGATGAACTAAGAAAGTGGGATAAAGAACTGTCATCGAAAAACAGAAAAATTCTACTTCTAGTTGACAACTGTGCAGCCCATCCAAAGTTAAATTTGACAAACATTAATCTGGTCTTCTTACCGGCCAGCTGTATGAGTGTCCTGCAACCTATGGACCAAGGCGTCATTAGAAGCCTAAAGTGTCACTACCGCAAGCAACTTTTAAAAAAAATTATTTTCTGTATGGACACGGGGCAACCTGCCACAATTTCACTCTTAGATGCAATACAATTCCTAGACGACTCTTGGAAGAGTGTAACACAGAAGACGATAGCAAAATGCTTTAGTAAAGCACAACTCGTACATGAAAATTTACCCGATGATGACGAAGACGACGACTTGCCGCTCTCGGAGTGGATTAAGAAATTCGACGTAAATGAATTTGGAAATGAACTTGATTCCTATGCATCCGTGGTTGACCAAGTAGAAACATTCCAAGTGTTGAGTGACGCAGAAATTATCGCGGAAGTAAAAAACAGAAGCAGAAAATAGTGTTGAAGAAGATGCTGAGCAAGAGGAGGATGCCGACATCGTTTGTCCGACAGTACAGGAAGCAATGAGAGCCGCCAAAACTCTTTCACGATTTTACTGCTTTAGAGAGACGTCTGACGACACGTTCAATGCAGAACAGCATCTCCACAGCACAACAGAAAGAATTTATTTTTCGGAAAGGAGCGTTCAAAAGAAAATTACGGATTACTTTCGACAGTAAACCTAAATGTAAGTTACATGTTCTTTCTTTTTGATCTTTTAAAATATTCTTCATGCTGTTTGTATAAATGAAATGCAGTTTGTAAACTTTAGAATAAATATCACGAATAATGTTAATAATGCAAAGATCTTTTTTTTATTTCTCCTTCCTTACTAGTGATTAAAAAGGGTCTTTTATAACGACTCTTTTATAACGTCACTCGGACATAACGTCATTATTTTTTTGGTCCCTTCAATGACGTTATAACCAAGTTCCACTGTAATATCTTATACATTCCTTAATTACTTTCACTAAGTGTTGTTACAGTTATTATACATGGTTAGTGATTTACATTCAACAATTTTCATTCACTTAATTAATTTCATTAACTTATTTACTAATTATAATGTTGGTGAGAGGTACCATTTGGCCTATTTTTTTTTAATGTTTTTTTATGTTAGTTCAATTACAAAGTTTACTATTATTTCAGCTTGCTAATACCCTTTCTGACATACAATTCTAATAAAATCTTAACTAAATTGCCCTTACTTAATTACAACAGTGTTTATTATTAATTGACATCATTACAATATAATAAAGATATTATATTAAAAAAAAATAAACTTAATCTCAAGCATTCAATGCTTTGAGTTCATTGAACTGCTAACATAAACAAAACACATCTGTTTTTATTTAAACAGTTTATTAAAATCAATTATTATGCAGTCTTTTGCTGTTTTTGTTTTAATTTAGGGATTTACCCTCACTATTCACTATATTCCCAAATTTGATTTCTAGCCATTTTATCTAGTCATTGGGGAATAAAGAACATCACTTAAATGGGATTATTGTTTGTCATTTTTCCACAATCAAATTAAATTATCTTTGTACACTTTCCATCATATATCTAATATTTCTACTTATATTTAATTTACATAGTTTCTTTTTTTTCTACTGTATTGTAGTTTTCTTTGTTATACTTTGTTGGGGGTTTTGTTTTTATGTGCGTACTAGTTATATTTTTATTCGGTGGTTTTGGTTTATATATGGTTTTTCTTAACTGCTCCTATTCTACCTGGGTATATATACTATATAAGTTGGATTATCACTTGAGTTGGTTTTAATGAACTTAACTTCTTTTAATTTCGGATTTCATTTTACTTTTATTCTTGATTAATTATTATTATAATACTTTTTCCTTTTTTTGCCAGTTTGGTTTTTTAATAATCTATGTTATATTCTATTTTTGCTTCTTTTTTGGTCTTATAATAAGATGGATTTTCTGTCATTCTACATAGTAGATTAGGAATACAGTGGTATTCAGGATAAAAATCCCATAATGATTAAGAATGTTATTGTTACAATGGTTAAGTAGTAAAAAATATATAGTAAATGTTAAAAGAAGAATAAACTAAATAAAATGAGTGCAAAATAAATAAAACATCGTATGTTAATAAAAATGTTCAAAGGGATGATTGGCAAGATAAAATAAATGGTGTTATAATGTTATACACCAAGATAGTTATTTGTTCAATTAAGTTTATACGAAGGAATATGGCTGAAAAAAGTAAACAGACCATAAACCTAATTTTTGTGTTATGTTTTATAAGTAATATTCAATGATAAACAATTCATAAGGGACACCAAGCAAAACATATGTAAAAGAAAAATAATCTTTAATTTGTGTAAAATAAGAAGGTATAGCCAATTACTACTTAGGCCTATAAAATGCCTAACTGTATAAATCCAAAATAAACAAATTGTAAGAAATTAACTATTGTATTAGAAAATTCAGGGCAAGTAACTAATTAAGTACAATTAGTGAACCATATTAAGATGTCAGAGTTAGATTAAAAACATAAAATAAGAAAGAAATGTAATAACATAATATTAACATTATTGTCAAAACTTTAATACATCAACAAACCCAGCTTTGTGGGATGTCAAAATGATCTTTGAAAGAAAATATAAACAGTTGTGATAATATCTAATACATAGATAAGAAGACACAATAATAATAGCCATCAGAAGATATTTATTCATTTTGAATTAAAATTCAAATATTATAACAATAGACATAAATATGATCAGCCAATGAGAGTACAGACAGTTGCCATAACAACGGAACGTTATCTAATATAATTCCGTTATAAAACAGTTATTCCATTATTGACGCTCAAGACATACGAGGTGCTATCGGAAAGTTCCCGGACTGTACTTGGCACGGCTGTTGGACGTGACTGTACAACCTGGCGTCCCAGTGTCAGATTTCGTAATACGTAATGAGTCAGTCTGCCGAGTTTCGTTGCATTGTGAGGTTGTGTTCGGTCTACGCGTTGTGTTTTGTAATCGTGTGTTAACGTTCATTTGCTAATTTTATGATGGCTGATAAATTCGAGCAACGCGCGTGCATTAAGTTTTGTTTTAAACTTGGTAAATCGCCTACTGAAACTTTTGCAATGCTTCGAGAAGCTTTTGAAGAACATTCCCTACACAGAACACAGGTTTTTGAGTGGTACGCTCGTTTCAAGGCCGGCAGAATGTCACTTGAAGATGATCACCGTTCAGGACGACCTTCCACGAGCAAAACAGATGAAAATGTTGAAAAATTTCGACAACTCATTCACGAAGACCGTCGTCAAACAATCCATGAGTTGTGTACAATTGCCGGAATAAGCTATGGAAGCTGTCAAGAAATTCTAACTGAAAATTTAGGCATGCGTTGTGTTGCTGCGAAATTCGTCCCTCGGCTTTTGTCTGTGGATCAGAAACAGCGCCGTGTTGATGTGTGCAGTGAACTCAGAGAAACGTCTGAAAATGACCCTACCTTCATCTCCAGAGTCATAACCGGTGATGAAAGCTGGTTTTATAGTTATGATCCAGAAACAAAACAGCAGTCGTCACAGTGGAAAAGTCCACAATCACCGAGACCAAAAAAAGCACGGCAGGTCAGAAGTGCAACAAAAACCATGCTCATTGTGTTTTTCGACATCAAAGGCATTGTCCATCGCGAGTTCATGCCAGCTGGTGTTACAGTGAACTCAGATTTTTATTGTGACGTTTTGAGGCGGCTGAGACAAAATGTGCGACGAAAAAGGCCCAAATTGTGGGAAGACCAAAACTGGCTGTTGCATCACGACAATGCACCTGCTCACGCTTCACTGAAAACAACAGAGTTTTTGACCAAAAACAATATGGCCACCGTCCCACACCCTCCATATTCACCAGATTTAGCCCTCTGTGATTTTTCTCTGTTCCCGAAAATAAAAATTCACATGAAAGGTCACCGTTTTGACACTGTAGAAGACATTAAGAAAAAAACGCAGGAGGTGCTTGACAGCCTTCAGCAAAAGACTTTTTTTGACACCTTCCAGGCATGGAAACAACGCTGGATTCGTTGTATCAATTCGCAGGGACACTACTTTGAAGGAGATGGGAGCCATTAATGGCCTAGGTAAGCAAAAAGAATTTATTAGACCTAGTCCTAGCACCTCGTACAGAAGCCAAACCATATTCGACTCAATTGTAAATTAAAATAATCAAAAATAAGTCAACATTTAATAAAATGAGGATGCTAGAAGTCTGATGAAGAATTAGTCAAACCAACAGAGACAATAGACCAGATTTTCATATTCTAAATTAATTATTTAATCCACATTATTCGAAAAAGAAGCCAGACGTAATCCAAATTATAAATGATGGAAGATTGATGATCGTATGGACCCAACCTAACTCAGAACTGAGTGACTCTTCACCTGAATTCAACAGATTTGTTAAGTATATCTGTGGGGTTCTTTTTGATTTGCAGTGGACTGTATATTGTCAAAATAAATAGTTAAAAGGCTTTATTCCCATGTAATCAGCAATGCATAAAAATTAAGCGTTTACTGACCTTGTCCTTGTGCGTTGTAAATGTCCTGTTGTAAGCAACACTGGTGATTTTCTAGGCAGTCCTAAACTTAACAATAATATCCCAACAAACGTTAAACACATAAATAAACACATGAAAAAAAGCACAAAGTAAAATAACAAGAGCGTTGAATAGTCTTTCTATTCTTGCGGTATGCGGGTATAAACGAAAAGAACTGAACTGCACGATATACCGTACACTACAGGAAAGAAAAACGCTCTAACTATGACTGCTGATTACAATGTGAATTGAACTTTGAAACAGGTAATGGGAGTGCATTCTATTAGAGATAATGAAATATAGATAGGGTGAGTTTAACTATTGTTATAAAAACAAAATATCTGACATACCGGCCCCTTTGAACCAACTGGTTCAACAAGAAACATTAAAAGAACATAAGAACAAATTTGATCCTTTGGAAGAGTATAATAAACTAAATTATAAGGGGCAGTAGCCAATTGACTGGTCAAGGATTTTAGTAAATGGGAAGACGGGATACTTTAACAGAAGGACGGGTCAAGGTTCCACCGGCAGTCTTCATGTTGACGACACGTACCACTCCATCATTCCCTGGAGATACGGAGATGACTCTCCCGAGCTTCCACTTGAGGGGTGGCAGGTTTGTTTCATGAATAACGACTAAATCTCCTATTTTGAGATTTTCTTGAGGTCTGATCCATTTGGACCGTTCTTGAAGTGTGTGGAGGTACTCCATTTGCCATCTTTTCCAGAGATGTTGTGTGAAGGCTTGAACCAATTTCCAGCGTTTTATGTGATTAAGTGGTGCATTGGTTAGTTGAGGTTCGATCAGGGCATTAAGAGGTCCTCCAGTTAGAAAATGTCCTGGTGTAAGAGGTTGAAGATCTGAAGGGTCATTCGAGAGAGGAGCTATCGGCCTCGAATTAAGGATAGCTTCAACACGCACAACTAAGGTGGTAAATTCTTCGTACGTTAAAATGTGTTCACCTATGACTCTGGTGAGATGATATTTTGCACCTTTAATGGCACGTTCCCAAAGTCCACCTTGGTGAGGTGCATGCGGAGGAATGAAATGGAATGTGATACTGTTGGTTGTAGCAAAATCTTGCATCTCTGGTTGCTTCATGAGATCTTGAAAACATCTTTTGAGCGAAGAAGCAGCTCCTATGAAATTAGTCCCACAATCAGAGTACAGGTCTGATACAAGACCTCTCCTAGAGATGAATCTCGTAAGGGCTGCAATGAAGGCGTCTGTAGTTAAATCAGTAACCACTTCCAAGTGTACAGCTTTTGTTGCAAAACAGATGAACAGACAGAGGTACACCTTTATAGGCTGTATCCTGCGAAGTGTAAAAAACTTGACCGTGTAAGGGCCAGCATAATCAACTCCAGAAGCGTTGAAACAACGAGTAGGGGTAACACGACCGGCTGGTAGATCACCCATGAGCGGAGACGTGTTTGTTGATTTTGTACGAAAACATCGTACGCATTTAAATATTCTTGAGCGTATAACACTGCGGGCGGAGAGGATCCAAAAGCGTTGAGATAGTGTTGCTTGGAGGAACTGGGGACCAGCGTGCAGGTACATGCCATGATAGTAATCAATGAGTAAATGAATAGCGACATGATTTTTTGGCAGAAGAATAGGATGTTTGGCATTGTAAGTAAGCGCAGAGTTTTTCAGTCGAGCTTGTTCAGAGATGGCACAGATGTGCACAGTTTCATGTGCCCACATGCTAAGTAGTCATTCATAAAATTGACATACTTCTGTTTAAACTCAGGTTGAGATTCAAATTTGCGTTCCAGTGTATTAAACAGGCATTTTGCCAAAGTTGTCACCTAGTTGAGCAGGGTTTCCGCTGAAAGGCAAGTGACAAACATATCTGCCGGAGGCATCTCTCTTATGAGTAGAGACGAAGTGAGCTTCACATTTTTCATCTTGTGGAGCGAGTTTTGTAGTGTGAGGTGGTTCCTCTATGGACCAAAAACGTTGCAATGTTGCGTGCAGATCACGATCATTCGTCGATAAAAGAGTCACTAAGCCTGAGTAAGGATTAGACTTAAGTGAAACAGGTGTCGGACCAAGCACAACATAGCCAAAGATTGTATTGACAGCGTATGGCATAGTCTTGCCGAGATTGATAAAGGTACCATTAAGAGTCAATGCAAATAAATCTGCTCCAATCAGAAGGTCAACTGGACCCGGAACATCAAAAGTTGGATCCGCTAGCATATAACCTTTGAGTCGCTCTTTAATTTCTGGTGGGAGCTGAACACGAGGCAGATTGCATGATATTTTATTAAGAATCATGACTGGGTGAGATTTTGCTAAAATATTCCCACTGAGCGAAGACAATGTCACAAAGGTAAGTCCCTTCGTTTTCACTGGGGCTGTAGAGATGCCACTAAGTTCTGGAACATCTGTTTGAGAGTGGTACAAACACAACGTCTTTGCACAACTTTCTGAAATAATTGTTGTTTGGGATGCACTATCAAGCACAGCTCGTACAACTGTTGCATTTCCATTGGCAGATGTGATATGCACCAAAGCGGTTGCGAGTAACACAGTGTTATTCTGGTTGCAAGAAACACCTATCAAGGTAGTATCCTGGTGACACTCTGCAGAGTGGTTTTGCTTATTCATCGTCGTTTCAACAGAAGGGCACAAGGTAGGTCTATTTGACTGAGTCAATTTTTGTTGTGGTTGTGCGGAGCGGTTCTCAACAAAAAAATGTAGTAGGCTATGGTGACGCCTATGACATACATTGCATGTGTGAACGGACTTACAGATGACTAACTTATGTGTTCCAAAACAATTTTGACACAAGTTCTTATTTTTAACAAAAGCTTGTCTGTCTTGTACAGTAAGTGCGGAAAAATCTGCACATCTATATATGTTGTGTGAATTTGATGAACAGAAGATACAATGCTGAGTGTGAGTAGTGACCATCGCTATTTTGTGCGGTTTAAACTGGTTTGTATTCATTTTAAAGCCACTGATTTTTTGAGAGGTTTGAAGAGAAGGTTCATTTTTTGAGATGATATTAGTTAAACCCGCTGCCTCTTTGCAAGAACATTCATTTTCTAAGAATGTAATTACTTCTGTAATGGTAGGAACTTTTTGTAAATTATCTCGCGAACGTTCAAGTTTGGTCCTGAATTCCGTGTCAAATCTACGCAAAATATATGAGGTCAACAACAAACTTTCACTAGCAATATCATGTCCTAGTGCTTTGAGCGCTTGATAATTTTCATTGTAGGTCGACAGAAAATTCCTCATTTGTTTAACTGAAGGATTGTGCAATTGTGGTAACTCAAATATATTGTTTACGTGAAGTGTTATCAACAATCTAGAATTTTGATATCTTTTTAGCAAAGTTTACCAGGCTATCGCATAGTTTGTATTAGTGACAGGCAACGATTTAATTAAATTTAGCGGCTCATCAGTCAAACAAGAAAGCAAGTATGTAAATTTCTCCACATTAGAAATGGTTTCATTTTTGTGCACTGCATTTTCAAACAGACTGTGAAAGGCTACCCATTTCTCAGGTTGTCCAGAAAATGTTCCCAAGTTTAAGCGAGGTAAATTTACGGTGGGAGTGGGCGCAACTAGTTGTGGTGCACCAGTGTGAGACTGATCCAAGGTTTCCTGCGGTAGCGATGGTAGAAGAGGAGCACACGAACTTTGTATAGATATAATTAAGTCTGATATAGAATCTTGTAATCTTGAAATCTGTTCATTATCCAGATCTTCTGGTAAAGGTGTTGTACTAAATAGTTTATTTATAAGCCTTTCAAATTCAGCATATTTATTTTCTGCGGTGGAACTAAGCAAACTAACTTTCCGTGTTTGCTGTTCAGTTAAATTACCTATACCAATAACCTCAAGAGCAACAATTTGCTTGTTAATATTATGAAGCCTACTCTCAATCAGTTCACATTGCTTCACAAAAGAAGAAAATCTCATTTTGGTAATTTATTAATACACTCGGTTTAAAAACAGATTCAGATGTAAATGACAAAAGAGTTCTAAGTAAAAGTTGTAATTCACAATGTTCTTCCACTATTCAGTAATTTCCAGTCCAAATAATTTTAATTTATTTATTTTTTTTATCACTCTAATACCAATAGCGTAGATGACAATAATAATGGTAATATGGTAATAAAGGAATATGGCTACTGTATTTTAGAAACTAATACAGAGGTCGGTTTTGAAGAAACACACTACACTTCAGAACTATGCTTGCTAGATAAAACATGAAATAACACACGCTGCACAATGAATCAATAAAACTATGCTTGCATGAAAAAACAAGAGAAAATCATAACAAAATGAAAAGAGCACTGAGTATTGGCAATACTTGCCAGTAGTAAATAATGTTTTTTTTTTTTTATTTAAGCGTTACAATAATTCAATAAACATAATAATAAAGAGCGTAATAATTAATAAAAATCTTGCTTTCCAACGTGCTGGATTCTGAATGAAAGATGCTATCCGGGCTGGACGGACCAAAAATGTGGGGTTCTTTTTGATTTGCAGTGGACTGTATATTGTCAAAATAAATAGTTAAAAGGCTTTATTCCCATGTAATCAGCAATGCATAAAAATTAAGCGTTTACTGACCTTGTCCTTGTGCGTTGTAAATGTCCTGTTGTAAGCAACACTGGTGATTTTCTAGGCAGTCCTAAACTTAACAATAATATCCCAACAAACGTTAAACACATAAATAAACACATGAAAAAAAGCACAAAGTAAAATAACAAGAGCGTTGAATAGTCTTTCTATTCTTGCGGTATGCGGGTATAAACGAAAAGAACTGAACTGCACGATATACCGTACACTACAGGAAAGAAAAACGCTCTAACTATGACTGCTGATTACAATGTGAATTGAACTTTGAAACAGGTAATGGGAGTGCATTCTATTAGAGATAATGAAATATAGATAGGGTGAGTTTAACTATTGTTATAAAAACAAAATATCTGACAATATCTGAAATACCCGAATTTATGGAATAAATTCTAATTAACTTTTCTCACACCACAAATAACTCTCACTCCGAACTGATAACTAAATTTCTTTCAAGGATTTATTGAGAATAACACCTAAACTTGTATGGAAACAGAAAATAACCTGTTTACAAATTACGAATTCTTAACACACACTTTTTTACACTTAAAAACGAATTGTAATTAACTCTAATAGTATATAAGTACCATTGATGTAAGGTAGTGTACTTTATTAATATGTTTTCATAATCTAAAGAACTCCCCGATTGAACGAACTGTAGAAAATAAACATTGCCGACAGCCATGTCGATTGAGAATCGCTTCAATCATCTTAGCCAACCTGAGAAAATTGTCTATTTATTGCCGGAGCAACTTTATTTAATAACAGTATATAATTTTGTATTTAAATGAATAACTATTAACTATTTCACATTAATAAACTAGTACTGAGTAATTTAATTACCTTGTATCTGTCAGTGACTTCGTTTTTGCGTTATTCATGTATGAATAACGCAAAAACAAAGTCACTGACGGATACAAGGTAATTAAATTATTTTGAAAATAGTGACTTGGATACTATACAAAGCAAAATAGTACTGAGTAGTAATAACTGTCCTTTATTTCATTATAAATTGCATTATAAAGTTTGTGTACTTTAGCAACGAGTGAAATTGTCTGCCAGCATTAGACGTCGGCAGCACGACGAACTACTATCGAGATTCATATACCCGCCAGTTTCGAGGGTAACTTGAATTAGTCAACACCGTCTAGAACGACCGCTCAATTTCACATTTTTAATTGTTTTCATAAACAATTTGGCGCCACCCGGGAATTAAATTTACTCATTAAAGGACAGGTAAGGTTTACACTCACGAGATATTGGTACTGGTAATTCGTGAGTTCGCGACGGACATCGTCCGCGTGGAAGGTTAAAAAAAAAAAAGTAAGCAAACATAAAGTAACAACTACAATGTGTGGGGCTAACACACGATAAAAACACACTTTTACAGAGACAATAAGAGTTTAATCGTTACAAATTGATGCCAACAACGTG
The DNA here is from genome assembly GCA_034769895.1 of Magicicada septendecula. Taxonomy (NCBI): domain Eukaryota; kingdom Metazoa; phylum Arthropoda; class Insecta; order Hemiptera; family Cicadidae; genus Magicicada; species Magicicada septendecula. The sequence continues at coordinate 235,513,774 of CM068367.1, forward strand.
TGGCAGAATAATTATAAACGTACACTTAAAGAATACGACAGAGTCAATCGTTACAATATAGATACTGTAGACACTGTTTTTGTTTTGTTATAAAAACAACTGTAATTTTAATAGATTTCTGGTGAGCTAGTAGTAGTGAGAAGGTAATGAAAACATAAAACAACACAAATTGTGATATTTTCATTTTCATTACACTGCATCACACTCATATTTACTTACACATTTGAAGTTAAACTCAATGCCTCTTTTTATGATATTGCATAGATGAAAAAATTAGTAGTACAACACCAAGAAATGTGTAACACAGGCTTATTTTGTTTCTCAGTCCTAAAATTCAGCAGTGTGTATAATGTACATATTAACCTTATAATAAAAAGATCAGTAGCGGTACTTTAGTTGTTAACCTAAACTTACTTTAGTTCGTTAAGTAGAATAGAGGTGTACAGTATTAAATTATAGCAACACAAATGTTTTGTAGGATCATATTTCTCAGAAAATGCATTACTACCAGGATTAGTGAAAGGAGAATTTGATCTTGATTCAGATGCAAAAATTATTTTAGAAGAACTGGAAGCTGAATCAAAAAGGTTTCCAGATTCTCTTCCAACTACTTGGCTGCTTGCAAAGTTGAATCGCTTGAATCTGGATACATACACACATAATTTTACACTACATTATCCTCTTGGAAAAGGAGCTGTAAGTATTATTTTTTTAATCTATGACACTGTTATTCAGTTGTAACACAAGTGAGATTACTTCATTAAATTAAATTATGATAATTTCATTAGAAAAATTGTATTGGTTCTACATATTTACTATATGTTACAGAAGTATACAGGGAAGAATGTGTATGGAATTTTACGAGCACCAAGAAGTGCCAGTACTGAAGCAATTGTTATCAGTTTACCATACAGGCCTCCATCTAGTGCACACCTGACAACTATCCCAGGACTTGCTTTATTACTAGCTCTTGCCAAGTTCTTCCGGAAACAGAAATATTGGGCTAAAGATATAATTTTTCTTATTACAGAACATGAACAACTTGGAATCCAGGCATGGCTTGAAGCATATCATGCTGTACCTCCCACTAATGGTATATATTATTTATGTATGAGCATATTGTATATAATTATATGTACATATTATGTATGAATAAATTAATGAATAGAAATTAAACATTTCTAAGTGTGTACTCTAGTTTCAGAATTATTTAATGTATCAAAATCAGTAAATTTTATTTTAATACTGATTTTTCATTCATCGCTCTTATAAGTAAATAAACTTATTTTTTTCTAGATCTGTATCTTTATCTCTTTGATGTTTAGTACTTAAACCACTGTTTATAGGCCTCTTTTTTTTTTTTTTTTTTTAGAGCTGTATACTTCTACAGATTCCCACTACTTTTGATTATATAATCTGTTCAGTCTGTGTTGATTATGTTTCTTCCATTTGCTTATTTATTTTATCTCTGTTTTTCCAAAATATATATGGAAGTACTACTTATTTTTATTTATTATCAAAATACCCTTATACCATATTGGTGTCGGGTTACATCAATATATGATAAGTACATCAACTACACTCTATATACAATTTTTTTTAATCTCTACTCTATCCATTGACAATGTCTTCGCTTCCCTCCAGCCCAACCCTCTTAAGTACTACTTATGCTGTGACATAATGTCTGAGTCAAAGTTATGTGTCTATCAGTGGCGGCTGGTAATGTTTTTGACTGGGGGGGGGGGGGCAAAATTTAGTTGTACCCATATATAATGTAAAAAAAGTCACCAGTAGAAACTAAATTATTGCTATTATCATCAAATAATTGTAAAATTGAATCTTTTGCTTCACTACTAAAATTATTGTTAATATCAAAAACCTACCTTGCAAACTACCAATATTTAAACAGTGTTTGAAACAAATTATTTATATACCTAAGCAGTTCACGTTCCTAAACTTAAATATTTAAGAAATTATATTATTAAATGCATGCATTACTAAATAAAATATATTTGTTCCCTACCTTGGATTAGTTTATTTGCTTGAACATGAAATCCATTCTCCTCACCTTTTGTTTGGCAAAGTGGTCAATAACTAATTCATTGAAGTTAGGAGTTATTTCTAACATTTTTTTCTATTGAACACATTCCCAGAGCACTTAGTCTGTCCTTTTTCATTGTATTACGTGTAAATGTTTTAATGCGTTTGAGAGTTGAGAAACATCGTTCACTTTCTGCTGTAGTCATAGGGATTGTACAAATAATTTTTAATAGTTTTACCAGTTCGGGAAAAACAGTAACTAGATTGTTTTCATATACAAAATTGAGTAGAACCAATGCGCCAGTTGCCTTTGTGAAGTTGGGCCTGCTGTATAGAACTACCAGTTCATGTCTTAATGCAGTTCCATTTAAATTAAATTCTTTAGCAGCAATTTGTAACTGTGTTTCTGGAAAGATAAGCTGGTGTTTAGAAAACAGGGTTGGTTGCAACAAAACTGCTATTGCTAAATGGTCTGAAAATAAAAATCTGTCGCCTGTGTTGGTAACTATTATGTCACAAACTTCTTTAGCTGCAGTCTTCTTGCTTTCATCAAAACGTGACCTTTTTGGCTTTTGTGACGATTCTCCAAAATCATTTGTGCAGACAGACTGGCATCAAAATCAATATAATCTCTGACGTTTTGAATGTGTGATTTGAATGAGGCAACATACTGGTGTTGTAACTTTTTATATATTTTTAATTAATTACAAATGATCTTAAACTCCCACTTACCTTCTATTTGTCACTCTCTGGCCAGATCGTCTAGTGGTGTAACCCTATTTCATATAGCGAATTTACCAACACAAAAAATGAAATTAGGTACTTGAAATGATTATTCTAACACACATATATCAAGTGAAATAATGTAATGGATTTATTCTTTTTAATACATTTCTTTATATTCTCTCTTTTCAAATTTCTACTCTTTATCTTTATCAAATTTTCTACAAATACTGATGCTAATGTTACATCGGAAATTTAATATAGCTTTCCTACTCTAATTAGCTTAAATATTTCTTTCTTATATCTATAGATAAGACAGCCCAGTATCTGCACATTCTCTCATTCACACCCATACCATATTTAATTTAGCGCTTTTTTTTATTTAAATTCTCATAATTAAATTGTGTAATATACGGTTACGTGGTATCGGCGTCCCTGCAAGTCACTTGTTGATCTCGAGAAATTTTGTTCACTTTTGTCCGAATGTTTCCCAATGGTAATTTTGAGTATCGTTTTAGTCACTGTTAACTGAACTCATACTCTTGGTATAACTCCGTGTTTTGTTATTCGTTCACATTATAAAATTTTGAAGATATTACACTAAAGTTTAGGCTCACGCCTATGTGTTCACCCGGCCGGAGAAAGGTTTCTTGGTCGACTCACTTTTAACTATTTTCCCATTTTTAATAATAGATAAAACCCTGCCCGGCCGGCGACGCACACCACTAATCGCGTCCACTGCCTTCAGATGTTAATAGTCGACTACTTTGTTTTCCGCGCGCCGGGCCAGAAAGAATGTACCAGTTCGTGCCGTTAGCATGAGAAACTTGGCCGAGGTGTGCGCCCTTACACATTCCCAGACGCTTTAATAGCTTTTGTGCCTCGTACGGCTGGTTACGCATGAACTACAAGGTGTTCCAAAAGTCGAAATTTCGTGGTCAAAACGTTCAGCTTGGGTTGGTTACAAATTTTTTACAATTATTTGGGAATTAAACTAAACCTCTTAGTTTGTACCGTTACAATACCCCCCCCCCAATGAGAGATCTTCTGCCGAAACAGAAGAACTCTCATTGCTAAACCCCTAAGAGGATCGGTGAGGATATGGTGCCAACAAACCCCCATTAGTTCTTAACGCATCATGGGTAAACTACCCCCCTAGCTCGGCGACTATGGCTGCACCCGACCGAGATCACTGGACTTCTCTATTCGAGATCCCAACACCATAAAATCGGACAGACACGCACCACAGCGCACCCAACCTTCTAACATGCCACCCCAAAATCCAAACCCCTGGTCTTATACCATGCCAGATCCTCAACTGATATGTTTCCCCTTACCATGCACACTGGGTTGCCTTTAGCAAAATACTGGGTGCATACACATTTCATTATCGATTACATATTACGTCCATTTACATTAAAATAAACTTCACAAGCATTCTATAATTGCTTCTACATGAAATAATTCTCCCTTTCCAAACAACAAAATTTTTTCTGATATTATTTCAAATTAAATTCAATTAATTAAATTTTATTCCACTAGTAAAAACAATCTAGGTCCATGATCAAAACCCATTTCCACGTTAGTCTACTTTATTTCTTTCCATTCCTTAATTCATTGCAAATTTTAAAATCTTCCAAAATTATTCAAAATCTTTCAAATACATTTACTTTATTCTTCTGACATTACTCACACTTATAATAAACAAATAAATGATATAATATAATAAACAATACCATAACAAACAAATTTATTATAATAAATTTATAATAAACAACCTATTTCTACCATAAATTCAAAATAGCTACGTTTGATTACAAAGATAACATAAGATATACATCGGGAATCAGCTGACCTCTCTTCCACTGATAGTGAACCTCAAAATCTAACAAACTTTTTTAGTTTTTTTTTTTTTTTCAAAAAAATCTGGTTATTAAAATTTATTATTCCCTCCTTTACTTATATAAAAAAACTACAAAACAATTATGAGGCATATATTACATATCTAACCCCAATCATCAGCTGATCTCTCTGGGTCAGGTTGATGACCTTACCCTAGATACACTTCAAAATTATACAATATAAAATATATGACATGTGTTTATAATACTTACACTCTAACATAGTACAATAATAATACAATAAGACATGATAAATTCCTTAGTATAAAATTATCATATGGAGCGAAACATGGTTGCATTAATTCCTTCTGAACAAACATAAAATCATTCATTTAGCTTATCAGCTATCATTAAGTTAAAAAAAAAATGTTTTAAATCGTTACTCCCCCTGAGTAACCCCCTTCCACACACACTATGACCCCCCTGGACTGTGGCGTCCAGTTGCGTCCACAAGGACTGAAGTTTTGGAGGAATTTTGTCGTCTCCTTGTCCTTGCTTCAGCCTTACATTATAAAAAGCAGTTAGATATCGTAATATCTATAAATTACATAGTTATACGCCCCTAATGCGGGTCTATCACCTTTTTTTACTGTTCCTACGCGAACAGAGTGATAGCCGCTGTTCCATAATTTGGTGATTCCCCTGAATTACCCCCCTGTCAATTTCTAAATTCACCTTTACAACGATAACAGCTATGGCCAGTTAAGGCAGAACGTGACGCAATGAGCCCCGACCATAGCTGTCAAAGCTAAACCAATTCCACGGTCAGGGTTCGGTGAGGCCGTGACTGCCCAAAAAGTTGGGGAATCACAAGTAAAAGATATCTTAGTTTATGATATAGCTACATTTAAAATTTACAATTTACATTGCATGAAATTTCTAGTCTTGGTGGTGCATTTTAACATCATACATTTCGTTCTTAACTTTGATCTTCGTTAACATAATATAGTGAGTACAACAAAATATTTACTTAGTCACTCAAATTAATCTATACCTACTTACATAGGCTATCATCAACTAACGATTGAATCTTTAATTACATTTAATAATATAATTGACCGTTTAAGAAAAAGGATTCACTCTCTCACTCCATTAAAATAAACATTTAATCGGCATCTGAATAAAATTACAAACATTTCAATTTTAGGTTTAGTTTCAAACTCCATAAACCTTTCATCCCGTTACATTTTATTATTACAAGCCAATTATGAACTTCTAATCATCATTTTCATAGACGGCACTAGTAAATTTTATTTGAACACACTGCCTCACTAAAATTATTTACATACACTCTTAGGCAATGCTGGTACGTGGTATGGTGCACCTTATCTATGCACCTTGAGTGTAAAATATTTGGTATCACATACCTGATGGGTCCCCCTCCCCGTTCAATAATACAGTGAAATTTCTAATTTAGACCAATTTTGCAGAGCCGGACCATCGTCATTTCACCACCCGAAGGGAGTTCTGCCAACCATGGTCCGCCTCCAATTGCCGAACCCACGGTCAGGACTGGTAAGATCGTGACCGCCCGAAAATGGGGGAGGATCCCTTCTGAAAACAAACAAAACACATTACAATTCAAATTCCTATCTTGACCAATATAATTTCAGATTTGTAGCATTCTGTGTACCCATTATCTCCCTCGTTTCTCTGTTCTGTAATCTGTAAACATCTCAAATTATTTTAAATAAATCAATTATGGAAAACACAACATTTCTCAATTATTATCGAAACAATTACAATTCGTTAATTACTGTCTTAAAAATTATTTTTGTTATTTATTTAAACTGCTCAAAATATTATTACTATTAAAATCAATTTCTATTACATACACATTGTTTACATAAAACATTATACAATACACACAATCAAATTCACTAAATTATTTACAAATTCTTCGTCATTAATTGTTCAATTTTACCACACTTCATTTTCTAAAATTAGCAAGGTCAGAACCATAAATTAAAATATTTAATATATTTAAAATGTCCAGTTATTGATTTCTGATCTAACCACCATCGTTGTATAATAGTCTTACTTTATTATAACACTTCTCAATTTTATTTCTGCACATCATATGGCTATCATTTGTGTAATAACCATACAAATTTATATGTTCCATTGTACCATAATAATAATCTTTAGGGTTACCTTCCCTTATTACTTTGTCATAAAACATGTCAACATTATTATTTTTTGTCAAATCTCCGTCAGTATTATTTGTTATTCCCAGGTAAATTACGTTATTATTACAATCGTCTGCCATTATCAGTACACTACTTCTCCCAACAGGTAAATATTTATCATCAATATACACATTTTGTATTACAGTACAAGGTAAATCTACATTATTTACCATAATATTAATATTCAAACTCTCTATCAACTCTTTATAACTTCTGTTTAACTTGAAACACTCTAACTCTTTCTCTCTCTCATAATTACTTTCATCACAATACTTCTCACTACATTTCACATTCTCATTCCACACAGAGGGCAATACCACAAAATTCTTTAAACACCATCTGGCCCTACCAGATAAACACAAAACTTATTTGACCATTTACCGACACATCGTCACCCAAATGTCCTAGTGAGGATCTTTTATCCCCATAAACAACTTGTCAAAACTCTGTTTCACATTTAACCCCATAAAAATTTGCCCCCTGTTCACCCTTTAAATTATCTCTCCCTTCTTTCTCCAACTCATCAATACTAATCATTACTCCTTCATTACTAACATCAACTGACTTTCTACTCTCAATATTACTACTATTGTCTATTGTATCATTTTTTGTTACCCCATTTTCAATTACATCATCATTTTCAATATCATTGTTATCACTTGTTAACACATCATTATAATTATCGGTACTCACCTTGGTCTCAGTTACTTCATTAATTACATTCCCACTACACTTACCGGTATTTCTTGTAACATTGTCATCATCTTTTATTCGTTTTATATCTATCTGGAAACGTTCATCAATACGTTTACATAATTCCTTACTCATAAAATCAAACTTTAAACTTATACTTTGCTCAAACTTATTATTTTGTTCTTTAAGTTCTTGAAAATTAATATCATTTTTAATATTTTGTTGTTCACATTTTATTTTCTGTTCGTTAATTTCATTACTTAATTGGTCAAATTTGGTATCATTTGCATCAAAACGTTTATTAAAGTCATTACTTTGTTTATTGAAATTACTATTTACTTTACTGAAATTGGCTTTCATAAAATCAAATATGTCATCTAATGACAATTCTTTTTCTTTTATATTTGTTTTGATCAATACCGGAGTAGATTGTGCTTCTGCGTGATCGATTATAATTGACCCGGTTAGGTCAGCGTTCGTTACTGCTTGAACGCTCAAATCAGCTGTTGGCATTGACTGACTTAATTCGCTCACACTTGGTGACGGGTTCATCGACCCAAGGCCACTCTCGTTCATAACTGAATCTATCACATTGTTCTCTTTTTCGTTGTCAGACATTTTACTAGTTTATTACTTGTTCTAACTACAATAAATTCAAAATATTATGCTATAGCATACATAAAATAACTCCTGTTATAACTACTTGACTTTTATAAAAATTAATTTTCTTTCATAACCGTATTTCAATTTCTGCACTGTCAAAATAGGCCAGTGTAATATAACTTTTTATTACATTACATCCTGCAGTCACGGCACCAATTGTAACTTTTTATATATTTTTAATTTATTACAAATGATCTTAAACTCCCACTTACCTTCTATTTGTCACTCTCTGGCCAGATCGTCTAATGGTGTAACCCTATTTCGTATAGCGAATTTACCAGCACAGAAAATGAAATTCGGTACTTGAAATGATTATTCTAACACACATATATCAAGTGAAATAATGTAATGGATTTATTCTTTTTAATACATTTCTGTATATTCTCTCTTTTCAAATTTCTACTCTTTATCTTTATCTTTATCAAATTTTCTACAAATACTGATGCTAATGGTATATCAGAAATTTAATATAGCTTTCCTACTCTAGTTAGCTTAAATATTTCTTTCTTATATCTATAGATAAGACAGCCCAGTATCTGCACATTCTCTGCCCAGTATTTTGAAGATATTACACTAAAGTTTAGGCTCACGTCTATGTGTTCACCCGGCCGGGGAAAGGTTTCTTAGTCGACTCACTTTTAACTATTTTCCCATTTTTAATAATAGATAAAACTCTGCCCGGCCGGCGACGCACACCACTAATCGCGGCCACTGCCTTCAGATGTTAATAGTCGACTGCTTTGTTTTCCGCGCGCCGGGCCAGAAAGAATGTACCAGTTCGTGCCGTTAGCGTGAGAAACTTGGCCGAGGTGTGCACCCTTACACATTCCCAGACGCTTTAATAGCTTTTGTGCCTCGTACGGCTGGTTACACATGAACTACAAGGTGTTCCAAAAGTCGAAATTTCGTGATCAAAACGTTCAGCTTGGGTTGGTAACAAATTTTTTACAATTATTTGGGAATTAAACTAAACCTCTTGGTTTGTACCGTTACAGTGTGTTTTAATACTGTCAATTTCTACTTGCTGTAATTGATTAAACAAAATGTCACAGGCTGGCATAATTTTGTTGAAAAATGTTAACCAAAAATTAAAATTATCATTATTTAATGTGTTTTTCAGTCCTAGTGCTTTCTGAACAGTGGACTTGTCACTCTCGTCATCTATGATTTTTTCAAGAACAGCGGAAATGTCATTTTTATGAATAAATACTGTTCTCACACAACGGGATTTAAAATTCCACCTGGTATTAGAACATTTTGGGAGACATTTCTTTACTACTTCATCAAGTATGGCAGTTCGCTTGGAAGATCTTGAAAAAAATGTTGTAAAGCCATCTAAATTACAGAAAAATATTTTTACTGCTTGTTTTGTGATGCAGCGCGCTCAATAATTAAGTTTAGTTGATGGGCATAGCAGTTATACACTGGGCATTCTTGTACACAGCTTTAACTTTTGCTTGAACACCATTATGTTTTCCACTCATTACTGCTGCCCCATCGTAACTTTGTGCAATAATTTTACTAGGCATCTTATCAAATTCTAATTTTGCTAATTCTTCAAAAATAGTATTACTAATACCTTCAGCGGAGTGATCTTGTGGACTGACAAAACTGATAAATCTCTCATGTAATTTTCCGTTCAATTCATACCTCACAACTAACACAATTTGTGACAGAGTGCCACAATCCGTGGTTTCATCTGCTTCAATTGAAATGTAGTCAGTTTCATTTATTTCTTTTTTTAATAGTCCAATGCACACTGCATAATAGAATCCAAAATTTCATTTTGAATTGTTTTAGAAAGACCAACGAAAACCCTATTGTTTGTTTTTTCAATATGCTCTCTTAAGGTGCTATCTAGGCCTGCCATTAAATTTACTAAGCCCCTAAAAATACCTGGATTCTCAGATGTGTTTGTTTCGTCATGTCCCCTTAAAGCTAGTTCAAATATTCCACAAAACTTTACACAGTCAATTAACTTACTTAGGATGTATCTGTTCTTAGAGACTTCTTCATTATGCTGTTTAATTTTTAATCTATATGCACTGTCTAACTGGCAACTAATATTGACTTTTCCTAACAATGAATATTCAATACAATTGTTCATATGAGTTTCACTAATTTTATGTTTTTTAATTTTTTCTCCCAAATGTTTCAAGTCCTTAATTCCATTTTCAGTCCAGACTGAATCACTGTTTAGGTTCATCACCAAACATACGTAACAAAAAAAGGAATTTATCACCTCACATCCACATATCCAATCAGCATGTAAGTAACAGTTTCTATTAAATTTTCTTGTGTAGTTTTTTTTTTACTTGATGCTGGTCTGTCCGTTTTATAATTTTGTTGTGTAATATCTAAATTCGGTTTTGGTGGCCCTAATTTTTTTAGTTCTATTTTCTTTTCGTAAGTAAGTGAATTTGAAATAATCAAACGTTTAATATTACTTACCGAATTCATAGCCATTTTAATCGTTTCTAACAAATACGCACAGAACACACAGGCTCAGGCCTACACAGAATAAGTTACACGTTTATGTACACAAGGTTCGACAAAAACACTATCGTACACAGAATACACTGCCTAATAAAGAATAAATTATTAGAACATTACGTTTACACAAAAAGTACAACAAGAACACAATCAAAACTATATAAAACACAAGAGAAAATATATGCACTTTAAACAGCAACAGAGAAGTTTTGAACAACGCTCCGTTTCTCTATGAATTTAGCTGCGAAACAGAAAGCGGGCACAGCCCCACCTGTAATGGCGGATGCTCATTTAAATGCATAGACATGTGTACACGTCTCTTGCCCCGCTCCCCAAAAGACTGGCCTATGCAGGGAGGACGACAGCGAAACCGTCCTGGCTGCGGGGCCATGCCGAAAACATCGGGTGATCGCTATTAGTCGCCCCAAAAATATCTTTCAATAAGAATAGTACACATTATAGTTATATTATTGACAAGTGTAATTTGCAAATTTAGTGGGAGGGCTGCGCCCTTTTGCCCTCCTTGTACGAGCTGCCACTGGTGTCTATATTCTCTTATATACTCTAGAAAAATTTCATAATATGTCTGTATAATCACTATAGATTTTTCAGCCTGTTTTAACAGTTTCAACTGAGAAGGAGGCTAATAGTTATAGTAATTGTTGTATTGTTGTTGTGGTAATAGTTATAGTAATAGAGGTTAATTGTTTTGTTGGTCAGTTTTTTTTTTTTTTTTTTTTTTTTTTTTTTTTTTTTTTTTACTGCAGATCATTGGTAGATGTTTCTGTATTCTATTTATATAAATCATTTTTAACCTCATGACTGTAGTATGAATAACTCACTAAAAAAAAAATATATTTTTATGTTTCATTCAACTAGTTCTCGAACATGGTGAACTCATGGGACGAGGAGGTGCTATTCAAGCTGCTATTAATTTGGAAATACATTCTGCTAAAATTGGGCATATTGATGTTAAACTGTTGGGCCTAAATGGACAATTGCCAAACTTAGATTTGGTTAATCTTGTACATCGTATGTGTTCTAAAGAAGGTGTAAGACACACATTTAACAATAAGGTAAGAACAACAGTAATAACATCCACAAAGATGTATTTCATGTGTACTTGTTGTTCATTTCACATGTTCTTGTGTGTGTGTGTGTGTGTGTGGGGGGGGGGGGGTGTGTGTGTGGATATTTTTTATCATTTTACTCAGGATTTGGTTTGGCCAAGTGCAGTCTATAGATTGCACATACCATCAGTAAAATTTGTTAGATATTTTGGACAGTACGGCAAACATGTTTCTTAAAGGATATAAGTAAGACAAACTTTTTATTTTAGATATCTGATGTATGTATGTGCCTTACATTCCAATGCTCAGTCAATTTGTTACTAATTAAGGCAGAATCAAAATCTGGTTCTTGTCTGGAAAACAGAATAATTTTTTTTAATCACGAAGTACTAAAAAAAATCATATTTTACACTATAGAAAAGAAACACATATTCATATGTTCATTGAGTGATGGGGAGAGGAAGGGTGGTATAAGGAGAGGGGGTAAAACATTTGTATAAATGCTATAAAGAAAAGGGGAGTGACACTTCTCCCTTTTCTTTATAACCAGAATCAGGATTTTTGTTAACTAAGTATTTGTATATAAAATGCCATGTTTTGAGTATTACCTTATAAAATCATATATTTTGATGAAACATAAAAAATGCAAATATTTTCAAAGTTTTGTTGCCTTAGCTTCATACATTTTTCCTCACACTTGCATGTTAATTTAATGTAAGTCCATAAAATTACAGATTTTTGACTTCTACCTTACTTCTAATCTATTGGGCTCTTATGAATGGTAAAAATGCTAAATATTGTTTAATTACCACCATTGTATGCCCATTAGCAAATTGGCAGACTTTTCATTTTTGTTGATGTTAAATCCATAAATAATCATTTTACGTTTCAATGTATTGATCATTTTCAGAAACCCTTGTGTTTAGGGTTAATCTGTGTTAATACTATACATCCAAAAGTCTAAATCTATTCAAAATATTGTGTTTATCTCATACTTTTGTGTACCTACTACCGTATTAACATATTTATTATTTAAAGTAGACTATTGTTTTATTCCATATTTTCAGTTTCTTGTAATGTTCAGATTTGTGTTCTGTATGTATTTTTCTGTTTATAACTTTCTGTTATGTTGAAGTAAGTACTGCAAATTATATGTAACAGGATACAAATTTTCTTAGATTATTTATTGTATTGCTCACTACTTCTGTCTATTGTACATCATTTGAAACATCTGTAATGTGCAATGTTACTCAGTAATTGAGTAATTTAAATTAATATTATTATCTGTAATGTTTGGTCCCGGAAAACGTTTAGTGTACTTAGGCAGAGAACGGTGGGCAAATACAAATAACAATACGCAAATCAAGTAAAATATAACATTATTTATTCTTCTTTGAGAACATAGAAAAGATCATGAACACACTTTATTAGAACGCTATTTAAGCCATATGAAGTCTTACTCAGTAATTGAGTAATTAAATTTGTCCCTGTGAGGGCGTCAAATTTGCAGAGAAAAATATGCAAATACGATTAACACAATGCGTGTTTCGAGTAAAATATAACATTAGTTATGTTCTCTTCTGATAACATAAAAAAGATCATGAACACACTTTATTCCGCCTTAAAGCGTAAAACTGATTATTAATAATTATTACAAAATATGAATACTACTACGTATATCAAAATTATGCAACTCAACACTTCGGGTTAGGCCTATATTAATTTTTCATTCACACAAACATACATATTTACTTATTTTTTTGATTTTGTTGAGCTCAACTTTATAATTTATGAAAAAGCCAGTATTTAAAATGTTGAAATGGTATATATTGTTGAAATGTCTACTTCCCTTGATTATGCTGCGTAGAATTTCACCACATGGCATGCGTTGCTGTTTTATTTTACTGTTGCACTGTTCCACTTTCACATTTTATGGTCGAACTGTCAATTTACTGCAATTATGGATGAATATTGTAACGTTACATAACCCAGTCCCAAAAATGATAACTTAATCACCCCACCATAAAGGTCAGAAATGGGGTATAATATACGTAGCTCTAAATTACTTTATATCACAAAACATTATAAACTATACTTAATTGATATAAAATGTGTAAAGTGAGTTATAGTGTACCCAGTGAGTAAATAAGTGACTTTAAAGGGAGCATCTCACAGACTTATGCTGTAGATGTAGAAACAATTGATTATAATAGTAGACTATATTGCTACTAACCAATTATGTGTTTTGTTTAAATATTGTATGATTTGTATTGTGTAGGCAACTACAATTTAGTACCTAGGTTTAATTTTATATTTAATAGAATAATTATGTTTGAATATAAGATAACCCAGGGTTAAATATAAAATAATAATAAAAAATAAAATAATACTTTATGAGTAAAATGGCAGAAGAAAATAGTTCAGTGTAAGGATACTATAAGAAATTAATAAATAATATATAAATTCAATAAAAGGAAATAAAAATATTAAAGACCTATATCTAAAGTTAAGAGAAAATAAACGGAAAAACCTTATATAAATCAAATTGGATAATAAACCAAAGTTAAAAAGAATTATTTTTCAATAAATAAGAAATAAATTTATAATAATTAAAAACAGCCTATATACTCAAAAGTATATAGATGCACCAATAAAAAATGATATAAAAATTATTGGTTACTAAGAGTAACCATATAACAAGATATGAATTAATTGTTAAAACGATTGGAAACCGTTCGTTTGAGAAAAAGTGTAGTGCCATAAAAAATTTAATAAAACCATACAAAAAACTTTCGGAAACAGTGCCAAATTGAATAAAAATTAACTCGTAGTATCCACCTTATGTTCGAACTCCTTCAGATATCAACTTTAATGTGCTTTACTCGATGAAAAATTGAAATAACCAATTACCAGATCAGGCCTAGTTGAACCGCACTTCAAGATTTTGGCGAGATTGTATCTTATGGACATTCAATGAAATTACAAAACAACTGTAACTCCAACACTAGAAACAGCTCCATTCAAGTAAACACTTCGAGAAAAGAGGTAAAATAAACTTTATTAATAATTGTTAACCAAGAAATCCTCATGTCGAATCGTTGTGCAGTTCCAATATTTCGTGAATGATTCCATGTGTATAATAAAGACATAATCTGTACTCTAGCGGACAAATCCGGAACTACATACTACAGAAAAAAACAAAAATTCGAAATTTATTATTTTTCTCTTGTAAAGCGTAGTATATAATTATTCATTTCTGACCGTCTCATAACACAAAGAACTTACCCTAAACCCTGGGGAAATTAATAAAATGAATTATTTATTGTTTAATGTCTAATCAAGGATAAAATTATAATAAAAATATATTTTATTATAATTCAAATGTTTGCCTAATTAAATCGATCCAATGTATTGTTGACAGAAAAAATAGATTATAATACTTGTGTACTGGAAGAAGAGGAAATCAGTGTATTACATAAATAAATACTCTGAATATTTTATTATGAATAATCAAACGTGTATTGTTTATTGTAGAGGGTAGTTGTTACAGATTTTCAGGAAGCCAAGAAGAGGACGATCCGCCGAGGAGTATCATCGAACAGTGGTGTTGGTTTAACCTAACATCTTGAGGTCGATGTCAAAATCAGCTGGCCTTAGGAACAGCAAATATTTAAAAATAAGTAATTGTATACTCCGGGTGTAACAACTTTGTTCTTACTCTCTCTTCTAACTAAGATTAAACAACTTCATTAATCTACCCCAAATCACACACACTCAATTTCTGTTTTGTTTGGTAAACATCAAATTCAATTGCTTTGAACATTAGTAAATATAATTCATAAGTGACGATCGCAAAAAGGTATTCTGACCGCTCCGAGACTTTCAAAAGACGGACGTCACACGCCTTTGAAGATTACGTTACAATATTTAGCCAAGAACTGCTTGTATTTTAAAATAGATATAAATTCACATTTTCTGTTGTATGCGGGCACCCGCGACTGCTGCTGCAGACAGCGAAAGGTGAGAGTCGACTGACTTTCAGTGTTACAAATTTTCCGTTTGGGGCATCTCAAACTGCTTCACCCCGCTCCCCGCCGTACGTCTCGTCACCAGCATTGAAGAGTTTCGTTGAGTTGAGGATCACCTTTTAACTTCGTCGCGAAATGTTTTTCATCAACAAGATACTTGATGTGTTGGTCACTGGCTATAAATAGATCTTCGTTATAACCATATAAGGCCATGGAAATTTACTGACTCATGTTTACTGGCTCTCGTGTCACCTCAAAGGGGCCTCATCTTTACATGTTATAGAATTTATGAAATTACACAATAATATTTAAATTAATTTAGACCCATTACAATACCCCCCCCCAATGAGAGGATTTATGCCGAAGCATAAAAGCTCTCATTGACACTCATACTTTGTAAAGGGATCAGCCAAGATATGTTGCCACAACCCCCTTATGTTTTATTCAAAATTGTGGTTAACTTACCCCTGGTCCAGTGACTGTGACCGTACCTGAATGACCTTACTGGACTTCTCTTTCGAGATCCCAACACCGCAAGGCCAGACCGGCACTTGACGCTCCTGCTCTGACATGCAGGCCAGCACAGGACCACTGCCACAGCATCACTAGACACTGAAACATGAAATCAAAAAATATCAAATAGTGGCCTGGTATAATAACATATCCCCAACTGATCTGGTTCCCCTTAGCTGTGTTGGTTTGCGTTAAGAAGTACTGATTTTTTTTTTTTTTTTTAAATCCTACATATGGATGAATACTTAGTCTAAGTATAATACATTATAAGAATTACCTATCAACATTCTGTATATCCTTCCCTAGTTAACTCTTACCCCAAAATTCAACATGATCGCTCTGATTCCCATCAAAATTTAAATAAACATTTTCATTGCAACGTATAAATCCCTTCCATTATAAATATTCCATTCACATTTCAAAATTAACAAACTCCTTATATAGAGTAAAACACATTAAATCAACTACATTAGAACAAATTACTTACTTAACAATCATTAAGTATCTTCATATCACTCTTTATTACATTAAAATAAAATACTCCTCGTCAACACAACATCATTCATTTGTTTACATCAGAAAATTAATTACATACTCTACATTTTTTATGTAACTGATTATTAAGTAACTATTTTGTTAGTAACAACCTAGTAACCACCTTCTCCATCATCACATATTTCATTATAATTTATTAAATTATGAATTTATTTTAACTTTCTCCTTCCACACACACTATTGCCCATCCATCCCCCTGAGCTGTAGCGCCCAATTGCCTACAATACATAATACATAATAAAACATATTAAACACTCACAATGAACATAAACCTCATTACATTAAAATAAACATCTCAGTTGCATCTGAATAAAATTTCCAAACATTCCAAAACTTTAATTTCAATTGAACCTGTTAATACTCAACCTTTAATTATTTACCACTTCTTATACCATTAGATTCTCCAAAAAAAATTTGTTTAACTTGTTATTAACATTCATCTTGTACAATATTTCATTTAATATCAACACAAAAGTATACAATACACATTATTATTTGTTATCGGTTACCACAAATCATTTCATAAAACAGTTCAATTCAAAACCACTACTTACATAGTTAAACGTTCATAAACATTACTTGTTTACCCCCCATCATCGAACAGTAACCTGGTCTTACGTCTACACAATTCATTTTTTATCAAATTCATTATATCATTTCTATCAATATAAAGATTATTCGAATTCTTATACCCTTCCACAATACCATAACAATTAACAGGATTATTCCATATTATTACCTCATATATTTTGTCACCACCGAGTATAGTCAAGTCACCTTTAGTATGATCTGTCATAATTAGGTCAATTACAACTTCATCATTATTATTATCTGCTGCTGTACCAGTTTCGACACAAGGTAAATAATCAATATCATCAACCTTATCATTATTTGCTGCACTAACTATTTCGCAAGGTAAGTACTCAATATTATTAACTCTCTCAATATCTAACCTCTCTATTAATTCGTTATACCTTCTACTAGCCTTAAACGTCTCTATCTTCCTATCAAAATACCTTTTATCATAACACCATTTCATACTTTTTCTATCATTCCGTACAGAGGGTATTAAATCGTAAAAACGCCTACTAAAAATTAAGGGACTACTTGAAAACACATTGTTTTCCTCTAAGGGACTCTTGCCCTTCAAAAACATTTGTAAACATCTTGTTTTACAATAAACCTGGGGAAAATCTACCCTCTGCCTTATATTCACAAAATAATTCTCTTCATACTCTCCCTCTCTCTAACTTACAAATACTGATTTCTACTCTCTCACTCTCTCTCACTGTTCCTATATTATCATCATCACTATTTATTTTCACGGTATTACTTTTATATATCTCATTTTCAACCATCTTACCACTGTTACTTGTTAATTCATTTTCGTAACTAACACCTACCTAGTTAATGATCCCTTCATAATTTTTCATTATTTTATTATTGACACCATGGTCGTCTGTTATTTCGTCATTTTCATTTTCGTCACACTCACCCGTGTCATTAGTTTTGACACCACTACACCCACTTATTTGTTTTAATTCAACTACTGTATTTTCTAGTTTATTATCTATCTCTACAAACTTCTCACCCATCCCATTAAAATTCTCACTTATACTTTTAAATTGGTTATTCATACTTAGATTACTCATTTTTATTTCTCTTCTTATGTTTACAACCTCGTTATTTATGTCTACTAACCTTTCGTCTTGTTTGTTAAATTTACTATTTATTTCATTTATCTCTGACTTTAACTCATTCAAACTCGTGTTTAACTTATTATTTTCTGATTTCATTTCAGTTTTAAATTCATTTAAACTCATGTTTAGATTATTATTTTCTGACTTTATTAACTCATTTAAACTCGTGTTCAAATTATCATTATTCTTATTTTGTTGTTCAAACTTATTGTTCATAATTTCCATCATCAACGCTAATTGGTTAAATATATTTATCTCGCTATTTCTACTACATTCAGCTTTGACATTTACATTCACTATTTCGACAACATTTTCACTAACAATTTCATTAGTTGTTACCATATGATCTTGGGTAACATTCAACAATGATTCTACCTCTGCACTTTCATCTAAATTCGTATTTGCGTCTTTCTCTGCCATTTTTTCGACTAAATTGTAAATCAACTTTAATTTACAATGTCCCTGTAAATTCGGGCGCCAACTGCAATGTTACTCTGTAATTGAATAATTAAATT
Organism: Magicicada septendecula; assembly: GCA_034769895.1. Lineage (NCBI taxonomy): Eukaryota > Metazoa > Arthropoda > Insecta > Hemiptera > Cicadidae > Magicicada > Magicicada septendecula. Next base: position 235,532,857 of record CM068367.1, read on the forward strand.
TAATATTATTATCTGTAATGTTTGGTCCAGGGAAACGTTTAGTGTACTTAGGCAGAGAACGGTGGGCAAATACAAATAACAATACGCAAATCAAGTAAAATATAACATTATTTATTCTTCTTTGAGAACATAGAAAATATCATGAACACACTTTATTAGAACGCTATTTAAGCCATATCAAGTCTTACTCAGTAACTGAGTAATTAAATTTGTCCCTGTGAGGGCGTCAAATTTGCAGAGAAAAATATGCAAATACGATTAACACAGTGCGTGTTTCGAGTAAAATATAACATTAGTTATGTTCTCTTCTGATAACATAAAAAAGATCGTGAACACACTTTATTCCGCCTTATAGCGTAAAACTGATTATTAATAATTATTACAAAATATGAATACTACTACGTATATCAAAATTACGCATCTCAACACTTCTGGTTAGGCCTATATTAATTTTTCATTCATAGAAACATACACATTTACTTATTTTTTTTATTTTGTTGAGCTCAACTTTATAATTTATGAAAAAGCCAGTATTTAAAATGTTGAAATGTCTACTTCCCTTGATTATGCTGCGTAGAATTTCACCACATGGCATGTGTTGCTGTTTTATTTTACTGTTGCACTGTTGCACTTTCACATTTTATGGTCGAACTGTCAATTTACTGCAATTATGGATGAATATTTAGCCAAGAACTGCTTGTATTTTAAAATAGATATAAATTCACATTTTCTGTTGTATGTGGGCGCCCGCGACTGCTGCTGCAGACAGCGAAAGGTGAGAGTCGACTGACTTTCAGTGTTACAAATTTTCCGTTTGGGGCGTCTCAAACTGCTTCACCCCGCTCCCCGCCGTACGTCTCGTCACCAGCATTGAAGAGTTTCGTTGAGTTGAGGATCACCTTTTAACTTCGTCGCGAAATGTTTTTCATCAACAAGATACTTGATGTGTTGGTCACTGGCTATAATAGATCTTCGTTATAACCATATAAGGCCATGGAAATTTACTGACTCATGTTTACTGCCTCTCGTGTCACCTCAAAGGGACCTCATCTTTACATGTTATAGAATTTATGAAATTACACAATAATATTTAAATAAATTTAGACCCATTACAAATGTGCTTTAAACAAAACAGTATTTAATTATTCTTTTGTTTGATTTTTACAGGAAAAAATGTTAGACAAAGACTGGTTCAAGAATTGGTACAATTCGTTTTCAACACTTATGTCAATGGTTTTATCACAAGCAACATCAGTGCCTGATGGTAATCATGGATTGTTCCATCGGTGAGTCTTATATTTATTGTAAATTAATAAAACACATATGTACTGTTGGTCTTCTCTCTCTTATGAAAACATTCTAAATATTGTTACATGATATTTTTCCCATCATCTTGTTGTATGATTGCCTAAGTAAAGATATTTACAAACCCTAGGAAAGTATCAGAAAACATAAAGTAGCCTGCTTAAATGACTACTAATTATAGGTTTTATAATAATGATTAATAATATATAATGTTTTAATAATTATGTTTTGAACTATTAAAGTTAGTAAGACTAGAAAGACAATGTTTTGTAAATACTTACCATGTTAATACTTATCCCACTATGTATGTGAAAGCTGAGATTGACTCATAAGTTCAATAAGAGTTGTGATATGTTTATAATGGAAGTAGTTAATAGTAAAGAATGTTAGAATAATTATGTTTTGAGATATTAAAGTTAGTAAGTAAGGAGGACAATGTTTGGGGACTACTTACCATGTGAATACCAATTTTATTATGTTTGTAAAAACTGGAATGGATACAGAAGTTGAATAAGAATTGCAATATGTTTCATAATAGTTGTTAGTAATTAATTGTTTGATGTTGATTGATAATATATGCTGTAATATTATTTAAACAAATGTTAATGTTAATGGAAGGGTACAAAAATTATAATAATAGAGATATTTGTGAAACTAGGTATGTTAGGCATATATAGTTAAGGAATTTGGAAAAGAGTTTATAGTAAAACTAGAATAATTAATGTCATGTTGAACTATGTTATTACTGATTGTATCTAATAGTTTTAGTAAAGTGAAGGGTATAAAAAAGAACTAATTACAAATAATTTTGTACAAATAGTTAAAAGTGTAAACTGCTGTCATGTAGACTCGAGTTTAAAGTCCTAAATCTCGAGAACGGCTTATCCGATTCTGTTCAAATAAACGTTAAACTAAACCTTGTTTATTTATATTTTTTGTGGTATCGTTAAAAAAATTTTGTGTCGTCAAAAAATATCTATGAAGTAAAATGTAGAAAAAGTACCGGTTTTTTCACAGTTTCCAACTAAAAGTGAAGTTCAAACAGTTGTAAAAAAAACGGCTCATTCGATTGTTTTCAAATTTTTATACAGTACAGATAGGACCTTTGTAAATATAATCCTATATTTTCAGAATTTTATTTTGTTTATTTTATTAGTTGCTGTTAATTTTCAAAACCCTTACAAAAATCATAATTTGAGGTGGAAAAATTCCATTCAAAGCACCTATAGCACCGTTAGTATGTAAATATTAAAATTGTCTTATTACTTTTAACATGTGCAGGTTTAGTAATGTTAAACTAAGTGATATTTGTAAAGGATTTTTATTCCCGCAGTAAGCGGATACTTCGCAGGCCAACCTCTCATTAGGAGGGTAGCTTTCTCTTTCTTGCTGCCCGACGTTGCCAAACTATGCACTGACTCACGCTGACCTTTGTCTGTATATCGGTTATTCCTTCTTGTCGCTTTGTACAGTGAACATTGTCAGGATGCCTCCGCGGCGGAATTTTTCCGAGGGTGAAATACAAATGATAGTTAGTGCGATATGTTTTTTTCAGTCAGAAAAAGAAAAATGTGATAAGCCCTGTCCAGTGTACGATTTTGTGTCCAAATGTTTGAATGTCGGTTTAAGCACTGAAGAAGTATGCAGCTGAGTGTGAAGAAAATATCGCCAATGGAACACAACCAGTGAAGAAGGCTCGAGTTTCTTCAGGGAGCCCGAAGATTAAACTGGACCAGTTTACCGTAGGTGTCATCCGTAGATCTATTCATGGTTTTTTCATAGATAAAATGTTTCCGACTATTGATGTATTGAGAAAGAAACTTGAAGACAGCATTCCAGATTTTCCCGCTATGACGACCAGAACACTGCGAAATATTGTAAATAGTATTGGATTCCTTTTTAAAAAATTGAACAAGAAACCTGTCCTAATGGAGTCTGTTTCTATAGCTGCTTCAAGAGATGAGTTTTTGAGAAAGATATGGACTTTGTGTTCTGAAGGCTATAAAAATTTGTATACTGACGAAACCGGTACTGGAAAAAGAGTTATTATTTTATATATCGGAAGTGAGGACGGCTTTGTACAACAAAATGAATTCCAAACACTTTCAAGAATGGTTCTGACGTACTTTAAGTATCCTTCCACAAAAATCTGCAATAGTAATCGACCAAGCCCCCTACCACACTATGACAGATCCCGAAACAAGAATCCCGACAATGCCATGGCTAAAAAAAGATATAATCGCATGGATTGAAAAGAGAAATATTAATCTACCACCACACGCTACAGACTACGCACAACTGACCAAGGCTGCGTTGATACAACATGCTAAACCTCATTTGGAGTTCCAGAAAAAATATTAACAAATAATAAATGAGACTCGTTCAGATGTAAAACTAATTTGGCTTCCGGTTGTGTAACAGTACAAAATTGTCTGTATCGGAATAATGGTATGTAGGGATATTTTTATTGTAAATTTTATTGTAATCATGAAGTCTAAACAGGGCAAGTTAGTTTTGACACAAGTCTCAGTAATATGCAAATTCGCCAGAGGGGAGCCGATCCAAGGTCAGCGGCGTACGAGTGAAGTGAAACAACGAAAATGGCAGTGTTAGGCGCTAAAAAGTGACAATACTGACTTTCTATTGGTCCATTGTAACAAATCGTCATCAAAAACACAATGACGATATAAAACCATTACGTATTAACCAAAGCAGTGGTTAGAGAACAATAGACAATGACGTCAGATGCACGACCACTTACATAACAATTACATCTAACCCGGTCTCAGTCGTCAAAAGTAAATCAGGGAGCATACACGTTTTAACAGTAGTGGGCAATTTTCTGCCAGCAAAATGTAACATTTTATTGCTAAAATGTTCTACATAATATCACAGTAAACACTAACAGTTATAGCATCAGTGAACTTTATAAAAAATGTATTCAAAGTAGAGTCAGTGAAAATGGACAACAGCAAACTGGACAAACACCTGCCCACCGCATGGAGCCGCTAAGGAAGGAACTACGCCACATCTATTCAGGAAAGCCCTGCATTGCATTACTAAATTTCAAAAAGTAGAAAAAGATGAGCTCAATTTCTATAAAATTTGTCTAAATTCAGGTGAGAGAGGGAGAGAGTGCAAGCGAGAGTGTAACCGGTGTTGATCAACCCAATAGTAAAATGAGGCATTGGTTTGTGATCATGTTTAGTCAGTATTAAGAGTAAAGTATTAAAGAAATCAAAACTATAATTCTGTTCAATGATGAGAATTACATACATAAAAGAAGTCAGTTATATAGCATCATAAAGTGTACACAATTAACCTTGAGTAAAGTCAAGGGCGGTATAGTCTAGCCGCCATTTTGAAAATTTGAATCATGAACCATTGTTATGCTTATATTAATTTACCAAGTATCTACTGAAAATAAAACCAAAATTCGTTACCGTTATTTAATGTGTCACGTTATTTCTATACCCAACGACTTCTGCCGCTGTCTGCTTAACGCAATTCTGGACCCAAAGCCTAATGCATGTAAATGAGCAAAACACGTGTTATTCCGGTGATGAGATTTATTATGTAAATTACACAGATATAAAGAAGTACCATATATTCAGTATTAATAATTGTTTAAAAAATACACAGTAGTATGTATTTTAACAGATGGCGCCCGAACAGGGACTTTATATATAAATAAAAATATATAAATAAGCAGACAAGCAGAGGTTAGATGGGTAATGAAACATACGGGAGAAATAGAGATTACCTGTATAGGTTATGCATGGTACGAATAGAGTACAACACAACAACTAAAATAAAGTTATTATTGTTAATATATTAATAATAAAAAGAAAAGAAATGGCAAATAGTAATGAGACGAGTAAAACAGAATCAGAAATGATGGGTGATAGTATTTATTCAACATCAGACCCAACAAAAAGAATGGAAGAGAATTACATAATAAGAATGATGAAACTGCTTTTTAATGAGCAGAGCGTCAAATTAAACCAATTTGATATACAATTGAGTGATATCAAAAAAGAAATTAAAAAACAGAGTTGTAATTTGGACAAAAGATTAATTGAAATAGGTACAAAGTTAGACAAAATACAGTTAGAAAATAAGAGTAGAGAATCAAATAAATTGAATGAAAATAAAGACAAGGTAAGTAGTGGTGATAATTGTGATAATAGAATTAAAAATATGGTATTAGAAAATAATTGTGTGAGTATTGAGAGTGGTGATAAAAGTATAATGGGAGTAGAATTTGATAATGAAGTGATAAAAAGTGTTGATGAATTAGAGAGAAAGTATAGAGAAAAGTTACAGATAAAGGGGTTGCAGGGGGTAAATTTTTCCAGTAATGTAGTCGGGGGTGAAGAAAAGGCTTCACGAGTGTATTGGGTAGATAAATGGTCTACCGATAATTGTTTTTTGAATTGTTGTATTGTTCCTGTAGAAATCAGGAGAGGTTTTAATGTAGTAGTACCCTCTGAATGGAGTGAGAGATATTTAGAGAAAGAGTTGTGTGTAGATGGTGAGATGCAAGTATTTAAGTTAGATAGAGGATATAAAGAGTTGATAGAGAGATTAGGATGGAAGAAAGCAAACTATATGAAATACTTACCTTGTAATGAAGCTGATATAGCAGTCGTAGGAGATGATAATGAAAATAATGACTTAGTAACTTATCTGATTGTGACTAATTATACTGGAGGTGACAGGACAATAACAAATCGTGACAAGTTGTATGTTGAATTGATAGGGAATAACCCTATTAATTATGATGGTTTTATAAAATATAAGAATTTAAATGTGTATTATATTAATGATGTTAATATAACGTATTTAATAAAAAATAAATTGTACAGACCAAAGATAAGACTATTGTTTAACGATGGAGGGTAGACCTTCTATTGTGTTATGAACATTTAAGTGTGTGGACAGTGTTTTTAAAAATGGACTGATTAGGACTGATTATGGCAAATGATTTCATGATTATGTGAATTGTATATTTTTGTGTATTGATGTCTATGTATTTGTGTATTTTTGCTGTTGTGTATTTTATGTAATTTTTATGTAAACATGTATTGTACGATTTTAAATAATTGAAGGAAGTTAATAATGATTTTAAAGGATATTATGAGAATTCAGATTCTAATGGTTAGTAGATGATTATGTATTTGGATATGAAAGGTGTTGTTAGCAGATAAGTGATGAATTTTCTAGTAGTATATTAAGTTGAAATGTTGTAAAAGAGTTTGGGGATAGTGATAAATAAGGGCATTGGAGTTAGGTAAATAGAGTTAATGGGAGTTAGGGAAAATAAAGTGTTGAGATGCTGATAATGTATAAAGAGGTGTTAGATATTTTAGGGACACAGTGGGTAGCGATTATATGTAGAGTTGAGTAATGTGGATGGTAATTATATTTGTTGTTGTTGGTGATATTTTGTAATAAGGGTATTGGTGTAGGAGTCCAACGAGAGATGTTGAGACGGGAGTGGACCGTTGTGTGCCGGAAAGGGTTATCTGAAAGGGTCAGGAACCGATAAGGGAATGAGTTGGTTAGAGGGAATACACACATACTAGTACAAAAATGAGCGGTGCCAGAGATTTTAAATGGGATTTGTGAAGGGGGTTATTATAGAGATATTGGTGTCATAATGTATTAATGGTTAGAAGCGGTTGTTAGTAGAAAAAAGGAGGTGAGTAAGGTTAGATTGACAATGCCAAAATAAGATAGAGAAAATAGTGAACAATAGAGAGTCACCCAAACTAGTAAGGATGAAAGGTTAGAAAAGAAAAATTCAAAGTAGAAAGGTAATGTAAATAAAAGGTAAATGATAAATTTGAAAATTTTTGTATAGAATCTAAATGAATGTTAAATATTAAAAGTTGAATAGAGAGTTGATAATAAAAAATGTTATAAAGTTCTGCTACAAGTTGTGTAAATGTAAATTGTTTAATGTGAATTGTTCAATGTTAGTGTTTAATGCTTATGATGTACAATGTTTTATTGTGTTTTATTATGTTGATGATAGAGTGTGTGGTTAGGAGGCTACTGTAAGGGTAGTGACCATGATAATATTAAATTTGTGTTAGAGTAACAAGTCTCTGGGAAAAAATGATTCTGTTGAAAAAAGGGTGAAATTAAAGTAAAGAAATAAATAAAGAAAATTAGTTAGTATTGAAGTACTGCCATGATAGATAAATATAATGAAGTTATTTGAAATAAATGAATGAAAATAATAGTTGTTGTTTGAAAGTTAAAAGTTGTTTGTGTTAGTATAAGAATATAAATTTCATGATGAGAGAGGTAATTTGATGTTGACTAAAGTCACAGAACTTGATAAGAATATATAGAGGAGTGTCGAAAAGGAGAAGGCTGATCTGTCTTAAATCTTGTTATAATTTTGAGTTATTTGGTAGTTTATAAATAAATGAAACCAACGCCTCAAATCACAAACCAATGCATCTAAGAGGAAACATATCAGTTGCGGATAGGTAAATGGAAAAGGCCACTATTTTAAAATTTGTATTGAATGTTTCAGAGTTTTATGGTGTTATGACCGCGGTCCTGCGCTGGCCGGCGTGTCAGAACAGGAGCGTACAGTGCCTCATGGCCTTATGGTGTAGGGATCTCTCAGGAGAAGTCCAGTAAGGTCAGACGGGTACAATCGACACTATGGAACCAAGGGTAAGTGATTGATTTTTTCTTTTATTAACACTACAGGGGTTGTGGCACATGTCTGAACTGATCCTTTTAGAAAAGGGTGAATGAGTCAATGAAAGTTTTTGTGTCTCGACACAAAACCTTTCATTGAGGGGGTTTTGTAACAGTACAAAATTGTCTGTATCGGAATAATGGTATGTAGGGATATTTTTATTGTAAATTTTATTGTAATCATGAAGTCTAAACAGGGCAAGTTAGTTTTGACACAAGTCCCAGTAATATGCAAATTCGCCAGAGGGGAGCCGATCCAAGGTCAGCGGCGTACGAGTGAAGTGAAACAACGAAAATGGCAGTGTTAGGCGCTAAAAAGTGACAATACTGACTTTCTATTGGTCCATTGTAACAAATCGTCATCAAAAACACAATGACGATATAAAACCATTACGTATTAACCAAAGCAGTGGTTAGAGAACAATAGACAATGACGTCAGATGCACGACCACTTACATAACAATTACGTCTAACCCGGTCTCAGTCGTCAAAAGTAAATCAGGGAGCATACACGCTCTAACAGTAGTGGGCAATTTTCTGCCAGCAAAATGTAACATTTTATTGCTAAAATGTTCTACATAATATCACAGTAAACACTAACAGTTATAGCATCAGTGAACTTTATAAAAAATGTATTCAAAGTAGAGTCAGTGAAAATGGACAACAGCAAACTGGACAAACACCTGCCCACCGCATGGAGCCGCTAAGGAAGGAACTACGCCACATCTATTCAGGAAAGCCCTGCATTGCATTACTAAATTTCAAAAAGTAGAAAAAGATGAGCTCAATTTCTATAAAATTTGTCTAAATTCAGGTGAGAGAGGGAGAGAGTGCAAGCGAGAGTGTAACCGGTGTTGATCAACCCAATAGTAAAATGAGGCGTTGGTTTGTGATCATGTTTAGTCAGTATTAAGAGTAAAGTATTAAAGAAATCAAAACTATAATTCTGTTCAATGATGAGAATTACATACATAAAAGAAGTCAGTTATATAGCATCATAAAGTGTACACAATTAACCTTGAGTAAAAGTCAAGGGCGGTATAGTCTAGCCGCCATTTTGAAAATTTGAATCATGAACCATTGTTATGCTTATATTAATTTACCAAGTATCTACTGAAAATAAAACCAAAATTTGTTACCGTTATTTAATGTGTCACGTTATTTCTATACCCAACGACTTCTGCCGCTGTCTGCTTAACGCAATTCTGGACCCAAAGCCTAATGCATGTAAATGAGCAAAACACGTGTTATTCCGGTGATGAGATTTATTATGTAAATTACACAGATATGAAGTACCATATATTCAGTATTAATAATTGTTTAAAAAATACACAGTAGTATGTATTTTAACAGTTGCTCATTGTGAGTTTAACGCAATCGAGCTCATTTGGGCGTTTGTGAAAAACAAAGTAGCCAAGATTAACAGTAGTACAGTCACCATGTACATTTTACCTGGAAAAAGGTCCGAAGGTAATGATCTTTTAATATGTTGTATGTGGGTATTCTGTGGTGTAGAATCCAAGTTTTCCAATTCGAGAACCCTGTGCGAACTTCAGGGCAGCCGAAAAACCTCGAAATTTTCGGACTTTTTTTCAGTTTTTTTCTTATAACTCCTAAATGACGCGTTCTAGCCGAAAACACTCCATTACAAAAGTTAAAGAGCATTAAATTTCCTACAATTTGCACTGGTTAAACTTTTTTTTAACCAAATACGTACCGAGATATAGCGCTTCAAAGTTTCGAAAAAATTTTCAAAATATCGAAAAACTGCGAAAAATGCAGGTTTTTCCCTAGTAACTTTCATCTTTTGACATTTCTATATGAACAACGTTCAATAACCTAAACAATAGAAACCCCACCCTTAATGAGATGTTCATTTCAGAATAAAGAACACAATAATTATCGATGTATAAAAAACGTATTTTATAACAATTTATACTACATGTAATGAAATGTGGGTATATTAACTAAGTAGAAAATATTTAAATTATTACAAATTAGCCATTAATATTAATTCATAGAAGCCTTGACCTCTTTGGTCCTGATGGCAAGTCGGCATCATCTCTCAGTAATTCCTCTTCCTCCTGAGCAATGATCTCATCGATGACGTCCTCCTCCTCGTTGCACTCAATGTCTGTGTCTTCCTCGTTGAGGTCGGTCTCAGGCGAATTCTCGCAAGCATTTCCTGCACAATTCTTGTAGATGGCTGAGCACCGGAGTCCTGCTTTTTTGCAGCTGCAAGCCCCGGTGTTACACCCTGTCGTGCACTTGCATTGTATCATGTGCAGCAACTTTTCTGGAGCTGCATCCATGGTCGTTGTTATGGGGATCAGCCCTCGTTTTGTTAAAGTCCAGCCCCAAACTGACGGTAACTTTTCGTAGCCTAGCCACGTCTGCACTTGCAGATAGGTACGAAAAGAATGGTACCGGGCAGCGTCTCGTGTAGGGGGCAATCTGGCAAGGTGGAATTTGGATTTTACCACGGAGTTGGAAAATATTCAGTAGCGAAGATCGTCCAGAGTATCTGTGTCCATGTTTCCACCGTACAGTGTTACAAGAAACTTTTCCCCTGCTTCCGAATTTGGCGTGGTGTTGCTTCGTCATCTTTGAAAACACTAACAATGTTAGACAGAGAACGGTTTTTCTCATAAATAGTGAAAACTTTCTTCTTTCCTTGTCCAAATGGGTTCGATGTAGTGTCACACCCGCTTGCTGCATGAAGGAAAAGAATATCCTGAGTATATTTATTTGTATATTTGCACGAAGCTGACGAATACAAAACACTGGGGGCATTACCTCTCCCACTCTTTTGGAAATAAACGTTCTTTTGAGAAGAGCCTAACGCAGTCAGCAATACTAAGAGATCGACGTTTTCACCTGTGATAGTAACACTATCGAAGTCAGCAGCCTTAGATATTTCAGTTTTCACTATCATGACATCAGCATCTTCTATTGCCTGCTTAACCTCGATACCCTTTGCTGCCATTTCAGTCATCAGCATTGAAATAAAGTTTCTCTTGTTGGTGTTGTTGGACAGAAATTTTTCTTGTGACAGTGTAACGGCCGTTGGTAACGAAAATACAAATTTTGTGGACGATTGCAGCAAAGCCCGGCGATATCATTCAGCTGCTTTGGTGCTCTGATAAGCGACGTCAGTAGGGTATCCATCGAATACTAGTATGGCATTACACCCAAAGTGTTTCTGTACGTAGTCCACATAGGTCTTGCACACTGACTCAAATGTGGGTGATGTAGTCTTACACCATACAACCTTATGCAGCAAGTACCCACCGTCATGTACTGCACATTTTCTGCTGCCAAGGTCTTCTTCCTCTCCAGGAGTGAATGCTTCGTACAACGCTGACTTTTTGCCCTTGCGCATACCTTCCTCACTGAAGAGGGACATGGGGAAGGGTGCAAGCTCGAATCTGAATAAGTCTTTGAGGTCATCATCAGACTGTTTGGTAATGCAAACTCGTTGAAAGAGAGTTAGAGGGTCGACTGTAAATTTTTTGTTTTTAATTTTCAGAGCACTGGAAACTGAGGCTAGAGTTAACACCTTATTCTTCCGTTTCAACTTCACTTCTTCAAAATTTTCTCCCACCATTCTCTTCATGCAGCTGATGCCGATTCCTCGTGCCAAGTGACAGTTCACCCCTTCATGAGCAATAGCTCCTGTGCAGAGTGACACAAGCTCCTCAATTTCAAGGAATGGTGGATGTTCAGCAAACCAACCACTCAGCTTCTCAATATCAACATTATCCCTGGTTACACGGGAAGCCCGCATATCCACATGTTGTTCAGATGTTCCTGAACGTACTTCGGTGAACATCTGTTGACAGATGTGTTGGAGACACAGCATACCAACAATCCATCGAGAAAGCACACTGTCAGTTACGCCGCGTCCATGAGTCAGCCCGCCATAACTCTTCATCGCTCTCATTAGAACCTGCTCTATGGTCATGTCCGACTATATGCCAGACCAGAATTTATCAGTTCGACGAATAGTGAAGTAGCCTCCAGTGGTGAACTTGTGATATTCATCAGGATCCATTTTGTCTTCCAAGCTGAGCATATCTTGGAGGTAGAGGTTTTGCATAATGCAAATGACCTGCTGCATGGAAGTAGTGTAAACCCTCTTTCCTTTTTATGCCTTTTTATTTATTTTTATTTATATTTAATTTTCTATTTCCTTATTTTTTTTTTTTTTTTTGAAAGAGAGGCCACAAGTTATTTAGAACTAGGCAGAGCCTAGAGAAGCCAAAATTGTGCTGGGTCCAGTATGACAGGACTTGCAATGAAACTCAGCTGTAATGTAACAATAACAATTTTTATTGTATCCCATCATTCGCTACATGTAGATGAAACCTTATCACATAATTATCACAAATAAATCCCACATATATCATAAATAAATAAGCCCCATGTTTTAATTGTGTGGAAAGACAAAGTCTGTATATCATTAACAAATATTTATATATATATATATATATATATACATATGTGTGTATAGAATCTTGTTCAATAAATATATAATTCTCCCCCATTTTGTGACTAGCTTAACCTAGACTAAACATAACAACACATACAGAAACATAAGGCACATATACTCACAATTATACACCAATATTCTAAACACGAATGCACCTGCTTTGTAGGCAGTGTTACTACCATGCCCAGAAACCAGCAGTAATAAATGTTTGCCCATCAGCAACCCGTTTCTATTGAACTACATAAAGCGAAAACCCCAGAAAGGATGATAATCACTCATAACCCATAAGCAAGACCGGACCGCCCATATGTATAGAATTCCACTGATAATTGACCCCTCATGAGCATATGAAACTTTAAGTTCCTTCAACAGCATTAAATAAAAATTTAAAAAGAAACTACATCACCTGATTTTAAGTAATTGTTATACGGTTCTAAAATGTTAATTTGTTTTACAAATTCAGAAGGATTCAATTAATCAGTATATACTCTACAAGTAGGAAAATTAATCCGCAGATGCTCTACAAATTAAAAAAGTTAAACAGTATATGTTTTATAAGTAGAAAAATTAATCAGTAGATGCTTTACAAGAAAAATTAATCAGTATATGTTCCTTTGTAAAGTACAAAATTAATTAGTATATGCCCAGAAAAAATGTGCAAATTCTTTTCTGTTAAAAGCCGACTGGCTATATATATATATATATATAAAATGAATTTACAATAAGGATGGTTGTGCCCTAGCAGCTGTGGGAGCGCGCCAGCATGTGGTTAACAAAGTTTGACAGGAATCTAACCTGCCTCAAGCTGCACCAACAGGTGCCAGGCAAAACTATGTCCCTTTTTATACCCCAGAAAACAGCCAAAAAGAAAACAAAAAACACCCCAGCCCTTAAATGTTAAACCCAAGGTGAATTTAATATCACTACATTCTGTTCCAGCCGGAACAGAATTTCTAACATGTCAAATAAATTTTGTAAAGAGTAAGATGCTGAATATATGCAACCTGTAAAATGTCTAAGTGTACAAATATCTCTGGCACGCTCCCCCAGTGCAGCACACAATTACAAGCATTGCACTTAGTGTTAGGTAATTCAGTTATTAAAGTGTTCTTTGAAATTAACTCATAATGTTCAGAATGATGATCAGCTGACCCCCTTTATAGCAGACTGTCCGGCCACGTGGGCACATGGATTCAAAAGATTTTTACAGTAAAACAGGTGCACTGCCGGCCCGGCCCCAAAAGGAAAATAAAAGAGTGCATATCACCTTAATCGTGCTGACTCAGTGTTACATCTTGATCTGGTCACCGACTCCTTCTCCGAACAGAATAGTTTCTAATGGTCCATGGCTGATGCGGATGGAAGTCAATCAGCAAGGCCAAATCTCCGTCTTAATCGAGAACCCTGTTAATTCATAAAAATTAGAAAGATGTTCACAAAAAATGTACACCCAAGTTCAGGTAATTAACCTCAGAACGGGCCTTCAACCAACTCAAGATAAATGCACAAAGTTTCAGTAATAAAGTCTTTGCAACCTGCTTAAAGAGTGGAAAAGTCTGCCATGGAATAATTAATTTTAAAAATAAAAAGATTTTATTAAAAGGCGTAGTGTAAAAGTCATCAGCACAATCTCTACACGCCTCAACAGAAATTAACAGGTTAGCCAGCCACGTGGTGACACGATAATCGCTATTTGTCCAAAAAAGATCAAGCTTCAAAGCACTCACAGTATTAATAATGTTTTAACATTAATAATGTTTCCTCTACGGATGTTCTCACAAGTAATTTCTTTACTGTAAAGTTAATTAAAGAGCACACCGACAATCTGATGCATGAATGAGCATAGTTCATTACCTAACTACGCACTAACTTTTAGCCTCAAATTCATATAACATTCTACACATTTATCATGACAATGACAATTACAGTACCTCTCACACTATTATAGTAATAATAAAAGGAACAAGGGCTATATACTGAACATTAAGTAAATTTTCTTTTAATATAGAAAGTGTCGGATCGCACTCACACGCATATGTCCTTTTCATACGGTGCATACACCTTGTTATTAATTATTTATTTAATTCTAATTATTTTTGAACCCATACAATAATATAATATCTTACCGGGAGTCTCGTAAGTTTCAGCCAGCCATAATAGTTGAAGAAAAACTACGCAGTAACTATTCGGAGAGCAGAGCCGATGTATCTCGGAGTTGGGCAGTGAACTGAATACCGCTGTAACCGACTGAGCAAGCCGACCCCTTACTACGAGTTGCGCGCGCAACCGTACACTCTCACGTACACTTACGTAGCCGTACAAGGGTCATTCTGAATAACTGGCGATATTTTACAATTAAATATTCTAGAATTTTCAACGGCCGGAATAATACCGGCACACCCCCACCCCGAAAGGGCAACCCGGTTGCCCCACTCTGAAACTCGGGAGAGTACCCTGCAGTGTACCCCACTTCCCAAAAGCTGGTGGACTTCGTGGATATGGTGGCCCGGCGGTACTTGCTCTCAGGAGAACAGAGGCTCAGAAGGGAAAACGAAAGAGACGAAAGAAGACGTGTAGTATGTAAGTGTGTAGGTGCGGCACGCTGACCTGATCAGGGCCAGCCCACCGCAAAGAGGGACAGAGAAGAAAGACGAAAGAAAAGTTCGGGAGCTCCCTGAGTTCCGACCTCCTGAAGCTTGTCCACTCAAGCCAGAACACGATAGCCACCTTAACAGGGCCATTCGCCCTATATACCTACGGGGTAATTCTCTAATACCCCCATTCTACACAATGCCATCCCGGCACGGGGGAGAAGGGAAAAGGGGAGACGATGGTCTCCATGATGCCGTGGTCCCCCCTCTGGACCGGACGGGAAGCCATGCCAACTGTGACTATGGCACCTATCCAATATACATATAAGTTTTACATGTGTGCTCCAAGGGCATGCGGTGGACGATGTGCGTTACGAGGAGCCGGATCGACCCCGCGACGAACATCGTCCACCCTCCACTCTCTCTAACTCTTTTTTTTTTTTTTTTTTCTCGGTAAGGTTAGGAAAATCGGAAGGTGGATGGTCAAGGATGATTAGACGGTCATGGGCTGGGACTGAAGGTAAGGGCATGGCTCCCTCCGGACATAAGAACAGTTGGAGAAAACCAAGGCTCGCGCAGGCAGGGGCGCATCCCTGAAGTAGACGAACCCCACTGGGACTGTGGGAAACATCTACCTGCTACCCTATCATTCTCAATACCGCCCCCGGAGCACACCCTCTTAAAATTGACAACATCTCCACTCGCACAGAGACCACCATCATTCCCCCCCCCTCAGCCCGTTTACCCTTTTCTAAATAATTTTAATTTTGAGATATGTGTAGTAATCTCTTTAGGATTACTACCCGGCTCTTCCAACCGCGCCGTCACTGGTGACGTGAATCCTAGGATACGGTATGGTCCCGACCAACGATAGCACAATTTAGCGGCTCTTTTGTCCGCGGCTGAGCTGATCGGATGGCTCTGGCAGTAGACCCAGTCGCCGGTCTGAAAGGGGTTCGGAATTCGCCCCTGATTGTATCGTCGACGGACCCGCTCGTGCGCTCGCAGCAAATTCTTCCGAGCCTCCCTCCGGACAATCGGGGGCAACATGCCCCTGTCTGCGACAGCGAAAGCAAACAACGCCTCTCAACTGTCCACCACGACCGCCGTTATTTCTCTCTGGCCGGGGTTGGGACTGAACGACCCGTCGTTCCACCACTCGGGGCTCGCCCGGACTGGCCCTCGGGACTCATCAATTGATTGTATAGCCCGGGATAACACGCACAGCTTCTCGAGGTCTTCATAACTCCACGGTCGCTCAGCAAAAATTAAACGAGATCTCTCCTGGGGAGTAACCCCTTCGAATATCATCTGCACTACTTCATTCCCGGGCAGTCCCAACCCTAAAATCCGGACAGCATCGCGGATACTCTGTGCAAACTTCGCAAAATTCTCCCCGTGGTCTTGCACCCGATAACAATGTTTGTGCTGCAGCTGCTCTCGCAATCGGCCAGGCACGCATGCGTCCAACACCCCCCGATGGAAAGACGCCACACTGCCGCCATCTCGTATAGTCCGCGCGACCCGCTCAGCCACAGACCCCCGACAATAGGGATACACGAGTTCGAGTAGGGTGCTATCCGACATCCCCGGGAAGTCGGACAGCTGAAACAAAATTTGGAAAAAGACCATCAATTTGTCCACGTCTAGTCCATCTACAACCGGAAGCTGCTGAATAATGGAAGACAGGGGGTTAGGTAATTTATTATAAGAAACGCTCGATCCGCCCGAGAGCGTCGGCAATTGAGCCGCCGGGTTCGGCGTCTGCGCTATGTCCATGTCAGGAGGCTGGGGAGAGCTCACGGAAAGCTGAGACTTCACAGGCTCGAAGCTCCGCAATGCTTTCGCCACTTGTTCCGAAATCAACTTCAGCGTGGCGCTGACTTCAGCAATTGTAGTTTGTGCGGACAAGTTCTCCAGTCGATGTTGCAGATGTTCCGCTCGTTGACGCACTCTCTGTCTTGCCCTGAGGCTGGAAGGGGCCGACTCCAAATCCTCCATCACCTCCCGCAATTCTCCCCACTTCTCCTGGCACAACTCAAGCTCGGCTGTCACATCAGTGACCTTTACGAGCGACGTCGCCCCTCCGGAGGAGAGGGCGTCTCTTAATTGCTTCCTCAAAGAAGCGACATCCCCTTGGGGCCTCCCACCCCGGGACTTAATCTCGAACTCCAACTCATGCTTCAAAAATAAATCAGGATTTATGACGCTCATGCCGCCAATGCTCTAATTATTTCCCACACGAACCACAGACAAACATGAAAACACCAATCACTAAACCAGGAAAACCTTGAGTACTGTTCTTCCATCAAGAGGACCCCCGGGTTCTCTAGCGCTGCGGAAACCTGGCCTATTCTGAACCATTCACTCCCATTACAGAAGGAGACAAGTGACAACCAACAATACTGAACACACATAACATCAAACATCAATTTGACACACACGTCGTACCAACACATACTTACAAAAAAAAACAACTAACAATCAAAATCATAATTCGGGAAATAGTACTCCAATATCAACAGGACATAAATCGGTGACGGTACCGACTTCCGATCGGGCCATACCGCATCCCGCTAATATCACACGCTAAACTCCGACCCCGAATCCACAACATTCTATCACACAGGCCACGCTTGAGACTCCCCGGCAGTACAACCTATCACATATTTCAAACACAAATGACCGCCTCCGTGGTGCGACCCGACTCACAAGTTATACAACCTACAACTAGCCTACACGGGCATGTACCTAAGAAAACAATGTCACAACAATCGCCTTAATATTTCCGAGTTTGCAAGCCCCGTCACACACCAGGACCCAAGGGTTCACCCTTAGAATGAACCACGCTCACTGCTACCATTTGTAACCCCTCTTTCCTTTTTATGCGTTTTTATTTATATTTAATTTTCTATTTCCTTATTTATTTATTTTTTTTTGAAAGAGAGGCCACAAGTTATTTAGAACTAGGCAGAGCCTAGAGAAGCCAAAATTGTGCTGGGTCCAGTATGACGGGACTTGCAATGAAACTCAGCTGTAATGTAACAATAACAATTTTTATTGTATCCCATCATTCGCTACATGTAGATGAAACCTTATCACATAATTATCACAAATAAATCCCACATATATCATAAATAAATAAGCCCCATGTTTTAATTGTGTGGAAAGACAAAGTCTGTATATCATTAACAAATATTTATATATATATATATATACATATGTGTGTATAGAATCTTGTTCAATAAATATATAATTCTCCCCCATTTTGTGACTAGCTTAACCTAGACTAAACATAACAACACATACAGAAACATAAGGCACATATACTCACAATTATACACCAATATTCTAAACACGAATGCACCTGCTTTGTAGGCAGTGTTACTACCATGCCCAGAAACCAGCAGTGATAAATGTTTGCCCATCAGCAACCCGTTTCTATTGAACTACATAAAGCGAAAACCCCAGAAAGGATGATAATCACTCATAACCCATAAGCAAGACCGGACCGCCCATATGTATAGAATTCCACTGATAATTGACCCCTCATGAGCATATGAAACTTTAAGTTCCTTCAACAGCATTAAATAAAAATTTAAAAAGAAACTACATCACCTGATTTTAAGTAATTGTTATACGGTTCTAAAATGTTAATTTGTTTTACAAATTCAGAAGGATTCAATTAATCAGTATATACTCTACAAGTAGGAAAATTAATCCGCAGATGCTTTACAAATTAAAAATAGTTAAACAGTATATGTTTTACAAGTAGAAAAATTAATCAGTAGATGCTCTACAAATTAAAAAAGTTAAACAGTATATGTTTTATAAGTAGAAAAATTAATCAGTAGATGCTTTACAAGAAAAATTAATCAGTATATGTTCCTTTGTAAAGTACAAAATTAATTAGTATATGCCCAGAAAAAATGTGCAAATTCTTTTCTGTTAAAAGCCGACTGGCTATATATATATATAAAATGAATTTACAATAAGGATGGTTGTGCCCTAGCAGCTGTGGGAGCGCGCCAGCATGTGGTTAACAAAGTTTGACAGGAATCTAACCTGCCTCAAGCTGCACCAACAGGTGCCAGGCAAAACTATGTCCCTTTTTATACCCCAGAAAACAGCCAAAAAGAAAACAAAAAACACCCCAGCCCTTAAATGTTAAACCCAAGGTGAATTTAATATCACTACATTCTGTTCCAGCCGGAACAGAATTTCTAACATGTCAAATAAATTTTGTAAAGAGTAAGATGCTGAATATATGCAACCTGTAAAATGTCTAAGTGTACAAATATCTCTGGCACGCTCCCCCAGTGCAGCACACAATTACAAACATTGCACTTAGTGTTAGGTAATTCAGTTATTAAAGTGTTCTTTGAAATTAACTCATAATGTTCAGAATGATGATCAGCTGACCCCCTTTATAGCAGACTGTCCGGCCACGTGGGCACATGGATTCAAAAGATTTTTACAGTAAAACAGGTGCACTGCCGGCCCGGCCCCAAAAGGAAAATAAAAGAGTGCATATCACCTTAATCGTGCTGACTCAGTGTTACATCTTGATCTGGTCACCGACTCCTTCTCCGAACAGAATAGTTTCTAATGGTCCATGGCTGATGCGGATGGAAGTCAATCAGCAAGGCCAAATCTCCGTCTTAATCGAGAACCCTGTTAATTCATAAAAATTAGAAAGATGTTCACAAAAAATGTACACCCAAGTTCAGGTAATTAACCTCAGAACGGGCCTTCAACCAACTCAAGATAAATGCACAAAGTTTCAGTAATAAAGTCTTTGCAACCTGCTTAAAGAGTGGAAAAGTCTGCCATGGAATAATTAATTTTAAAAATAAAAAGATTTTATTAAAAGGCGTAGTGTAAAAGTCATCAGCACAATCTCTACACGCCTCAACAGAAATTAACAGGTTAGCCAGCCACGTGGTGACACGATAATCGCTATTTGTCCAAAAAAGATCAAGCTTCAAAGCACTCACAGTATTAATAATGTTTTAACATTAATAATGTTTCCTCTACGGATGTTCTCACAAGTAATTTCTTTACTGTAAAGTTAATTAAAGAGCACACCGACAATCTGATGCATGAATGAGCATAGTTCATTACCTAACTACGCACTAACTTTTAGCCTCAAATTCATATAACATTCTACACATTTATCATGACAATGACAATTACAGTACCTCTCACACTATTATAGTAATAATAAAAGGAACAAGGGCTATATACTGAACATTAAGTAAATTTTCTTTTAATATAGAAAGTGTCGGATCGCACTCACACGCATATGTCCTTTTCATACGGTGCATACACCTTGTTATTAATTATTTATTTAATTCTAATTATTTTTGAACCCATACAATAATATAATATCTTACCGGGAGTCTCGTAAGTTTCAGCCAGCCATAATAGTTGAAGAAAAACTACGCAGTAACTATTCGGAGAGCAGAGCCGATGTATCTCGGAGTCGGGCAGTGAACTGAATACCGCTGTAACCGACTGAGCAAGCCGACCCCTTACTACGAGTTGCGCGCGCAACCGTACACTCTCACGTACACTTACGTAGCCGTACAAGGGTCATTCTGAATAACTGGCGATATTTTACAATTAAATATTCTAGAATTTTCAACGGCCGGAATAATACCGGCACACCCCCACCCCGAAAGGGCAACCCGGTTGCCCCACTCTGAAACTCGGGAGAGTACCCTGCAGTGTACCCCACTTCCCAAAAGCTGGTGGACTTCGTGGATATGGTGGCCCGGCGGTACTTGCTCTCAGGAGAACAGAGGCTCAGAAGGGAAAACGAAAGAGACGAAAGAAGACGTGTAGTATGTAAGTGTGTAGGTGCGGCACGCTGACCTGATCAGGGCCAGCCCACCGCAAAGAGGGACAGAGAAGAAAGACGAAAGAAAAGTTCGGGAGCTCCCTGAGTTCCGACCTCCTGAAGCTTGTCCACTCAAGCCAGAACACGATAGCCACCTTAACAGGGCCATTCGCCCTATATACCTACGGGGTAATTCTCTAATACCCCCATTCTACACAATGCCATCGCGGCACGGGGGAGAAGGGAAAAGGGGAGACGATGGTCTCCATGATGCCGTGGTCCCCCCTCTGGACCGGACGGGAAGCCATGCCAACTGTGACTATGGCACCTATCCAATATACATATAAGTTTTACATGTGTGCTCCAAGGGCATGCGGTGGACGATGTGCGTTACGAGGAGCCGGATCGACCCCGCGACGAACATCGTCCACCCTCCACTCTCTCTAACTCTTTTTTTTTTTTTTTTCTCTCGGTAAGGTTAGGAAAATCGGAAGGTGGATGGTCAAGGATGATTAGACGGTCATGGGCTGGGACTGAAGGTAAGGGCATGGCTCCCTCCGGACATAAGAACAGTTGGAGAAAACCAAGGCTCGCGCAGGCAGGGGCGCATCCCTGAAGTAGACGAACCCCACTGGGACTGTGGGAAACATCTACCTGCTACCCTATCATTCTCAATACCGCCCCCGGAGCACACCCTCTTAAAATTGACAACATCTCCACTCGCACAGAGACCACCATCATTCCCCCCCCCCTCAGCCCGTTTACCCTTTTCTAAATAATTTTAATTTTGAGATATGTGTAGTAATCTCTTTAGGATTACTACCCGGCTCTTCCAACCGCGCCGTCACTGGTGACGTGAATCCTAGGATACGGTATGGTCCCGACCAACGATAGCACAATTTAGCGGCTCTTTTGTCCGTGGCTGAGCTGATCGGATGGCTCTGGCAGTAGACCCAGTCGCCGGTCTGAAAGGGGTTCGGAATTCGCCCCTGATTGTATCGTCGACGGACCCGCTCGTGCGCTTGCAGCAAATTCTTCCGAGCCTCCCTCCGGACAATCGGGGGCAACATGCCCCTGTCTGCGACAGCGAAAGCAAACAACGCCTCTCAACTGTCCACCACGACCGCCGTTATTTCTCTCTGGCCGGGGTTGGGACTGAACGACCCGTCGTTCCACCACTCGGGGCTCGCCCGGACTGGCCCTCGGGACTCATCAATTGATTGTATAGCCCGGGATAACACGCACAGCTTCTCGAGGTCTTCATAACTCCACGGTCGCTCAGCAAAAATTAAACGAGATCTCTCCTGGGGAGTAACCCCTTCGAATATCATCTGCACTACTTCATTCCCGGGCAGTCCCAACCCTAAAATCCGGACAGCATCGCGGATACTCTGTGCAAACTTCGCAAAATTCTCCCCGTGGTCTTGCACCCGATAACAATGTTTGTGCTGCAGCTGCTCTCGCAATCGGCCAGGCACGCATGCGTCCAACACCCCCCGATGGAAAGACGCCACACTGCCGCCATCTCGTATAGTCCGCGCGACCCGCTCAGCCACAGACCCCCGACAATAGGGATACACGAGTTCGAGTAGGGTGCTATCCGACATCCCCGGGAAGTCGGACAGCTGAAACAAAATTTGGAAAAAGACCATCAATTTGTCCACGTCTAGTCCATCTACAACCGGAAGCTGCTGAATAATGGAAGACAGGGGGTTAGGTAATTTATTATAAGAAACGCTCGATCCGCCCGAGAGCGTCGGCAATTGAGCCGCCGGGTTCGGCGTCTGCGCTATGTCCATGTCAGGAGGCTGGGGAGAGCTCACGGAAAGCTGAGACTTCACAGGCTCGAAGCTCCGCAATGCTTTCGCCACTTGTTCCGAAATCAACTTCAGCGTGGCGCTGACTTCAGCAATTGTAGTTTGTGCGGACAAGTTCTCCAGTCGATGTTGCAGATGTTCCGCTCGTTGACGCACTCTCTGTCTTGCCCTGAGGCTGGAAGGGGCCGACTCCAAATCCTCCATCACCTCCCGCAACTCTCCCCACTTCTCCTGGCACAACTCAAGCTCGGCTGTCACATCAGTGACCTTTACGAGCGACGTCGCCCCTCCGGAGGAGAGGGCGTCTCTTAATTGCTTCCTCAAAGAAGCGACATCCCCTTGGGGCCTCCCACCCCGGGACTTAATCTCGAACTCCAACTCATGCTTCAAAAATAAATCAGGATTTATGACGCTCATGCCGCCAATGCTCTAATTATTTCCCACACGAACCACAGACAAACATGAAAACACCAATCACTAAACCAGGAAAACCTTGAGTACTGTTCTTCCATCAAGAGGACCCCCGGGTTCTCTAGCGCTGCGGAAACCTGGCCTATTCTGAACCATTCACTCCCATTACAGAAGGAGACAAGTGACAACCAACAATACTGAACACACATAACATCAAACATCAATTTGACACACACGTCGTACCAACACATACTTACAAAAAAAAACAACTAACAATCAAAATCATAATTCGGGAAATAGTACTCCAATATCAACAGGACATAAATCGGTGACGGTACCGACTTCCGATCGGGCCATACCGCATCCCGCTAATATCACACGCTAAACTCCGACCCCGAATCCACAACATTCTATCACACAGGCCACGCTTGAGACTCCCCGGCAGTACAACCTATCACATATTTCAAACACAAATGACCGCCTCCGTGGTGCGACCCGACTCACAAGTTATACAACCTACAACTAGCCTACACGGGCATATACCTAAGAAAACAATGTCACAACAATCGCCTTAATATTTCCGAGTTTGCAAGCCCCGTCACACACCAGGACCCAAGGGTTCACCCTTAGAATGAACCACGCTCACTGCTACCATTTGTAACCCCTCTTTCCTTTTTATGCGTTTTTATTTATATTTAATTTTCTATTTCCTTATTTATTTATTTTTTTTTGAAAGAGAGGCCACAAGTTATTTAGAACTAGGCAGAGCCTAGAGAAGCCAAAATTGTGCTGGGTCCAGTATGACGGGACTTGCAATGAAACTCAGCTGTAATGTAACAATAACAATTTTTATTGTATCCCATCATTCGCTACATGTAGATGAAACCTTATCACATAATTATCACAAATAAATCCCACATATATCATAAATAAATAAGCCCCATGTTTTAATTGTGTGGAAAGACAAAGTCTGTATATCATTAACAAATATTTATATATATATATATATATATACATATGTGTGTATAGAATCTTGTTCAATAAATATATAATTCTCCCCCATTTTGTGACTAGCTTAACCTAGACTAAACATAACAACACATACAGAAACATAAGGCACATATACTCACAATTATACACCAATATTCTAAACACGAATGCACCTGCTTTGTAGGCAGTGTTACTACCATGCCCAGAAACCAGCAGTGATAAATGTTTGCCCATCAGCAACCCGTTTCTATTGAACTACATAAAGCGAAAACCCCAGAAAGGATGATAATCACTCATAACCCATAAGCAAGACCGGACCGCCCATATGTATAGAATTCCACTGATAATTGACCCCTCATGAGCATATGAAACTTTAAGTTCCTTCAACAGCATTAAATAAAAATTTAAAAAGAAACTACATCACCTGATTTTAAGTAATTGTTATACGGTTCTAAAATGTTAATTTGTTTTACAAATTCAGAAGGATTCAATTAATCAGTATATACTCTACAAGTAGGAAAATTAATCCGCAGATGCTTTACAAATTAAAAATAGTTAAACAGTATATGTTTTACAAGTAGAAAAATTAATCAGTAGATGCTCTACAAATTAAAAAAGTTAAACAGTATATGTTTTATAAGTAGAAAAATTAATCAGTAGATGCTTTACAAGAAAAATTAATCAGTATATGTTCCTTTGTAAAGTACAAAATTAATTAGTATATGCCCAGAAAAAATGTGCAAATTCTTTTCTGTTAAAAGCCGACTGGCTATATATATATATAAAATGAATTTACAATAAGGATGGTTGTGCCCTAGCAGCTGTGGGAGCGCGCCAGCATGTGGTTAACAAAGTTTGACAGGAATCTAACCTGCCTCAAGCTGCACCAACAGGTGCCAGGCAAAACTATGTCCCTTTTTATACCCCAGAAAACAGCCAAAAAGAAAACAAAAAACACCCCAGCCCTTAAATGTTAAACCCAAGGTGAATTTAATATCACTACATTCTGTTCCAGCCGGAACAGAATTTCTAACATGTCAAATAAATTTTGTAAAGAGTAAGATGCTGAATATATGCAACCTGTAAAATGTCTAAGTGTACAAATATCTCTGGCACGCTCCCCCAGTGCAGCACACAATTACAAACATTGCACTTAGTGTTAGGTAATTCAGTTATTAAAGTGTTCTTTGAAATTAACTCATAATGTTCAGAATGATGATCAGCTGACCCCCTTTATAGCAGACTGTCCGGCCACGTGGGCACATGGATTCAAAAGATTTTTACAGTAAAACAGGTGCACTGCCGGCCCGGCCCCAAAAGGAAAATAAAAGAGTGCATATCACCTTAATCGTGCTGACTCAGTGTTACATCTTGATCTGGTCACCGACTCCTTCTCCGAACAGAATAGTTTCTAATGGTCCATGGCTGATGCGGATGGAAGTCAATCAGCAAGGCCAAATCTCCGTCTTAATCGAGAACCCTGTTAATTCATAAAAATTAGAAAGATGTTCACAAAAAATGTACACCCAAGTTCAGGTAATTAACCTCAGAACGGGCCTTCAACCAACTCAAGATAAATGCACAAAGTTTCAGTAATAAAGTCTTTGCAACCTGCTTAAAGAGTGGAAAAGTCTGCCATGGAATAATTAATTTTAAAAATAAAAAGATTTTATTAAAAGGCGTAGTGTAAAAGTCATCAGCACAATCTCTACACGCCTCAACAGAAATTAACAGGTTAGCCAGCCACGTGGTGACACGATAATCGCTATTTGTCCAAAAAAGATCAAGCTTCAAAGCACTCACAGTATTAATAATGTTTTAACATTAATAATGTTTCCTCTACGGATGTTCTCACAAGTAATTTCTTTACTGTAAAGTTAATTAAAGAGCACACCGACAATCTGATGCATGAATGAGCATAGTTCATTACCTAACTACGCACTAACTTTTAGCCTCAAATTCATATAACATTCTACACATTTATCATGACAATGACAATTACAGTACCTCTCACACTATTATAGTAATAATAAAAGGAACAAGGGCTATATACTGAACATTAAGTAAATTTTCTTTTAATATAGAAAGTGTCGGATCGCACTCACACGCATATGTCCTTTTCATACGGTGCATACACCTTGTTATTAATTATTTATTTAATTCTAATTATTTTTGAACCCATACAATAATATAATATCTTACCGGGAGTCTCGTAAGTTTCAGCCAGCCATAATAGTTGAAGAAAAACTACGCAGTAACTATTCGGAGAGCAGAGCCGATGTATCTCGGAGTCGGGCAGTGAACTGAATACCGCTGTAACCGACTGAGCAAGCCGACCCCTTACTACGAGTTGCGCGCGCAACCGTACACTCTCACGTACACTTACGTAGCCGTACAAGGGTCATTCTGAATAACTGGCGATATTTTACAATTAAATATTCTAGAATTTTCAACGGCCGGAATAATACCGGCACAGTAGGGTATCATATCTCCGACACATTCAAGGTGCAGGTTCCAGTCCCCCATGCGTTCAGCTTTAATGAAATTTTTCATTAGGGTACACATACGGAAGTATTGAATCCATAGCATAGCTGTTGGGCCACTATTCTCAATTTTCTTCAGCATTGGTGAAAATTTGACAGTCACTGCATGGAACACCGGATCATCATGTGCCCTCAGAATAATGGATTTTTCAGGAGAATTAATAACTGTATCCAGTGCAGACAGTTCTTCCAGTGTCAAATCCAACCGTTCAATAATTCAACCAGCCAAAGCAGCATGAGTGAGGGTGTGCGCTCGAACAGCCCTGGCATACGCATGTCCAGACAGGATCTTATCAACACTGTTTTCAGCGTAAACCATGCAAAACAGCTCTTTCAATCCACTCCCAGGCATAATCGTCCCCATCGCACCCATAAATGACATTAACAGGTGGAAGCCTCCAAGCCTCACAACGACGCTGCTTATCTCTGGAATAGAGTCATTTGCTACCACATCCCGGGCCTTCCAATACAGAGGCTGGTCATAAGTGACGACACATGTTTTCTGATTCAGTACCTTACATTCATCAATTGCAGCCAGTGTGGATGTATATACTGGTGCGTACTCGCTAGGAGGTGCGTTTATGAAAGGGAGGCATACTATTTTAGAACATTCATATTTCTCACCATGTGTCCCCAGCTCCATGAAACCATTCCAGCCTGGTACTGATGATGAGTACGATGAGTTCTTGCCATAAAGCCAGGCGACATCAGACGCAGACAGCACAACATCCTGTAAACAGCTGATGTTATGTTCTTCACTTTGACGGTTTTTAATCCTCCATTGGTTGGTCTGTGATACAACTTTACTCTCACAATGCCAGCTGTGTCGATCAAGTCGGATGCTGATATATGCGCTTTCAAGCGAGCTACATCTCTTTCGCAGGTTACTGCTTCTCGAGGGGTCACTGCCATAATTTCTCCCATGGCGTGGAAGGTGCCATGCCCATCCAATGTGTTCACATTAAAGTCAGCATTGTCGAAGATAAACTGACTGAATGGACTGGCTGACTCTTCGATTTTGGTCTTCTCAGCCTGCAGAACGTAGGATCCTTCAAGCCTAGCAGCTTCCGTGTAAGGAGCTGACAATCCTAAAGTGGCTAGAAGGTTCAGCAAATGTCTGGATCCAAACTTTTTGTAGATGTATGTGGCTACTGCGATCATTATGGAAGATAAGAAAGATCTTGGCCGCACGGCTATCATTATGGCATGCGCTAGAGCAAGGCATTTAATCTTCCATGAATTCAGGGAGTTCCGTTTGTTTGTCAAAATTATAGTGTGCCGTAGGAGAAGCAGAGTTTCAGGTACAGCAGAATGGGAATCACCCAAAAAATTATCGATCGGAGGGTAAGCGACAGTGCTGAACATTTTGGAGCGAATATCCTCTAAAATAATTTTTCCAGGTGTTTTAACAACCCGGAGCCTTTCTTCTTTTGGGTCTTCTTCTTTTTCGTTCACGTACCAGTTGTCTGACAAAATTTTGTGGCCAGTGTTCTTGAAACAGATGATACTCTCTCTGTTGGGTGAATCAGAGATGATTATGTCCTCTTCGTATTTTCCCTCCAGACGTCTTTTCAGAGTTTTTGGATGTGGACGACAGTCTTCAGGTACCAGATCAAGCAACTGCCCAACGGAAAACTGGCATTCCTCACTACTGTCTTCGAGAAACTTGTATATAATTTCCATGGCTTCGTCGATGTGGGTACCTGGACGGTGTCCCCTTTTTTGGACACGTCAAGGTAATTGATAAAATGTTTGAAGACACTTTTGGTGGTATTCTGCATTAACTGCTACTAAATCTGTGTTCAGATTATCCAACTGGGAAACGCGGTCTTCAATGTTTTGTCCCCACTCATCGCCTCGCTTTCTTGCATACACCAAAATCATGTTTGCTACATCACGAAGCGTCACTTTAACTGCACAATTGCGCCTGTTGAATGGCAACTTGGCCTGTCTTTTCCTGTATTCTTCAGTAATCACATCCTCACATAAAAAGCACTTATTGTTGAAGTCAAATTGCAGCCTTTCTGATCGGGTCGGTCTAGGGGAGGGCCCAGGAGTGTCATGTCCGCGATGTAATGAAGCCTTAATCATTCCCTCATTATTGTACGTTTTTTGACAAGCGCTGTGAACTGTCACTTGCTCCACCCTTTTCAGGAACTGTTCATATGCAGACTTTTTCTGTTTGATACTAGATTCGAGAAGTCTGGCAACACCTTTCGTTTTAACTACATTTGCTTCACCTTCTGCCAAACTATTTTGGCAGATGAAACACAGTCCTGCCTCTGTGGAAGATGCCATAGTAACACTACGTAATCGTAAGTCACACACGAATGCGTTGTGGTTACATTATAATATAATATTATTATATCCGGTTATATTATTATTTTACGGCACTCCACGAATAGAACGAACACACGAATCATAAGTCACACGAACGCGTTGTGGTTACATTATAATATAATATTATTATATCCTGTTATATTATTATTTTACGGCACTCTCACGAACACACGAATCATAAGTCACACACGAACGCGTTGTGGTTACATTATAATATAATATTATATCAGGTTATATTATTATTTTACGGCACTCTCACGAACAGAACAAACACACGAATCATAAGTCACACACGAACGCTTGTGGTTACATTATAATATAATATTATTATATCCGGTTATATTATTATTTTACGGCACTCTCACGAATAGAACGAACACACGAATTGTAAGTCACACACGAACGCGTTGTGGTTACATTAAAATATAATATTATTATATCCGGTTATATTATTATTTTACGGCACTCCCACGTATAGAACGAATGCACGAGCATTAGACACCTTCAATGGCTACAACACAACTGCTTCTTTCCTTCCTTGAGTTCCCTTCCAAACTGCTCTCCTCTCTATACCGCACTGTCATTGTCAACGGCTAAAAATAGCCCAGGCAGGAAGGGAGGGTGACTCACCGACCGACCAGTCTCCCAAGGTCTCCACACTCTCCTCCTAAATTTATCAGTTTAGAGACACCTACCATTACTACCATTATTATCCATATAGAAATGTTGAAAGATGAAAGTTACTAGGGAAAAACCTGCATTTTTCGCAGTTTTTCGATATTTTGAAAATTTTTTTGAAACTTTGAAGCGCTATATCTCGGTACGTATTTGGTTTAAAAAAACGTTTAACCAGTGCAAATTGTAGGAAATTTAATACTCTTTAACTTTTGTAATGGAGTGTTTTCGGCTAGAACTCGTCGTTTAGGAGTTATAAGAAAAAAACTGAAAAAAGTCTGAAAATTTCGAGGTTTTTCGGCTGCCCTGAAGTTCGCATAGGGTTCTCGAATTGGAAAACTTGGATTCTACACCACAGACTACCCACATACAACATAGTAAAAGATCATTAACTTCGGACCTTTTTCCAGGTAACCCCAATTTTAAGTACAGGGTGACTGGACTACAGGAGTAACGCTGCCTAAAAAGGAAACAGCATAAATGTAACAAAAGGCCTATGCAAAGAAGTTCTAGAGACTGTTACACCTGACCTGTGGAAAAAGTGTATCGAACATGGGCAAAAAATCGAAAATGATTACTGGGAAAAAGATAATCTAGCAGAACTTCCAGTTGTGCAACCAATAATTATAGACCTACAATATGATTCAGATTCTGAAAGTGATATTGAATTCGATTTTGATGGAGACCTGTCTGATAAAAAAAAAAAACACTCATGAGAAAAAGCTGATGGGAAATGGTAAAATTGGATCTGGCTGTTTTCTGCAAAGTCTGTCAGCTGTTCGAAGACGGCGCTAAATAGATGATAGATGTGGCAACATCGCAGTCTCCCCACTAGAACGGGCGTTGGCTCTGCAGCGCCGTTCTACTGCCAACGGTAGGGACAAAAACTTTTGTACAAATAAAATTTTGTTTACGTGTACTAAGTGTATACAAATATTTGGCTTTATTCCATTCGTTCTCTTCATGTCTTTAAGATGTTAGTATCACTTTAAACGGATTTTTTCCACCTCAAATTACGATTTTTGTAAGGGTTTTGAAAATTAACAGCAACTAATAAAGTAAACAAATAAAATTCTGAAAATTTAGGATTATATTTACAAAGGTCCTATCTGTACTGTGTAAAAATTTGAAAACAATCGAATGAGCCGTTTTTTTACAACAACTGTTTGAACTTCACTTTTAGTTGGAAACTGTGAAAAAACTGGTACTTTTTCTACATTTTACTTGATAGATATTTTTTTACGATACATAAAATTTTTTTAACGATACCACAAAAAATATAAATAAACAAGGTTTAGTTTAACGTTTATTTGAACAGAATCGGATAGGCCGTTCTCGAGATTTAGGACTTTAAACTCGAGTC
The DNA here is from genome assembly GCA_034769895.1 of Magicicada septendecula. Taxonomy (NCBI): domain Eukaryota; kingdom Metazoa; phylum Arthropoda; class Insecta; order Hemiptera; family Cicadidae; genus Magicicada; species Magicicada septendecula. The sequence goes on from CM068367.1 coordinate 235,563,949, forward strand.
TACATACTTTTTCCCCAACAGTAGTAACTCTGGAAATATGGAATGGAAACTAATCAAAAGTGATATCAAAACAATCAGTGTTCCATCAGAAATTCAAAGATACTTGTATCTTGAAGATCAAAGATCATATAAAAAAGTTACAACAATTTTAAGAAAATTGTATGCAAGATGTTAGAAGTTTGTTTATTTTGAGGCTCAGAGAGAACCATAGTAACTCAAGATGATACAGTTTAAACTAATGAAAGCTAAGTTATAGGCCTTAGCAACGGACATGTGATAAAAATAATTGGAAATTCCATTATTAGAACTGAACGAGAAAGGATAATATAAAAAAACGAGAGACCAATCTAAAATATTTCGAGTGTAATAACAGTTAATGTAATTAAAGTTAAATCATTTTAAAAGATCGAATGTTTAGAAGAAAGAAGTAAACCATTATTCGAAAGAAGGAAGCCGATTAACATATGAAGAAATAAATTCAATGTATCCAGGAAGGGAAGTATTTTTGCTAATAACTAAACTGAAGAAGTTACCTTAGTGTCCCAAGTTTACACTTGACAAAGAAAATTTTTACACTTTTTGTTAAAATTATATTTTAACTTTCACTTGGAAAATAATTAATAAACAGTCTTATTTCATGGTAAAAACTATTAATGTATGGTAATATGACCATTTAATGTGTATTAAACATTGAAAATACGTAGTTCAACATAACCTAAAGACACTGAACATTGTAAAGTTAGTAATAAACTCTTGTTAAGACACTCTGTATTTAATTCTAAGTCAATGTATTTTGGTACTTTTCCGAAGATCATTGTAGTTTATATCGTAGCCAAAAGGACCTAACGTAAAACAGTTTTAAGTGTATCTTATTTAGCAATTATTAAAACCCAAATATTTTATACCCTGGGAGGAGGTGGGAGTAACTGCTGCCATTCTGAGCAAATTTAAAGAACAGCCAGCAAGACTTTGTTAATAATTATATCGTTCTTTTACCAACATTTAATAAGGAGAATAAAGGATTTGACTTTATATAATATTGAAAACTTTCTCAAGTGAAACTTACTTGTCTGTTTTGTATGTAGAACGCGTTTCGGCGTCGTGTTCGCCTTCTTCAGCTTTGCGACAGACTGCCAGTACCTAGTAACGTTTGTTGGTTGGAAGGTATAGTGGGGGTGGTGTATAGATGAAGGGGATTGGCGCGGGGATCCGAATTATTGTTTGTTTTGTGTATAACTGTGTCGAAAAGTGTATGTGATTTATATTGCAATTGGTCGTTTAGTATGTTGTTTGGTTGTGTTGTGTGGTGTTTGTATATTTCGTACTGTTCAGCTGTGTTGAGTTTTCGCCCTTTGGGTAAGAGGTGTAATATTTCAAGATTAGTATCTATGTTGGTGTAGCTATGGTTATGTGTGTGTATGTGTGTGGCAAACGCAGAATGTATATTGTTGTTGGAAAGGGCCTTTAAGTGTTTGAGTTAAATAACACCATATAAAAGGTTTTCTTTTCTAGATTTGAATCTGCCTTACTGAGAATTAGTATTCATAGTATTATATTAAATGAAAGATATAAAAAAATAAAAATTAGAAGGAAAGAGAAACCCTTGTGATATATGCAATATTAATTACAGATTAACCAATACATTTTATTTGCAACATACGATTGCAAATTGGCACTCAACAAACGTTACCCTGACAACATAATAATCCTTAAAATTACTGAAATTTTATAATAAAAAACTACCTTTTCTTAATGTGTATGTTACAAATTGACTCAACCAACGCGTGGCTAGTAAACCATACGATAGAGATCATTGTTTATTACGTTACAATATACATGGAACAGTTCATCCTTAGAACTTTTTATTACCATTACCATTTCTCACATCACTTTCATCATTTTGTGTGTGATTGTAGTATTTTTTCTTTCTTTCTTTCTTTCTTTCTTTCTTTCTTTCTTTCTTTCATGTGTTTTTTATAATGTAATTTTTCAATTTTGTTCATCGTTTTCCTCCTTTTAGCGTAACATTGTATGGTGGTGGCACCGTAAAGATTTGTGGTACAAAATCCTGTACAGTAACATGCTGGACCGTTCAAGTGGTAATAGTTAATGACTGACAAGAATGTTGGTGTTAATGGTAGTGTACAGTTGATTACTTGGGGCACTAAAAATACAAACTGAAGGCAACACGGTAATAAGCAAAAATTATCTGGTACCATATTATTGGTTATGATAGGTAGGAATGTAGGTTAATAGGCTTGTATGTGTGTATTTATACTAATATAATACACAATAATATAAATACAAATAAGAATAGACATATTGATGATTGTAATAGAAGTAATACATAAATATTCCTCTAACTTCATTGGTGGCAATAGTGACTTGTAAAACTAACACACTGGCAAAAATATCCTGATGTATGAAAAGCATACTGAGCATACTGTTTTGAATATCAAGGGTTACAGTTTTGTGGTAGCACATCATACTAGCAAGAAATGATTTAGTGGTAAAGTGGGTATTTACTGTGTTTTTTGGTACTAATGCGGAATCATACAACAAAGGTGTTTTATAATTCTACTTATAGTAGAATTACATTATGAATGTTAACTCTAATCCAGTTTCCTTTAGTTAGTAAATTAACAAGACTGCCATAATAAAGACATTATCAATTAACATGATTTGAAACCGGAAACATATTCTGGATTTTTATAAAGGACAAAATCCTGTACAATAACATGCTGGACTGTTCAAGTGGTAATAGTTAATGAATGAGACAAGAATATTAGTGTTAACAGTAGTGCACCATTGGTTACTTTGGGCACTAAAAGTACAAACCGAAGGCAACATGGTATTAAGCAAAAATTATCTATTACCATATTATTGGTTATGATAGATAGGAATGTAGGTTAGTAGGCTTGTATGTGTGTATTTATACTAAGGGAATACTATTGGGTACAGGCATATAATATAAATAAAAATAAAAATAGACATATTGATGATTGTAATAGAAGTAATACATAAATATTCCTCTAACTTCATTTGTGGCAATAGTGACTTGTCAAACTAACACACTGGCAAAAATATCCTGATGTAGGAAAAGCATACTCAGCATACTGTTTTGAATATCAAGGGTAACAGTTTTGTGGTAGCACAGCATACTAGCAAGAAATGATTTAGTGGTAAAGTGGGTATTTACTGTGTTTTTTGGTACTAATGCGGAATCATACAACAAAGGTGTTTTATAATTCTACTTATAGTAGAATTACATTATGAATGTTAACTGTAATCCAGTTTCCTTTAGTTAGTAAATTAACAAGACTGCCATAATAAAGACATTATCAATTAACATGATTTGAAACCGGAAGCATATTCTGGATTTTTATAAAGGACATCTGTTTTTAATATCAAATTAATGAGGTTTAAATAATTCTAATTCTGAAATATCTACAGAAAACTGTACTTTCCTTTAAGTGGTTATCAAGCATAACATAATCACTTAACAGATTTAGCAATTCTATATAATGTCCCTTGTTTATAGAGTCAGCAGACTATGAGTGGGAGCTTCTGCTATACCATGACACGAGTTATTAATCCATGTTTGTTGTTACAACCTTATTGTACAGCTTTACAGATATTTCAGTAGTTGATTTAATTGGCAGTCTAGTCTTCTTCACCCTAATGTGAAAGTTCAGAACTTACTCTAATATGGCCTAGAGAGTTGTCATGTGTTGAAATAGATATTGGCAATCATCGATATATACTATATGGATCGCGTGCTGCATTCACTGAATTCAGTCTGACCACTACATCAGTGGTGGGCAAGAACACTGCGTATGCTATATACTGTACCTGTACAAAGTCTGACTTTTCTGCTTTGTTACAGCTTTTGTTGCTTTAGTGGAGCACATTTTGCGTTAAATGGTATGGCTATATCATTTTAACAATAAATGATTCCAAAGTTGGGGGAGGTTTTTAATAAGTTCTTTTCCAAAATAAACACATTTGTTTCACTGTAAGATTTCAGTATTCTGACACATTATTTCAGTTTATCGCCAAGTTGTTTGTGTTTATAAACAGTTCTGTTGCATTCTTATTTATTAACATTTAATATTGAAGCCAGACGAATAAAGATAAGAATAAGGGAAACAAAGAATAAAAGACGTGAGCCGTAAACTTTAAAATGTTTATTGCGTAAAAGAAGCTGGTGTATACGCTCACCATGGTCGTTAAAGTGTTCAATAAGCAATGCTAATTTACATTAATTTTTTTTATTTTATTTAATTAGCTATGTATTAAATGTATAAAAATTTTTACATTAAACATAACTAAATAATACAATAATTTAACTTTTAGCAGACACCAACCTTAGAGAAGGTAGCTGCAGCAGTTCTTTCCTTAGCAATATCATAGCACAAGATTTTGTAAAATAATGTCACTATTAATTTGATAAGTTTCGCTTCATGACTGTTTTCAGAAAAATCATTGTTTGAAATATGTTTTCTAAACACTGTGCCGGCAAAGTTTTGCAAGCTGATATAATCATTTTTTGATATTAAGTTTACTGTCAGATATAATCAATAAATTATACATATATTTTACAATCTTTAAAACACCTGATGACACTCTAATTAATTTTCCACTTGATACTGTAACCCTCCTTTTATTTGTGTAACAGTTTTATGAATTTTTATTTTTGTTAAAGGGGGTTACTTAATATTTAAGACTAGGCTGAAGGCCTAGAAGGAAGCATAAGGTGTGCTGGGTCCAATGAGATGGGACTTGCAATTAATACTCTCTATTAACAAGATAACAACGTTTATTGTGTGCTAGACAATTACGCTTACATTGTGGTTGCCCCGAATAATTATGAGGTAACAAATAATAGACACATAATTTAACATACACAATTCATATAAATCACAGAACATCATAAATCACGGGTACAATTATACATATTATGTTACAACACAAATAAGCCACCCCAATACCAGGGATAAAAAAAGATGATTCTGAATATAAAATAATAATTCATATAAAATAAAATGTTTAATATAAAGAAAATAAAAAGACAATGACACGACAAACGACGACATGACCTAACCCAAGTGATTGACCAAATAAAAAGAACCAGAAGAAAGGAACAACGAAACTAAACAAGAATAAAACCAAATAAGAAAGTGATTGACCCAACAAAAGGAAGGAATTGAATGAATCAATGCCACATATTAAAATGAACCCCAAAGGAGAAGGTGGAGAACCAAGATATAAATCAAATACACTGAAGGTGAAGAAGGAGGAAAATGAAAAAGAAACAAGCCCAAGATAAAGGAGTAGGGGGAAAATGACAGTTCTAACGCGGAAGTGACGTCACACGGCGGGAAATTCAAAAATTGTGGTGGTGGGGGTAACCATGCGGCAGTAGTCTGTCGGCCATGTTGTCGTCGTCGCCGCCTAAAGTGGGGTAATGTGTGCGTTGATTGGCAGAGGCGTGGCTATGTTCGCCGTTCGCCGTTCGCCATTGACGTCGTCATCGTCGCTGGGCGGCGGCCTGGCGGTGGCTTGATGGCCGCCCGTCGTGGTGGGGGCGACGGGGGCCATGTTGGAAAAGGTGCGATGTTGTCGAGTGGTGTAAGAGTGTAGTGGTTAAGGTACGGCCTGGTTGCCGATTCGTGCGTGTGTTATAGTGTATGGTTATGTATATGTAAGGGGTTTTTCCGGAAGTTCGGCCATGTTGGAAAAGCGTCGTCGGTGTTGCCAACTGTTGTCGGCTCGGTGTTATAGTGTACGGGTTGAATGTATGTTTCGCCATTGTTGCCAACTCGGTGTTAAAGTGTACTGGTTTCGTATATATTTACCCTGCCGTGCCGATATCGTCGATGTTGTGTATAAACATGGTTACTCCCACCACCACAATTTTTGAATTTCTCGCCGTGTGACGGTCCACGTTAGAACTGTCATTTTCCCTGTAAGAAATACACATGATATTCAGTGTTCGATTCACTTATCTGAACGATTGCATTGTTGACAACTGTGTGTCTATGTGTTAAGTAAATTGTAGTATGCGAAAAGGATAGTTGAAAATAAACACTTATACAATGAAAAAAATATGTACAAGTTTATTACAAATATAAACATAAAAGAAAAAAATAACTATTTTACAATTAATATTTACAAATATATAAACATAAAAATATATACAAATTTATACATTTCGCAATCAGGTATTTTTTTTTTACAAGTCTCCATCCGGGTGGTTAATTTCCTACAACTAATATTTACAAATATATAAACATAAAAAATATTATACAATAAAAAAATATATACAAATTTAAACATTTCACAATCAGGTATTTTTTTTTTTTTTAAAAAGTCTTCATCCGGTGGTTAATTTCCATCTGTAACAAAAAAGTAAGAGTATTAGTGACATGTGGTTGTTACAAGTAGGATGGATTACTAAAACCTTTATTAACACTGTAATATACCTTAAATATGCATACGCCCATAAAACGTACGATTCGACTTTCCGAATACGTACATCCTGCATTGTGGGCATGCGGGTGGTGTCCCCTCCATCGCTACCGCCTGGAACCAGTTGAGGACGCATCGGTAATGGTATGTATGGCCACATACCAAACCAAGGAGCCTCTGCCCGTCATTGTATGATTCTATGCATATACTGCATGTATTGTGTGGAGGAATCATACCTTGAACAGGACAGGGCTCACCGCGACGCCAACACCATGTCGGTAGACTCCTTCTAAGAAGGAGTCTCAATGTTGTTGGGTCATCGTGCGTCCTCGGTTCGGTTGCGTGTAGCACTTCAAAGAAGACGGGTAGCGCGTCTTCTGGAGGGGTCCACAAACGGGGATCTCTCCGCAATAGTTGCTGCTGCTGTTGCTGATAAATGGGCTGTGGGCGTGGTTGAGGTTGCATCTGCGGTGGTGGCGGTGGTGACGGTGGTGGTGATTGCGGTGGCGTAATCGGTTGTGGTTGTGGAGGTGGCGGCGGCGCTGGTATCGGGCGAATGTCACTAAAAATAAAAAAAACATAGAAATTATGTATAATCGCAAATAAAACAAAGCAGTATGTACGCATAAGAAGATGACTTACATATTTATGTCGAGGACTTCTACATCGTCATCATCACTGTCACTATCATCATTACCGTTCGGATTTAATTCAAGCGTATCAGCATCGCTTTGATTGTCCTCCACCTCCATAACTTCACCTTCTTCTGTGGGCTCGACATTACTGAAACAAAAAAAAAGGAACAATTTTATTACCTGATTTAAACGTAAGAGAACAAATGAATGTTAATTAAAAACAAACGTACCGACTCGTACCGGGTCGAGGGTGAAATACCGCCACTCCTGCAGCTAGAGCATCGCTGAAAAAAAAGTATAAATTGAACACATGAGGTAAACGCAATAGTATAAGACTTTGTTGTTAATGAAAACTGACTTACCGCAACACACTAGCCTGTAATCGAAATAACGCGCGTTTAAAACATTGCAGGCTGTTTGGAGATAGGGGACGACGACAATCTGCAGCAGCAGCAACAGCACCAGTCGGAGCGTTAGCATCACTTAAAAAAAAAACATGTATGAAATGAACACTGGAGGTAAAACGTAAGAGCACAGGAGTTTATTAATGAAAATTGTCTTACCGACTCGTGCCAGGTTGCGGAGATTGGGGACGAATTACAGCAACAGCGGGAGCAGCAGCATCATTGCTGAAAAAAAAAAATAAATTGAACACTGGAGGTAAAAAGAAAACACAAAAGTACAAAAGTTTATTAAAATGACAATTGTCTTACCGACTCGAATCAGGTTCTGGAGATACGGGAGAATCAGTGGTGACAGGTGCCTCGTCGGTATCACTGAAATAAAAAAAAATATATATATAATTGAACACCGGAGGTAAACCCATTAGGACAAGAGTTTATTAATGAAAACGGTCTTACCGACTCGAGCCGGGTCCTGTCAAAGCACGACGTAACCGTTGTGAACTATAAAAAAAAAAAAAAAACACATCAATCGAATGGAATATTTGTGCATTATAAATAAAGAAAAAAATGTTATATTTACCATCGTACTCGACGTTGCTCTGCTGTCTTATTTTTCACAATTTTCTTGTTGTTCATTCTGTAAAACGTATCAAAAGTTGTAAAATAAGTAAATAAAGAACATAAAGTTAATGTGTGTGTGTGTGTGTAATGCTGAACATCATCTTTACCGTTAGTTATCGGTCCGTGTACTTTCTCTTTTTTGCCTTAGGACCAGCAGCGTCGTTGGTTATTGCTGCTATCATGTAATGCCCGTACGCGAGTGTACTTACACCGTCGTCCAGTACATACCTCTTATCATCATAAGGAGACAGGGAAAGTTTTGTTATACGTTGCGTGTACAGCTTATGATGATTGCTTCGTATACAGTCAGCAGAGGTGAATACGGTACGACTGTCAAAAAGACACTCGCTGTACAATTGATGTCGTAACCTTTTTTTTATTGCCGTCCTTGGCACACCTTTCGCCACCTTTTTGTCGGTGCGGTCGGACAACAAGAGCGAGTAACACTTCGCCCTGAGTCCGACAAATTCCCTGATGGGTTTTCCATTGGTCTCATCCTTGAACTTCCCCACGACTTTTTTGTTGTCGTCGCAATGACAAGGATGATCCACGGGATAGTCCGATGTGTCAAAAAGGTGGAGATCCTCTTTCATATCTGAGTACAAATCGTCAGTCTGAATGCTGTAAAGCAAACTGTCTGTGTCAGTCATTAGTAAGGTCAATCGTTGTCCGTACTTGGCGACAGCGTACCGATAATGAAAATTGTACATTATCAATTTGCTGACATCGAGTACTGTGAAGCCGACGTACACCGGACGGGAAAGGAATATCGTCCTATTTCGTAAGGCCAGTCCGACCAAGTTATCGGTGTAGCGGATCATACGCTTTAGCCGAGGATTGGAAACAATTTTCTGCAGCCGTTGTTCGTTAGAGACTAGTTGGAAGTCTATTCGTTTCCTCACGTTCTCCAGCGATTTCCCATAGACGGCGTTGACCATCAGTTTGAAAAAATCCTTTTCGAAACTGTTGGTGGCTGCTGCTCTCTTTTGCGTGTTGAAATCGATAAACGGTTTCATCCACGCTCTCTGTTTAAAACTCAACACCCTATGTATCGCTTTCAATTCTAAACCGAGACTCAGATACAATTTTAAATTTCGAAAATGAAGAACGTAATTTTGCTTGTCGTCCAAAGTCGTCAGCAACTTGGGAACGGACGACGAAGGCGTTTCCGATCCGCTATACCCTTTTGTATAGTGCAGTCGTGTGTGGAGTCGTCGAGAGTACGGTGAAAGTACGTCAGGATGGACACAGGAACGGACGGGTGCCAATGGATAATCGGAATGGAGGTCATGAAGTTCAGGTGGATAGTGTAAGTCGACCTCGAGTATGTAGCCCATGTCACCGTCATCGCACAGAGTACGCACGTCCAGTGAGTTGATCTCGTTACGATCTAACCATCTGAAGGCGGCGTAAGGGAGCGGTTGTGACATGGCTGCACCGTAAAGGTTGTTGCAGTCCGTGTACAATATGAAAGAGGTTGGCTTTGAAGCATCGTACTGATCGACAATTAGTGGGTTGTTGGCCTTGCCGTGGCGGTTGGGTACCATGCTAACGCCACCACGAACAGCCGATTCTATAAAGAGATGCTGATCTATATCCGTCAACAGCTCCAGTCGCATACGGGTCATCTTTAACATCGCATGCCAAGCGACACCAGGAAGCGAGTAAAGATGAGCCGGATCGATCTGGTAGTACCGCATGGCCATCTCACGGAACGCCTCGAAGACGTCGGCCAGTAGCAGCACGTCTGTTTTAAGATACAGATCGTGATATTCGCCCAGTGTACTGATTCCAAAAGTACGCCACACGTTGTGCGCGTGAGCGTAATCTTCGTCAGATATTGGCGATTCACTCAACCTGTTGAAAAAGTGTTCGCGTGCGGGCAGACGTGTTTCGTTGAATTTCTCGCTACCCGTCATGTAATCGTAAGGGTACACGCCCTTACGTAAGAGTAGCTCGAAGTGTTCTTCGAAACATTGCTTCGTTAAATCGAAATCCGCTCCGCTCGCGTGCAAGTTTCCAACAAGTGTGTCCAAGGACGTGTTCAGAAATTGAAGCGTGTCTACGAAACGCAGACGACCCAACGAGACTGATACGAAGCGTTCGCTAGTGGTAGCGATACAAGCGAGATCGTCGTATTTACCCAACCCTTGTACTAGGTGATGTGCATCGTAACCTCGTAAGTTGTGAAAAAATACAGGTACGTGTCGTGGAGTCTTGAAATTAAGGTTACAGATGTTGTGAGCTGCGCCTAGGTATCGTCCTGTCAGATGACAATGGTTGCGCACTTTGTTGATTTCGTTCAGTGGTTCTTCACAGAGATTACATACGAGGGCATTTGCGAAAGATAACAAATCACGGTCACTCATAGTCATAGGGACAATGGATCGGATGATTCTGAAAAGTTCTCGCTCTTCAGCGACCAGTCTATTGAGAAAAACGTCTACCACGTTCTCACCGCGATAAACGACCTGGGGTTTGAAAATGTTACGCTCGTAGTCGACTATGAGGTAGGAGAAACCTGAAGGAAGATGTAACGACTCCGTTGTGGTGGACGATGTGTGCGGAGGAGCGTCGCAGCGATGGCAAGGGACGATAAATGATTCAAAATCTGCGTATATCGCAAAAGGGACCTTATGGCAGTATGTATAATTTCTGAAATACATCACATTCTCCTCCTCCGCTGTCGTGGGTAAACGAATTTTCTGTTCACCATATGGTGAACAGTGGGGGATATGTTCGGTAAGGAGTCGTTCTTTGCAGAATCTATGCAGACAGTAATTGCAATAAAAAGAACGCCCATCGTGGTTGCTTAGTGAAGAGAATAAGCGACTTGTATTTTTGATTAAACAGTAATGTTTTCGGTCGTCAGCGGTAAGAAGTAATAGATTAACGTGATGTTGTCTGCCGCTGGAAGGAGTTATTCTTAAAGGGTAAATTTCATATTCTTCGTAACCGAAAACATTTATAGAAACGTTAGGATTGTCTCGTTCGAACTTCACAATGTCGGATAGACGGGTGGGGTAAGTTATACCAGAAGTATTGATACTGCGGATATGCGGCTTGTATTTGGATACGCGATTGGTGTCTCTGTGTTGTGGAAACAGAGCGGCCAACACTGACCATACGAAACACATTTGATCGCCTGTATTGTTCACGTTGATGATGGATTTAGTACGAGACAATTCAGGAGGTGTACGAATGAAACTGGAGGCGGTTAGCGGTTGGTATCGTGAGAGAACGAGTTCTAAGGAGATTATGCGGTCTAACACCCAACCGCTACCCTCGCGTGTGAATTTATCAATCGATTCAATGATCTTTTCGTATGAAGCTTCTAAACGATCGGGCAATACATCTTGGTCAGCGATCAGTGTCGTATGACATCGTCCGTGAAAATAAGCTTCAGTCGTCACTTCTTCGTCCTGGTCCGTGTCAGCGTTTACGATGTACTTGACAAATCTCGCTTTAACCGTTATATGCCACTTTATAGAAAGCAAATGTGTCAGTTCGTTTAGAATGTCCGTACGTAACGTATCGTGCATTTCATCAAAAAAGGTTATGACATCGTTGACACATTCTTCGTCATCTGTGATAGGCGTGTAAACGCGCAATACCAACGCGCCGCGTAACGAATATTTACATTCAACAGCAAATGACTGCATTATCAACAACAATGAAAACACGAAACTTTAACAATTACTTGCTCGCTTGAAGAACAATTGAATACTGATACGAAATTAGAAAATAAGCACTATTTTATATGCGACACGTGAAAGTTACACTGCGCGAGACTTGAAGGTGAACGCTGGCAGTGATCGTCGCTCTACTTATACTATCTATGACAGTAGCGCGCGCAGCTATCCGCTCCCACTACCAAACTATTACCGCCGACGATCCCCCACTACCATCTGCGCGCGCAGCTATCTGCTCCCACCACCGTGCTTTATTTCATACCGACCAATTGACGACAGCCATCCCCACTACGGATGCGCGCGCAGCTATCGCTGAGGAGGTGAAATGCAACGCGACAAACCAACATTCTTGCTTCAGATATGGATGTGTCCACATATTCTTTTGCAAGCCGATTAAAAAGCTTTTACAACATCAGTCGTCGTGGTAACATTAAATTTTTCGTTCATAAATTTCCGAATGCGAACGTAAAAATTTTTGACCTAGCCAAAGCTGGGTTTATTTACGAAGACGATGGTGATGTTGTAAGATGCTGCAAGTGTAAAATACGAATTATGGATTGGGCAGTGGGTGATGATCCCGCCCAAGTCCATAAGGCGTCAATGCCCGCATGCGATTTCGTTCGTGAACACTTGTAGAAGTCGACGCACGCAAAAACGGCTCTTTTCAGAGCCAACATAAACTCATGTACAAACATGCCCGTTTGGGTAGTACTAGTAGTACTAGGTGTTACTACTACTACTACTACCGAACGACAGTATTCACTCCAAAAGTTTGAGTGAAGGCACATAAAAAAAAAATTACTCAAACAATATGCGTATACACTATAAATATCATGATCACGATTAATAACGTATCACTCACATCGCAGATCATCGAGACGATGGACGTCTATCGATATGATGATGGGAAACATTTCACAATAACCAAAGCTTCACGAAGCGCGATACGCTCCAACTTATGTTCCATGTATTTTGTGAAGAAAAGACGATTTTGTGGCAACTACTGTACACGTTACAAATTCGGCGTTGACAAATATCACGCACGTTGTTGGCGTCACATAAAAAAACACCGCAGTGATTTGCCACCGATCGTGCTGTTGATGATAGTATCCGATCGTATACACAACAAATCACGGTGGCTTCAATTTATCGTAGAGTGCGAACAAAATAACGTACCGATAGAACTTGTGGTTTACGAAAAGAATATGTTCAAGTGTACCGTACGTCACGGATGGAATTTTCTTTCACGTTTCCGTCCGATTCCTGAACTCTATAACGCTGTTCAGCGTGTGCACGGCTTACACGATTCACACGGACAGATGAACTACACTACTGTATACACGGACATGCTCGCCTACGGAAGTTCGATACCACACGCTTCTTGTTGCATCGTCCTTACGGAGCGCACTATTCCGATACGCACACCGATGGAAATATACAGAAGCGTGATGATGATAGTGCCAAAGTGCGCACTGGATCCTAGCTACAACGTAAGTTTTGACCTGCACTGCCCACCGTCCTCGTTACCGACACTAGCGAGAGGGAAACAGTTCGCGTTGGTGAACAACAAGGCGCAGGGATTATTTTCGGTAGCCTTTCTGAAGGAGGCATTGCCTACACTCCGCAAGTATTGCGAATACTTTGGTCTGCGGTATTCGCACGAACAAGGGTACACGGTGAAAGACCAGCGTTTGTACGAACAGTGGCAGCATTGCACGGGCTCTATGGCGGACGAATTTTGGTTGTTGAACTCGTATCTGATACACCTGCATACGAAATCGAGAAGTCAACGCCCAATCGCTGAACTCAAAGCTAAACACATGTGCGAGTGGCTACCTGAGAACGATAACGTCATAGTCGCGGAAATGCACGAGTACCGCGACAACGTTATACGTAGCGTCATGTTCAAAGACATGAATTCTGTTAAGACTGTAAGAGCGTTGGACTCGAAACAACACGCGCTCCCGAGATACTACATCGGTATGAGCCTCGTGCGTAATGGGCGTATGAAAATCAGTTTAGCTCATGTTTTAACGTACTTGCGCAATCGGAAAAAGAACGCGATGTTCTTCCGTTCGGTCGAGATGATATAAGCGGGTGTGGAGCGGTGGCGGTGTGACAGTCGCGTGATGGAAGGTGGACGTGCCAGAACGGCATCGATGAGAATTACCTTCAGCACCGAGCCGACAGTTTACTACATTCCAGCGTATTGCGAATCACGGTTCGCACGACGACACGAGAATGAAACGAGCTGTGAAGAATATACACCAGAGCGTTCGCAAGACTATCGCGACGGAGTTGCACAGACCGGTAAGAAGGAATTTTCCGAGACGTGCGGTCGAGTTGAAGGGACTTCACGACTTGTACCAAGCAGACCTGGTAGAGATGATACCGCACGCAAAGGCGAACAAGGGATTCAAGTACCTTATGACGATGATTAACGCGTTTAGCAAGTACGCGTACGCCGTTCCATTGAAAACGAAGACGGGTGTAGAGGTCGCACGAGCTCTGGAACCGATCCTGCGTGCTAATAAAATGAAATATCTGCAGACGGACAACGGGAAAGAGTACTACAACAGTACCGTAGAAAAATTGCTGAGCAGATATGGTGTCACACTCTATTCCACGTACAGTGAGAAAAAGGCTTCCATTGTGGAACGCTTCAACCGTACGTTGAAAACGCACATGTATCGCGCGTTCAGCGAACAAGGTCATTACCGTTGGTTGGATATGTTACCGGAACTAGTCAGCACGTATAACAACACCGTGCACAGAACGATTGGAATGAAACCACAACAGGTGAACGAATCCAACGAACGTACAGTGTTACGCAGGATTCGTGTGAACACGGCGAGGAGCATCGATTATAAACGACCGAAGTTCAAAGTAGGCGATCGTGTGCATATAAGCAAACACAAAATGACGTTCGCTAAAGGATACACACCGAATTGGACAAACGAGATATTCTTCGTTCACACAGTGCGTACCGGCAGCGTACCCGTCACTTATTCGCTAAAGGATCATACAGGAGAAGTGTTGAAAGGTGGTTTTTATGAACACGAAATCAGTAAATCGAACGTTGGTGACGTGTACTTGGTAGAAAAGATCGTACAACGTAAAGGCGATCGTGTGAAAGTCAGATGGTTAGGATTCGATGGTAAACACGATTCGTGGATACACAAGAAGAACTTGGTATAACAACGATTCGACTCGAGGAAATAGAACTAGTATGCGTCGATGCGTTACGATGACAACATGCGCGCTGTGTACAGTGTAAAAGACATTGTGTCACATCCTGGTTACGATGAGTACATCGTGAACACGACCGCAAACGACGTTGAACGCATGCGCAGGATCTTGACGGTGTACGAGTACTGGCAACGGGTTACCAATCGCGTGACGAGGTTCCGACTCAGCGAAATAGTACCAACCGGCACCGGATTCGATCACTACAAAGAATGTGTTTGGTCGGATCCGAACTGTGAAACGGGTCCGGACACATGTGTATGCAGTTACATATCTACCGACTGCTACGATATAGTGCGACTATTAAATAGACTGTGCGTAGAACGTCAACATGAAAATATTGCAACAAGCGCACAGACTAAAAATACAGGACGTGGACTATTCGAAATTGTGCGACGATGGTGGGAGTGGCAGAAAAAAACGTAAACACGGACGTCTTCTGCCCGATACCGTTCGTTCGATTATCTGCGAACCTTCCGCGTGCGGAAAGACAAACGTCATGTTCAACCTGTTGTTCGATGTAAACGGATTGAGATTCGTGAACTTATACGTGTTTTCTAAATCACTATTTCAACCCAAATAGCAGATGCTGGAGACCCTGATGACACGACTTTCCGACGAAGGAATGGGTTATCACGCCTACAACGATAACGAAGAGGTACCACCTCCCGACGAGGTCGATCCCAATTCTATTATGGTGTTCGATGACGTGTCTTGCGAAAGGCAACACAACATACGCAAGTATTTCTCTATGGGACGACACAGCGGTGTGGACGCGTTTTACCTTTGTCAGACGTACAGTCAAGTGCCAAAACAGTTGGTTCGTGACAATGCCAATCTAATAGTGTTGTTCAAACAGGACGATCGCAACTTGAAACATGCGTACAACGATCACGTCAACACGGACATGAAATATGACACGTTTAAGAATATGTGCGCTGAGGCGTGGAAAGATCGTTACGGCTTTCTCGTTGTGGACAAGGATTCTTCTATCGACGCTGGCAGGTATAGAGTCGGTTTTGACCGTTTCATAGTAGTCGCGCCTAACGATTAAACAAAAAAAGTCACACGTTCAGCTAAATACACATGACCTGCTGTCAACGACTTTAGTTGATGTTCTGCCGCTTATCGAGATGGACGACAAGAAGAAACGACTAGCACGTGATATCGACACGATTAGTGATGATATACGGAAGAAATACCGTGCGTTAAAACATGGGATTCGTGAAGAAGAAGCATCGTTATCCAAAAGTTACAAACCGATTCTAGAACCGTTACAAAATATTTCGCAAGCGTTGCTTGAAAAGAAACGTAAATCAACAAATGAAAAGCCTTCAAGAGTGAAAAAGATGAAACGTGAAGAGGATGAGGAAGAGGAGAAGGAAGAGGATCCGACAGGTGCAATTAGTAAAATCGATGCGGGAACACCATCTCGTTCCCGAACGAAGCCACCGCGTTTCCTGAAAACGCCCGTGATAGCCGAAACATTAGACGATGATGATGATGATGATGAGGACGATCCCAGTCTCAACATTGAAAAAATGCTAGACACACCGGAAGGAAGACGTGAAGCGCGTAGATATTTTCAGGACAAATATGACAGTGAATCATTAGCGAACAAGTACATGCGTATGATCGTTTCGTCCGAACGCGATCGTCTGATGGACTATACGTACGGTGTAAGACACGAAAACGGAAAATGGATGATCGGTGATTCACAGTTCGAAATCGATACGGACGATTCGATTCTTATCAACGGTAAACGATACAAAGGTACACCAGGACTCTACGAACTAGTGTTCATGAAGCATCCTAATGAAAATATTTACAAGGAATCAGATCTGAAAGCGTACAAAGATATACTGCGTAACACCAACGCGCATAAGCAGTATTACTTAGCGAACGCACAGGTGAACGCGAACAGAGGTGTAAAGTATAAACGAATAATATCGCAACTGTTTCCGCCGAAACGTACAGGACAGGGGCATAATAATATTGATACATCGTATATGACGTTAACGAGAAAAAAAGACAAAATCGATTACGTGCACTGGGACGATCCGAACGAACTGGTGGACAGATTGCGACTGTTAATGGCATCACAACGTGTTGGAAACAGTGGGCACACGAACGAAATCGTCTCCATAGTGGAAGAACTACGTGAAGCAGGCATAATCGTATAATAAGAGCGGTTCGATTCTGAAAGCCGATAAAGTGTATAAATAATACTGTCGTACATGCGCCGGGGACATTCCACGTTTGGTTGTGACAACATGGATATCGTGCTACTGTTTATTATCGTGTGCACAAGTGCCGTTGTCGCATCGAGCGTTAACGCTAACGATGTTGATTTCGCTATAGATTACTTGGTGCGATACGGTTACGTACCCGACGATAGTTTACGACTCACGGACAACGCCACCATCGATATGGACGCCTACCTTCGCACGTTTCAAGTGAATTACAATTTAACCGTAAATGGAGAATTGAACAACGAAACGATGAATCTGATGCGTGCGCGGAGATGCGGTAACGAAGATTTCGTGTCGTACACCTTACGAACACCGTGGGCCAAGAGACGTTTGTCGTGGCGGTTCTTTCACGGTAGCGCCAGCGCTATAGAAACGTCGCGACAAGCGTTCGCTGTATGGCAGAAACATTCGAACCTGGAATTCGAATATCGACCCAACGACATAAACGCCGACATGGTCATTGCTATGAAATATTTTAAACACAGGTGTCTGACTTCCAGGTGCACGATCTGCGGGTACGATTTGGACGGACGAGGAGGTATACTCGCTCACGCTTATTACCCGCCTGATTTACCGTATAACACTACCGAAATACACATGGACTACTACGAATCGTGGAATTATACGAACGCAACCGAAATACCGGACGATCAGACCAGTTTCCTTCAGGTGTTAACGCACGAAATCGGACACGCGTTAGGACTGTCTCATTCCCTCGAGAAGGATTCGATCATGTACCCGTTCTACGTACCACGCTCGAACGGTCCGTTCGACCTGAGAGACGACGATATAAAAGGCATTCAACGCTTGTACGGGAAGCCGCCGCCGCCGCCGCCACCAGCTACGACGACGACGTCAACGACGACGGCGACGACAACGAACGACACCGTTCGGACGACGGATTTATGTCGGCTAAAGAACGTTAATCAATTTTTAATAATCAACAGACATCTGTATATTGTGCACGATAACTTTTTGTGGACATTGGATCTCGAGTCGAAGCGATCGAGTCCGCCGCTTCTGTTGACGGATTGGTTGACTTTCTTACCGTTGACGTTCACCAACGTTTCAGCGATGTACCAGAGACCGCGAACCGAAGAAGTGGTGCTATTCATAGACAACTACGTATACATGTTCGATATACACAGTCTGCAACCGCTGAACGGGTATCCGCGTTCGATCACAACGCTCGGTGTTCGCACGATGACGAAAATAAACGCTGCGATACACACGTACACGGGTCGAACTCTTCTGTTGTACAACGATATGTATTACGGCGAAATAGACGAGTGCACGTTCACGATCAAGAAACACGGATACGTTAAAGATCGTTTTGTCGGCTTACCAGAAGCCGTCGACAGTGCGTTCCGATACATCGACGGAAAGATTTATTTCTTCAAAGACGCACGCGTATACGTGTACGATGAATTTCTAAATACGATCGTAAAAGGAAAACATAGCGACGGACTCTCCGTTGTCGGAATAAAATGCATAGACAGTACGATCGTATCAAAACTAATCGATTTATTACGCGAGTACGTATAAATGCCGTGAACAACGGACGAGACGCATCATTCACAAGATGAGTGTTGACAAGTTCGGCAGACACCAGAGCGCTGTCAGAGCGCGAAGGGAGACGCGTCGCAGTCTACGGGAGGATATTGGTATCTCGATGACCGAGGACGGGCACTTCGACGTAGCGGGGAAAAAATACACAACTTGGGCGAACCGCAAGACGGTAACGATGCCGTTCCACTGCGCTTCGTGCGTGACCACTGTCTGTTTGCCGACGATCCGTCGTCGACGACGACGACAGGAATAGACGCGAAAGGTCGTAAGCTCGTCAACGTCGGCGCTCCCGTCGATCTCGGGGACGCTGTCAACAAGCAGTACGTAGACTACTCGTGCTTACGTTTCACACAGCTGGTACCGAACAAGAAGAACGGGGCTGTCGTCGACGCGCGGGATCATCGCATACAGTCTCTGAGGGAACCGATTCGTGCGAGAGACGCTGCGACCAAAGTATACGTGGACTCGAAAATCATACCGAAGGATACGAACTCTAACCTAATGGTCGGCAACGTGCGGATAACACAGTTAGCGCCGCCAGTCAACAACAAGGACGCGGTGAATTTGGAATTTTTGAACCGACACACGATCACCGCGGTAAACGACGCTTATTTCAACGCACAAGGAAAGACTATTCTAAACGTCGGCGACGGTGGCGCACGGGCTACGGACGCGGTGAACGCACGTCAATTGGAGGAGGCGAAGCGGTACGCGAAGAGCGAAACGTACAAACTCGCAAAAGTGTTCCAACATCGTTGGGAGAAAGTGGTATCGTATATCTATAAATTGCATAAGCACGCAGCGCGTACTTCACTTGGTGCCGAAGAGGCGGACTTACTACTTACGAACAAGTCGGAGACGAACGAGTTGATTAGTGATCTGGACAAATCTAAGGACGAGCACGATTGGAGATCCCTTTATCGAGAGCAAGCGAAACAGTAGTCATGTACGAACTACGTAGCCGAAAAAAAAAGGGAGGGCGTGGTCTTATCGGAAAAATAGTTAAAAGCGCGGTACCATTCGTTGCGAAGTCAGTACCTACACTGATCAATCGAGCGGTGGACGTATTACCGGTGGAACTACATCTGCCCGGCTACAGGTTCTGTGGACCCGGAACGAAACTAGAGCAGAGATTGGCTCGTGGTGATCGAGGAATCAACGAGTTGGACGAAGCTTGTCGTGAACACGATATCGCTTACAGCAAGTACAAGGACAACGAACGACGACGTGTAGCGGATCGTGTGCTAGCCGGTAAAGCGTGGGAACGAGTGAAAGCTTTGAATTCCGGCATCAGTGAAAGAGCGTACGCGGCAGCCGTAGCAGCAGCGATGAAGGCGAAATCAGCGTTAGGCAGCGGGCTATGCTGCGGTGGCGGTGTGCGTAAACGTCGCACCAGACGACGCAAGCCGGTTCGACGCACGATAATCAGGAAGAGGAGGAGGAGGAGGACAACGACAACTGGGGCAGGACGTCGACGAAGACGGGCCGATGGTAAAAAGGCTTCAGGACTATACCTTCGACCGTACCGAAAAAACTAATCAAAATACCCGTGCGTCCGTTGTCCGATCGAGATCTTTATGAGTACACGAAACTATTGCGTATACCTTATTTCAGAGGCGTGTACATGCGCGACACACTTCCTAGTACATCACCGTGGGAGAACGAAAGCGCAATCGTGAATCTGGACGACGCTACCGGACCGGGCACGCACTGGGTATGCTACAAGAAGCGAGGCGACAGAGTCTGGTACTTTGATGGATTCGGCAATCTGCGCCCTCCTGTCGAGCTAATACGGTACTTTGGATCGAACGTGACCGACATTCATTACAATTACGCACAGAAACAGCCATCGAACACGGACATCTGCGGACATTTATGTTTAGAGTTTTTGACATCGAACGATCAGTAAACGCCAAGATGTCTTCGCTTACGGTCACTGTCACAGGAACGGATCCAAGCGCACTGGTTTGTGACTTTTTTCCACCGCTTGAACTGACGAACGGTGAATGGTACGCGGGACTGCTGGACTTTACCACGTACAACTCTATACCGAACGTGGAAAGCGGAAGAAATAACATCTTTCCCGTACTAAAGGGAGCACGTAAAACGTTAGAACTCGTCAATATACCGACCGGAGTGCACGAAATCAGTGATATCGAAACATACCTGAAGAAAGAACTAGCAGACCCAAAATTTTCTCTACGACCCAACAACAACACGTTGAAATGTGAAAT
Organism: Magicicada septendecula; assembly: GCA_034769895.1. Taxonomy (NCBI): domain Eukaryota; kingdom Metazoa; phylum Arthropoda; class Insecta; order Hemiptera; family Cicadidae; genus Magicicada; species Magicicada septendecula. The sequence continues at coordinate 235,585,073 of CM068367.1, forward strand.
TTATTGTTCATACGATATCGATTTCGGATGTACGGAACACACGATCGGTACCATGTTGGGTTTTTCCAAGAACAGAAAGTTAGAAGCGTATATATTACACACGTCGGACGTGCCTGTAAACATTAACAAAGTGAACGTTTTGGAGATAAGGTGTAACGCTGTACAAGGCTCGTACAAGACGGGACGAAACGAGCATATACTGCACTCGTTCTATCCAACGGTTGAGCCAGGATTCAAGATAGTAGAAACGCCTAGAAACGTCATTTATTTTCCACTTAACGTACTACACTTGCGTTACGTTACACTGTCCGTACACGATCAGGACGGTGATATTGTGAATTTTCAAGGCGAAGTCATCACCGCACGTATACATTTGAAACGTGTGTAGTAATCATGGGAATTTATTTCACCGATACCCCCGTGATGAAGAGCGGTGGCGGCGGCGGCTCGCACCACGAGATAAAAGAGGTCAACACTTTTGGAAAAGGTATCAGTAGACGTTCGTCGTTGACACGGTTAACAGCAACTAACCGACGCTACCTGATTTCATTAGGATTCAAAGTCAAGAAAAACAAGTAATATGGCGGACAGCGGTATCGTCTTATCGGTTGAACGTCGACCATTCTTCGAAGACAACATCACACATTACGAATATCATCCTCATGCACCGTACGCGTCAGCGTCACGATACGGAAATAACGATGAGATACGCATACCTATACTGCAACAGGAAGTCTTCACTTTACCGATGGAAAGTTTCCTGTACGTTGAAGGCAAATTGAGCAAAAAGACCGACAGCACCGGTAGTGTGAACGTGAAAATGATCAACAACGCGATCGCGTTTCTCTTCGAAGAAATCCGTTACGAACTGGCCGGTGTGGAAGTGGATCGTACCAAGAGCGTCGGCATCACGTCCACTATTAAAACCATGCTATCTGCCGGCAAGCAGGATATTGTTTCGATGCAAAACGCCGGTTGGGTTGCTCCTACAGCTAACGAGATAACACCGACCGGCCAACACGAGGAATTCAACTTTTGCATACCGTTGAGGATGCTGATGGGATTCGCTGAGGATTTCACGCATGTTATTTTAAACATGAAACAGGAACTTATACTGTTGCGCACTTCCAGCAACGTTAACGCTTTGTTCTCGTCCACGGATGCGCCCGCTAACGCCGATATAGAACTGACCAAAATCTCTTGGATGATTCCGTTCGTGTACGTGAACAACGAAGTACGGATACGATTGTTGGATATCATACGCAAGGACCTACCGCTATTCTTACCGTTTCGTAGTTGGGAACTGCACGAGTATCCGGCTTTACCGACGACTGACAGACAGACTTGGACAGTGAAAACAACTACACAACTGGAGAAACCACGGTACGTGATACTCACCTTTCAGACCGCCAGAAAAAACAATCTGAAAAAACACGCAGGTGAATTCGATCACTGCAATGTGACAAACGCGAGACTCTTTCTGAACGACAAATACTACCCGTACGATAACCTGAACCTGGATATCGATAACGGACGTTACGCATTGCTGTACGACATGTATACACGATTTCAAAAATCGTACTACCACAGAAGTCAACCCAACGTACTTCTAACACCTACAGAGTTCATAACAAAAGCACCGTTATTCGTCTTCGATTGTAGCAGACAGGACGAATCGCTCAAGTCATCACCAGTCGACGTCAGATTGGAATTCGAGTCATCGACCAATTTCCCCGCTCAGACAGCGGCCTACTGCTTGATACTGCATGATTCAATAAATGTGTACACTCCGTTATCCAACACGGTGCGCAGACACAATTAAACGCTTACTATATATTAATGTTTTTTTTTTTACTGTAAATAGAAATTTGCTTTTTAGAATGTAATTTTTAATTTAAAAAAAAAATGTAATCAATTTTCATGTATTTTTATTTTATTGTAAATAGAATGTAATGTAATCAATTTTCGTGTATTTTATTTTTGTGGAGGGGGAAAACGATTCTCCTCTTCTCCCTATTCTTCGTTCAGTGTTTCATCAGCACGAGTCGCGAGTGGACGTACAAGATGCTTTCACACGATATCTATGTTGACGATATCAATCACAACAGCAACAACCGCTATTTCAAACAATGCGGTGAAGCGGCAACGACTACATCAATCAAGTCTTTATCACCGGACGATAAAGAAGTACAGGTCATCTTAATTCAAAAAATCACATCTCCGTACCCGCGTTACAGAAACTTGGAAAACCGTTTAAAGAGTTTTAAAGAATTGCCTGTATCGTTAACGATAACACCTAAAGAATTATCAGAAGCGGGTTTCTTTTACACCGGATGCAACGATAGAGTGATTTGTTTTTGCTGTGGAGGCGGATTAAACAAATGGGAACGTGGAGAATATGCTTGGATGGAACACGCACGACATTTCCCTGCGTGCTCTTACGTAATGTTAATGAAAGATAAAAATTTTATCCTCAAGGCACTGGGTATTGTTACCGAGGCGCAAGCACCAACAGCTGTAGCAGTGACAGCAAAGAACGAACAACGCACCGACACGATCAAGGAGAATATAAAAAACGTAGAAGAAAGCTCGAATCGTGATACGATGTGCAAAGTCTGTTACACACAAAACGTGGAAGTTGTACTTATTCCCTGTCGACATTTTATTACATGTGTGAATTGTGCCATAACCCTATTCCTTGGAACATTAACACTATTCTAAAAAAATCAATTTTATTAAACAACAAGTGTATGATTATAATATAATTTAGAAATTAAAGAATATTTAAAAATCAAACTGACCTTATACAAGTTCCAGTTGAGTCTCGCGACGAACTATGTGTCTTGGAGAGCAGTTCGTACAGGCTTATATATAGTATTTCAAGGATGTACACGAAAGAGATGGTAACAACAAAAAAAGCTCCCACACACAAAGTCATGAACACGCACTTAGCTCGGTCTGCGTTCTAATTCCCACACGCTGTGATAACAGATGGTGTCACACATCCTGTTCTGTTATTTAAAAAAACTTTATGTACGACCACGTTCGCACGCTGCGATAAACAGATGGCCATACAGACGGACCGATTACATCATCAACAAAAAAAGTAACGACTGCCACGCATATTTATCTTGACTTGTTCACACAATAATTTATGTACGCCTTTAAATTCGTTCACACCCAACATTAACATATGTTCAGACAGACAGCGACAATTAATTATACGCTCAGACAGACGGCGACAACTAACAGATGGTGGCAATTAATTCACGCTCAGACAGCCGGATGCAATTAATTTAGCGACTCGCTAAACAGATGTCTAGACAGCTGCAAATGCACGTGGGAGTCAACTGCTACATTCCCCCCCAAAAAAAAAGCGTGTGGGAGCCAACTACCGCTTGTCCCTATTATATTACATACACACCAGTAATAACGTGTGGTCTGTCAGCATTCTGTTGTAAAAAATAACTCCACATGTGAAAAGCATGGATTTTTTTTATCGTATAATATTTTTATGTTTATTTTCAACTATCCTTTTCGCATACTACAATTTACTTAACACACAGACACACAGTTGTCAACAATGCAATCGTTCAGATAAGTGAATCGAACACTGAATATCATGTGTATTTCTTACAGGGAAAATGACAGTTCTAACGTGGACCGTCACACGGCGAGAAATTCAAAAATTGTGGTGGTGGGAGTAACCATGTTTATACACAACATCGACGATATCGGCACGGCAGGGTAAATATATACGAAACCAGTACACTTTAACACCGAGTTGGCAACAATGGCGAAACATACATTTAACCCGTACACTATAACACCGAGCCGACAACAGTTGGCAACACCGACGATGGCCGAACTTCCGGAAAAACCCCTTACATATACATAACCATACACTATAACACACGCATGAATCGGCAACCAGGCCGTACCTTAACCACTACACTCTTATACCACTCGACAACATCGCACCTTTTCCAACATGGCCCCCGTCGCCCCCACCATGACGGGCGGCCATCAAGCCACCGCCAGGCCGCCGCCCAGCAACGATGACGACGTCAACGACGACGTCAACGGCGAACGGCGAACATAGCCACGCCTCTGCCAATCAACGCACACATTACCCCACTTTAGGCGGCGACGACGACAACATGGCCGACAGACTACTGCCGCATGGTTACCCCCACCACCACAATTTTTGAATTTCCCGCCGTGTGACGTCACTTCCGCGTTAGAACTGTCATTTTCCCCCTACTTAAAGGGAAATAAATAAAAAGGAAATCGAATGATAAGACACAAACAACTAATAAAGAATAAAAGAAGGAGAAATGGTACACTCAATGTAATGTTGAATAAGGAACCAATGACCAACCTAAGTAATAAATAAATATTATTATCAATTAAGTAATAAAGGTAAATGATATTTGATGAAACTCAATTAAAGAATGTTAAGTATAAAAGCAAACTAACCCACAAATTAGAGTTAGATGTCAAGATAAAATATAGAGACAAAATTGTTAATATTATTAATGATATTTGTAATGAAAGAGATAGTACGGTAGTGAGATAGTAATTAGAGGGATTACCCATTTAGAAACACTTAAAACAAAAACATTAGTGAAGTGCAAAATAAAAGTGTAAAACCCCAAAGTAAAGTGATAAAGAAAGAACACTAAATAAATTATAATAAACCATAGATAATTTAAAAGTGAAGGTGAGGTATAAATAAGAATAATGTATTATAAAGAATGTTAATATTATGAAAAATAGTGAAGGATAAAAAGATAAACACTTGATAAATCATTAAGAAACACTAAAGGTTTAACAGTGAAAAATATTAGTAATTAAGAAAGTTGTGAAGAATAGTATTAAGTGTAAACAATAAATTAAGATGTATTGAACACTGAAGAGTGATGATAACAATATTAATTAAAAAAGAAATCTTATTGATAAGTTTAAAAGTATATAATAGTATTTAAAAGGGAGAATCCCATGAAAGAGTAAACAGATAGTGTTACCATGCAGGGAAGGTAAAGATTATTTAAAACATAAGAATTTAAAACAAATCAATAAACACCCATGTTATAAGGGATAATTATTTAAGTAAGTTCAAAAAGTGTGATGTTGTTTATCACACAAAAAATAATATAAAAGGAAATGAATTGTAAACAAATATTACCTAATAATTGTTAAGTAATTGTTTAAGCAAGTTTATAAATAGGATATGGCTGGAGTAATTACACAGACCGTATACCTAGATGTTGTATTTTATGTGATCAAATATAGGAAATAATAGCCATATTGTTAACATTGGCAGATTAAATAAGTAAGAATGTAAAGCAATGTATAACGTAGAAAACGAGAAAACCAGTTAGTAAACAATTAGCAATACATGATGTATAAAATATAGTAACATACTAATAACACAAAAACAGAACCAAAACACATCAAAAATTAACACAACCAGTAATAATAACAAAACAAAGCTCATTAGGCTAAAATGAGATGTAATTTGTATGAAATAAGTAAATACCATTAATGGCTACTTAGGCCTATGAAATGCCTAACTGTCAAAAACAAACAACTACAAATTGTAACAAATTAACAAAGAAACTAGCAAATCCAAGGTGAACAATTAACCAAGGATAATTTGTAAATAATAATAAAAGCAAAATATTAGAATAAGAACTCAAATTAAAAGAGAAATGTAATTAGCAAATAATAATATAATTGTAAAATTACAAAACATACAATAACCCAACCTTGAGGGATATCAAAATATTCTTTGAAAGGAAATACATACTATAGTGACAATATTTAATACTTAGGAAGGAAGATAGAGGAATAAAAGCAATCAGAAGATATACAAGGATTTTAAAAAGAATTCAAAAATGATAACAATGGATTTATGTCAATCTAAGCCAATCAGATTTAATTAGTAACCATAGAAACGAATGTTGGTGGCAAAATTTCCATTGAATATCGTTACTCGTAAAGTGACGCTCTTGCCAAACAGAAGCCAAATTTTGAACGGCCCAATTTTTAATTTAATATGTCAAAAAGGTAAACAAAATTCAAAACGATGATCCAATAAGAAGCAGACGAACAACCAGAGCCTTTAACTGATGCCAAGGACCATTTTACCAGGAAATTAAATGAAAATATGACTACATCTAACATGAAAAGGGACGCAAGACGTACTTAAGCCCCAAGATTAATGAAAACTGAATGCGATTACAGCCCAATCCAATTTTGACTGACAACTAGTAATACCAAGTCATCTGATTCGATAAGTATCCTCGATTTACCCAAATTCCAAAATTAAACCCACTTTGAATATTTCTAAAAGTAATTTGGACACTCACTATAAACCGAATATTCTCTTTCAAAGATTAATTAAGGAAAACAAAACACTGAAAATTTGTTAACTTAGCATATAACCTGTTGAACAAATACGAACTTTAGAAACACACTTAACTACACCACAGAACAAATTATAACCAAACACTATATTATTTAAGTACATAATATTATAAGGTAATGTACTTTTTATTGTAATCATAGGAAATATTTGTCTTGTAATCAAAAGAACTCCCGATTTTGAACGAGTATATTGTAACTTAACCAAAACTGCAGCCATGCTGGAATGAATACCTCGTTTCAAAATCGATTTCGTCAGCCTGAGAGAAAGTGTTTCATGTAAAATGTCGGTGCAAATTTATTAACCAAGAAGTATAATTTTATTGTCAAACTAAATTATTACAATTCAACCATTAAAACAACTAGTACAGAGTATAACCATTGTTTTTATTTTATAGGGAGTGTATCATATAATTTGTGTCTGTTAGCGAACTAGACTTGACGAACAGCGCTCACGCTGCAAATCGACAAACTACCTGATCGAGTCAGTCGGTCTAACCAAGGCGGGAATCATTTGAATGCCCCGGCCGTCATATCTGAGAACACCTTATTAAAACCTTAGTTAAGAATTTTAATTGTTTTCAATAAACAATTTGGCGCCACCCGGGATTCACAAACCCCTATGTAATAACAGGTAAGGTTACTGCCGCGTTGTACTGGTAATTATAGCATTACTACGGACTTTGTTAGCTCAAGGATAGATGTAACGACACCAGTGCGAGACGAACGCACACAATATCCACATCGTTTACAGGGGACGACCACATAATATCGTTACAGATTGGCGACCAACTGGTGAGGCTAGAAAAGAAGACTAGCGGCGACTATGAGACATTCCATGGTTACGAGATATCAAACAAAGAAAGGAACTGAAGGGACCGACCAAGAACAGATGGAAGAAATTGAAGAAATGATCGAAGAGGACCAACCGGAAAATCCAACACAACCTGAACCGGAAGTAGAAGTAACAGTCGGCGACCAACCAGGCAAAACAAACGAAGAAGTGAAATTGGATAGCTTGATGAGGATGATGATGGAGCAATTCGAACAAAGAAAGGAGGATAAGGAAGAATTGAATAAAAAATTAGAATTATTACAAGAGGGAATAAAGGAGGAAACAAGGGAACAAAGAAAGGAAGACAGGGAATTCTTAAAGGAGAACATAGAACTTCTAAAAAATAAGATGGAAAGCAACCATGAAGCCCTGAAAAGAAACCAAGAAACGTTAGAAAAGAAGAGTGAGGAGCTGAAGAGACAAATAAAGAAAGATCTTGAGATATTAAACAACAAGATCGAGAACAACAGTGAAACACTCCAAAGAACAGTTGAAGGAAGGCAGCGAGAAGACGAAGGAGGAACTGAGACAACAGTTGGTGGAATGTAGAGAGGAGATAAAACAGACTATAACCGAGACAAACGAAACAGTAATACATGTCCGGGAAGAGTTAACCAACAAAATAAATAACGTCGAGGAGGAAGGAAAAATTAGAGTTCAAGAACTGCAACAAATCACCACCGAAGAGTGCACAAAAAATAAACATGAATTGCTCCAGAAGCTGGAGGAGAGGCACAAAGAAATCCAAACTGATATCAGTGAACGCGTAGAACGAGTGTACACCACCATCAATAAAGTCGACGGACAAACTCAAGAGAATAAAGAGAAGATACAAGGAATCAGTCAGAGGGAAAGGCAGATGCAGGAAGAACTGGACGCTTTGAGGGAAAAGCCTTGTAATAACACTCATATTATTACCAGCGAAAATAGAGAAGTGGTAAACTTTAGGAGTTACAGACGTAACCCAATAGAATTCCTAAAGAGAGTGGAAGAACTCATAGAGAAGAACCGGGAAACAAGATGGACGACAGTGAGGAGCCTCATCGACGAGATGTTTAAGGATACTAATGACAGTTGGTGGACAGCCACACGACCGGAGATCAGCTGTACGCAGGAATTCAAAACACTATTCCGTGAAAAATACTGGTCCAAATCCACACAAAATGTAGTGACGAATGACATTAGTAATGGGAGGTATGAGCCACAGGCAGGACACACACTAACCTTGTATTTCTTAGGAAGGTATGCCTAGCTAGAAATCTCGAGCCAAAGATACCAGAAGAATCCCTAGTAATACAGCTGGGTTATCACTATGAGGACGCTATCCAGAGGGCCAGGAGACAGGGACAAATTAAAACCATACAGGGAATGGCCAGTTTATTAGAAGACCATGAAAACGATGGTCAGTATAAAAGAAATCGAATGGTAAACCAAAAATACAACCGGTGGAACGATAATCAAAATACACCTAATTACAACATGTCCTACAACAGCACCCAAAACAATAACTGGAGTAACTTGAACCGTAATCAGCACGTAACTATCAAGGGGACCAACCGTTCCACAGGAATCAACCAAATTACCAACCAAATAACCAGCCGATTAACAGAGACCACCTGAATTATAACCAGGGGAACCAGCCAAACTACAGAAATGCCCAAAACAACAATCCAACCAATCGTAACTACAGGGGAGCAGAACAAAACCAACGTCCCATTGGCCACCCAAATAATAACAACTACTATGGCAACCGTTACGACCCGAATTACCAGTACAACAGGGGAACCAGGAGTAACCAAAATAGAGGTGACATGAGACGCCAAGTTCATTTTATTAGTGGGAGGAGACAACATAACCATAGGAGATATTGTCATAATACACCGACAAACTCTTGGTACAACAACTCCAATTATAATAACCATCAATCTCATGAAGGTAGAACAATGGAAGCGCCCAGGAACCAAATAAATGATAAACAAGCTACGATCAGTGAACCGGCAAACCAGTCAAATAGTGTGGATAACAATCCGCAGCAACCTTTAAACTAAAATGGTCAGTGAGAAATCAAATAGACCCTTCACATGACCAATCACTTGGGTTGAAACGACGAACAACAACACTAAATAAAAACAGGATAATAACGATAACATCGAACAACTACCTCAAAAAATATCAGGGAAGAACTTCTGGAGGAAGAGGTTAACCAACTACCAAAAACGAATAGTGAAATAGTTCACATAAAGGCTATCATTAACGGAACCATCACAATAATTATGATCGATACTGGATCAAATATATCTCTAATAAATCAACCAGAATTGAGTGAATACAAGCTAACTCCAAAATACCTATTCCAACTCTACCCATAAATAATATTATCATAATTGGTGCCACAGGAAAACAGAATAAGTCAATAAGAAAACAAGTTTCTTTAGAGTTAGACAGTCATTGTTTTTCTTGTCGCCAATGGACTGCCATTTAACATGCTAATTGGATGCGACGCATTGAGACAACATTCAGCAGTCATTAACATGCAGAAGGGAATAGTATTGCTTACTTCTGAGAGGGGAATATGGTCGGCCAATATAATAAACTGTAATCCTACACCACTAGCTCTAAATCATGATTCGGGATTAAAAAGTTATTATTGTCAGACGCATAAACCATCAATCACTATGGACGATGAAGAGGAAGAGAGAGATTTGTGGAAGAGGAAAATATAAGAAATCAGAACGTTCCAAAGAGAAAGACCTCAACAGGAAATAACTAAGAAACAGGCTGAAAAACTCATAGCTATCTATAAAACATACCAGCACGTTTTCTCCAATACCCCAGGAAAGGTCAAGGGTACCAATGCCAAATAAACTTTCGTGAACCCGTAGACTTCCATAGGAAATCCTACCCAATAGCATACTCTCTAAAAAACGAAGTTAGGACAGAGATCAATAGAATGATGGAGGAGGACATCATCGAGTATAGCCAATCTCCATGCACGAGTCCTATAGTCGCCATACCTAAAAAGAATGGTAAAGTAAGGATCTGTTTAGACGCCCGAGAGATCAACAAAATAATCATAAATGACCGAATGTCACCGGGAGAAATTGAAGAAATATTAAAAAGGTTTCATGGCACCAAATACATAAGTACCTGGGATACTGTATGTGGGTACTGGCAGGTGGAGCTACACCCACACAGTAGGAAATACATGGCATTTATCTTCGACGGAAGGAATTACCAGTTTAAGAGCTTACCTTTCGGCCTCATTAATTCCGTCGCAGTGTTCGTCAAATGCATGGACCAAGTCTTAGGTCAAGAAGCACTGCAGTTCACAACAGTGTACGTGGACGACCTTCTAATAACATCTTCAGACTGGGATGAGCACTGTGAACGAGTCAAGCAAGTATTAAAGAAGTTATCTGAAAATAACATTACACTGAAATTAGATAAATCAAAGTTTATAGCAAACCAAGTCAGATTCTTAGGATTCAACTTAACAGAACAGGGAATATCACCATCCCAAGAGAAAGTGGAAGCCATTCATAAATTCCCCACACCAAAGAATAAGAAGCAGCTACAGTCCTTCTTAGGTATATGTAACTACTATAGAAAATTTCAAACGAATTACTCATACCTGACAGCAAAGTTTTCTAAACAACTATCAGCTAAGGAAAAATGGACTTGGGGAACCGAGCAGGAAGAAGTATTAAAACTAATCAAAATAAAATTTCTAGAAATGGTAATGCTACATACCCCAATTTTGAACAACCCTTTTACCTAAATTGTGACGCCAGTGATGTCAGCCTAGGCACCGAATTATATCAAGAGGATAAGGAAGGACACCACCTGGTTATCAGCTTTGCCAGCAGGATACTAAACAGTTGCAAGTGTAACTACAACGTTACTGAAAAAGAACTACTCAGCATAGTATTCGCATGTGGAAAGTTTAGAACGTACATCTTGGGATATCCAATCACCGTCCGAAGCGACCATAAATCCATTTCATTCTTAAAACAGTGTAAATTAAGTCACACGAGCCATGCCTATCAAACATTATCCGTTCACATCTACACCAATTATTGTTTAAATTTGTACTTTTCACAAGCAAATGAATAATATATATATAGTCTACTTACCGGAGGTCTGTAGAAGTCTACCTACGCATGATAGGATAGAAAATAAAACAATTAACAAAAACTCTGTCTGCCGAAGGAAAAGGCTGTTTACACTGCAGTGGACGATGACCGAATGGCAAATTTTGCCAACAGGTGAGCTGGAGTCGGGGACACAATTACCTGCTTCCGCCAACAGATAGGGTGAGCATGCCCCAACGCAAAACACAGCGCTTGCTACATCACAAAATAATAAATTCGTAATTTTTTTTTATACTGTCGCCCGGTTTCTTTGAGAAACCGCGGCACACCCCCACCCCAAAAGGGCAACATGGTTGCCAACCACTTGAACTTGGGTACCCTGCATAGTAGGGGGTATACATCTTCTAGACCACAGAGCTTCTCCGGGGAATCTCAAGAAAACTCGCACGTAGGAGAACAGAGGCTCAGAAGGAAAACGAAGGAGATGGAAAGAAGAAGTGTAGTGGGTATACTTGTGTACATGTAAGTACTTGTGTAAGTGTGCGGGCACTGCATGCTGACTTGATCAGGGTCAGCATACAGCAAGAAGGGACAGAAGAAGAAAAGAAGAAAGAGACGTTTGGGAGCTCCCTGAGTTCTGACCTCCTAAGGCCTCCCAACTTACATTTTGAGACACCAAAGACTTACCAACTTTAACAGGGCCTTATGCCACATAGTTACGGGGGGGAGCTAACCAAACAACTGAACAACTCCACACTATCAATCCATCATACACTCTCAAGACGGGGAAAATGATGGCCTCCATGAGACTATAATCTAAGGGTATGCCAAAACATATCGCGTTGACGAAGTTCACAACCGACCTCGTCAACACGGTAGGTTTCACTCTTCTCTCTAACCCCCCTTTTTTTTATTCCTTTTCTGATTTTTTTTTTTGAATTTTTTTTTATATTTTCTTTTTCTAAGGGGAGGGTTAGGAAGATCAGGAAGATGAAAAAGGCAAGGATCATTGAAAGATTAAGAGCTAGGACTCGAGGTAAGGACATGGCTCCCTCCAGAAATAAGGATGAATGGAGAAAACCAAGGCTCGCGCGGGCAGGGGCGCGTCCCTGAAGTAGACGAACACCACTGGGACTGTGGGGGACATCTACCCGCTACCCGTTTCTCTCACTTCAAGGCACCCTTGTAAGACACTACTCCCTGAATGATAACTTCCTCTACACACAACGGAGACCATCTAAATCCCCCCCCATACCAGCCTGTCTATCCCCTATGACAGAGCTTCAGTTTAGAGATGTGAGTCGTTATCTTTTCCGAATCTCCCAACCTAGCCGTTACCGGCGATGCGAAACCCAGGATGCGATATGGCCCCGACCAGCGTTAACACAGTTTTGCGGCTCTCTTGTTCGCGGCCAAGCTGATCGGATGGCTTTGGCAGTAGACCCAGTCCCCTGGCTGGAAGGGGTTAGGAATTCGCCCCCGATTATATCGATGACGGACACGCTCGTGCGCTCGCAGCAAATTCTTCCGAGCCTCCTTCCACCTCTCCGCTGTTCCACTATCTGGCTCCCGGGGCAGAAGATCTTCAATGTTCCACAAGTTAGTCAGCGGGAGTTTAGGCGAGAATCCAAACATAATTTCAAAGGGAACGGCCTGGTGACTGTCATGTAGGGCCGTATTAAAGGCTAGCTGTAACCACTTAAGATTCTGGTCCCAGGTGTTCTGTTGCTCAGCATGATAGGCAATAAGCGCGGACCTGAGATTCCTGTTGAATCTCTCCGCGTGGGACGGCTGTGGGTAATAAGGGGAAGTGGTTACATGCTTGATTCCACTGGCAAAACACATTCGCCGAAACTCACCCAAAATAAACTGCAGACCATTGTCTGAGATAATGATGGTCAGAAGACCGAAATGCTGAAAGACATGGTTCTGAAGCGCGAGAACGGTCAAACGAGCCGTTGCCTGCCATAAGGGCAATAGCCAGGCAAACTTTGAAAAAGCATCCACACAGACAAGTAGGTAAGCATTACCAGACTTGCTACGGGGGAAAGGTCCCACGTAGTCGATGAATAGCTTCTCCATCGGTCTGCTCGCCACATCAGATGACAACAACCCTAACTTAGTGTTCTGGGCAGGCTTACTCAAGCCACAGAGATGACAATTCTTAACACGAGTTGCAATATCCCTATCCATGCCCTTCCAAATGAAATGTCCCCTAATACTGGAAATGGTCTTCGAAATTTCCTTATGACCCCCTACCGGGGAATCATGATAGTAACTGAAGACCATGGGCACGAGTTTGCTAGGCAGCACTACCTTCGGGGCACGTCCTTTCCTTTCTCTACAATACAGGACGCCCTTGGACAAGAAGTAAGGGGCCTGTACGTTACCCTCTTTGAGATTTTGGATGATCGGACCCAGCTCTTCATCCTCTAACTGATGGGGTAACACATCAGTGAAGGCTAATAGAAAATCTAGTAGAACTGCACAGGGTTGCTCAGATTGGGCTTCACTGGGCTGGGAAAACATGCGTGACAAAGCATCTGCAACCACATTTTGAGTTCCCCAGATGTGTTGCAACTTGAATTTGAAGGATGAGATCTTGACCACCCATCTACCAATTTTACCCAGTTGCCGGGGATGAGCAAGAAGCCAAGAGAGAGCCTGATTGTCGGTCTCAAGCAGGAACTCAGCATGTTCCAGAAAACGCCTGAATTTGTCTAGAGCGTACACTACTGCTAAACACTCCAGCTCATACACTGAAGATTTTCTTTCTTGCTGGGTCAAAGTTCTAGAAATGAATGCCACAGGCTGCCTAGCACCGTCAACGACCTGGGATAGAACCGCCCCGAGCGCCATCGAACTAGGTCCATCTGAAGAACAAAAGGTTTAGAAAAATCGGGCATCCGTAACACCAGTGGGGAGATGATGGCTTCCTGATGGGTGTCGAAAGCCTTCTGTTGGCTCTCACCTTTCCATCCCTAGGAGGGGGAAAGTCACGGATGCCCTGGGTCCTCTCGGGGTCGACAGTAACACCCCGGTGTGAAACTAGATGCCCTAAGAAAGAAATGCTTTCCTGGGCAAAACGAACCTTCTCTGGATTGACAGTGAGGCCAGAACTTCTCAATCGACACATCACCTCTCGCAGATGACACAGGTGTTCCTCGAATGTTTTACTATAGACCAGCAAGTCGTCCAAGTAATTGAACACGAACTTGAATTTTACGTCGTGAAAGACGGTGTCGAGTAGACGAGTGAGTGTTTGGGCCCCCACAGCCAAGCCCATGGGAACCCTAGTATATTGATATAAATTCCAAGGGACACAAAATGCCGTGTACGGTCTACTTTCCTTTGCCAAGGGAATCTGGTGATAAGCGGCGTTAAGATCAATAACCGTGAAATACCTGGCCCCACTGAACCAATCGAAAGCCGAATGTAGATCCGGAAGGGGAACAGAATCCACCTCAATATTGGCATTTAATCTTCTGTAATCTATTACCATATGGTGCTTACCCCCAGGCTTGGGCACCAGAAACGCTGGACTGGCATAGCTGGAATTAGAAGGTTCAATCACCCCTTGCTCTATTAATTCTTGAACCTTCTCTCTCAGAACGGCCATTTTCGGAGGAGCGAATTTGTATGGGTGTGACCTCACTATTTTGGAGTCTGTAAGGCGGATTTTATACTCCAACAAATGTGTGAGCCCCAAGGTAGGAGTTAACACAGAGGGAAATTCTTCACACAGTTGGTCTAGGGCCTTCTGCTGGAACTGAGTGAGATGGTCTCGTGAAGAATCGGGACACGCTACCTCTTGGATACCTTCCTTCGCTCCCTGATATCCAAGGAAAGGAATAACGACTCCCCGATTGAACTTAAAATAGCATTGGTGCCCATGGATGTCTAACACGAGACCACTTTTAGCGATGAAATCGGCACCAACAATGCCATCTACTCCCAGAGCCGGAGAAACCAGAAAAGGCCACACCCAAGAAAACCCTTCGATTTTGAACTCAAAGGAAATCACCCGGGAGATGGGCAGGATTTCCCGTAATGCAGTCCAGCATACCACCAAAGACAGATCCGATCCCTTTATTAAGCCCTGTTTCTCGAGGTCCGCACATGCTCGAGATGAGATGATAGATCGGGCTGAACCGGAGTCAACCAATGCTCTGAGCTGACTCCCCTTTAACTCGAGCGATAGAAAGGGGCATACGGAAGTATGTTGAGGGATGGTAGTCAGGACCTTGATGCTAGAAGAGTCGGGTCCTATCACTGGCCTGGAGGTAATAGGATATGAAAAAGACCTAGCTCGAGGGGAAGACATCCTCCGACATATCCTCCCCTGGTAGCCTAGTTTTTTGGGGAGGGTCCCTGCGATGGAGGTGTTGGACGCGCACGCCCTCGGGGACAGAATCAAGCCACATGACCCGGCCAATTACAATTATAGCATATAATGCTACCCCTGTTTTCACGCTCTCTGCTGGACTGGACCTGTCGGGGGCGAGAAGGGCCGCCGCGTCCTTCTCACCTCTGAAATTCCGGGAGATCACAACTACTACCTCCCCTCGCCTCATCGTTAGTTTGAATAGCTTTTGACATCACACATAATTTGTCCAAATCGATAAACCGGCGCGGGCGCTTGGCAAATACCAGCCCAAATCTCTCCTCTGGGGATACTCCTTCAAGAATGATTTGGACCACCTCCTCCTCCGACAAGCCCAGACCAAGTATCCGCACCGCGTCCCTTATGCTATGTACAAATTGGGCCAAAATCTCACCCCTGGACTGTACTCGGTAGAAGAGTCTATATCGTAATTGTTCAAGAAGCCTCCCAGGCACGAACGCCTCCAACACCTCCCGGTGGAACCCCGCCACGCCACCCCTACATCGCATTATGCCAGCCACACTCTCCGCTATGGGGCCGCGACAATATGAATAAATGAGCTCGAGGAGAGCGCGATCCAATATGCCTGGAGAATCAGCTATCTGAAATAATGTCTTGAAAAACGGTATCAATTTGTCGACGTCCAGACCATCCACAACCGGCAATTGCTGGATGATCTGGGAGAGGGGATTGGGCAGCTTGTGGTATGATGCCGCCACCATACCGGAAAAGACCGGAGCACTCATTGTAGACTCCCGAGAACACTCTAAACCCGAGCCGCCGGACGCAGGAACTGCCTCCGGGGTGTGTACCTGACTAGTTTGAGACACCTGTAAGGTCGAGGTAACCTGTTCAATTACTGCTTTAATCTCTTTTACATGTTCCAGAGCGCCCCATTGATCGCAAAGGTTTTGTAGTCTCATACTTAAATGGGTCAGGCGCTGACGAATCCTCCGGGCACCCCTGGAGGAACCCGGTCCTGACTCAAAACTTTCGACACATCCGGCTAACTCTCTCAATTCCTCCCACTTCTCCAAACACAATTCTATTCTTTGTTTTTGTCTTCTATATCGACAGCAGAGGGCATGTCGCCAGCGGACAGTGCCTCTCTCAGCTGTTTTCTTAAAACCGTTACCCCCCTTTTGGGCTCCTGCCCCAGGCTCGTAATTCATATTCTAATTCGTCGCGGAGAAATAAGTCCGGATCCACGCCACCCATCCTCGAGCTCTGTGGCCGACCAATGAAATCAACAATATGTCACAACGAATCACAAATCACAAAATCAGGAAAAACTTGTGTCACCAAGTGACCCCGGGCTCCCTAACATTGCGAAGACTTGACCAACTATCCCGAACTAGCTCCCGTTAACACCACACAAGAGGACAAATAATATCCAACACTAACACAATACATAAAAATCAACAACACCTAACACCTATCACAACATGTCAAATTTCACAAATACATACGCAACAACCACCAAAGACCAACATTGCCATTCCTAAAAAATTTTCAAACAATTAACCATCCGGCAGTATGCCCTACAATACCGACTCCCGACCTGGCCATACCGCATCCCGCCAAACCAACACGATATTATTTTAATATCAATTAATAATAATGTCTATTCAACATCACAATGCCCCAGATCTCCGGTAATTCAAAAGTCTCAAACAACCCCAAAAATATTTCAACTAATGTGCATGCATGACTCGTGGCGGCACCTAGATTACAATGCCTTACTCTCTATACAAATTCAAAACAGGCTGACAAAGCATACATTAACAATAATAATCACTATTCAAATCTTAACCTAAACATTGAACATAACACAAAACATAGACATGTATGATGGTGCCTTGCTTCTAAGTCCCTCTTAAATTCTCTAAGTTATTTTATTTTTCTTTTAAACTGTTTCCAAGTTTGCAAGTCTCATCACACCAAAGGACCCACGTGTTCAACCATAGATTTTATAAACCACGCTCTGCTACCATTTGTAACCCTCCTTTTATTTGTGTAAGAGTTTTATGAATTTTTTTTTGTGTGTTTTCTTTTTTTTTTTTAAGGGGGTTACTTAATATTTAAGACTAGGCTGAAGGCCTAGAAGGAAGCATAAGGTGTGCTGGGTCCAATGAGACGGGACTTGCAATTAATACTCTCTATTAACAAGATAACAACGTTTATTGTGTGCTAGACAATTACGCTTACATTGTGGTTGCCCCGAATTATTATGAGGTAACAAATAATAGACACATAATTTAACATACACAATACATATAAATCACAGAACATCATAAATCACGGGTGCAATTATATATATTTTTATAAAACTAATAAGATCACCTATGAGGACGTTTGAAAGCCCCACTGTTGTAAACCAATTTTATGAAGAACTACTTGTTAATTATGTGAGGACGTATGTTATATTATATGCTGCACGCTGGAAACGTCAAATTGTAAAGAAATCTTGTCTATGGGTGTAATTAGTTATAAGAGACTCCTGTGTAACAAACGCCAAGTAATACGTTGCAGGTGGCAATTCGTAACAATTAAAATGTTGTTACCTGGTTTAATTAATATGTTATTAATTAATATATCTTTCGGTTGTGACCGGTGAAACCCTCAGAACATAGATTATTAGGCCAACAAAATTATAATTATGTTCCTGAATTTATAATTGTGTTACTCTATAGACTCAACTTAGTTTTCAGTGGTTATGTAATATTAGCAATATGTATGGAGTATTAACTGAATGTAAGGGGTATTTGTGTCAACCCTAGTCACTCGATGGTAGAAAATTTCATTCAAATTTAGTATTAAACACCAGTTAGTTCAGCAATCTCCCGTCCCACCAGCTGCAAACTTTAAGCGCTGTTACTAGAAATAAGCGTACTTATAGGTTAGTTATTCGGGGTGTTTGTATCAATCTGTTTATAAATTATTCCACCCACTACATATAGTATTTACTCTGCAATAACTTAAACGTTATCTCATACAATAAATGTACTTTATTTATTTTCTCTATTAATTAACAGGTTACGTTGTCTCAAAAAACAATAATACGATCCAATCGATCATCCAGACATATATCGATTATTAATTACTCAAATTCTAAAAACATATACACTTGAAAATAATAACAAATAATTCTTATCCCAGGGTTCGTATAGTTCTTTGAACCATTAGTAAGGCCAGGTAAAATGCATAATTAAGGTTGTTCAATTTACAAAATAAAATTATTTACTTAAAATACAGTGAAATGAAAATAAGTTGTTTTTTACCAAACCGACGAAAATTTCGTCTGGCGGTGTACGTTTGTCAACAGTGGCCAAAATGCGGCTTATCTCGTCTTCACCCAGTGAAACTGCTCTGATTTTCAATAAAATTGATGGTGGTGTGTACTGGTAAACCCTCAGGAAATCTTCTGGCTTCTATTCTTCTTTTATGATCTTCACAATTCTTGGTCCCAGTGAAATGGAATTAGGATCTCAGCTTCTGCTGCCAATGAAGGTTATTTCGCCAAACCGAGTCTTCTGGTATTTCCAAATTCCGTTAATTCAGGCTTTAATTCTTTACTGGTCTTCAATTTATAGCATGAATTGGTTTAATACCAAATTCAGCGGAATTATTTAGTGAATGAGGTGAGAGGCTTTCAGTTCTTTTTTACTGTATTCATTGACAATTTAGAAGGTTATTTAATTTGTATTATTCATTAGCATTAAAGTATAATTGTTTTACAAAAAGGGTTTTTCAATTTGGATACGTATTTCCTTTAGATTTATTCATATTTTTTAAATATATCGGTCCATCTCAACCTAATAGCTTGTAACAATCAGAACGAATTAATCCAAAATCAACAACTTCTGCAATTCAGTTGCCTTAACAACCACGTTTTCTATATATCCTTGAGCCGGCATTATAGAATATTACTACTTCTTTCCAATAAAATACTCCATGCTTGGATTAATATTGAATCACATAAAATTCTCCCCTAACCTTCCTTACTAAACAGTAAATGTTTTACCAGAGTTTCGTTGGACTGGGTTTACTAAAAAGGTATTAATTTCCTTTCACTAATATGGAATTTAGGCCTATAGATTCACTTACAACCATTATAACATTATTTGTTTTTTTAACTTAATTTTCTTTTTACCTGACCTACTGTACAATTAATTATTGGTTACATGGTTAATTACATGAATTTTAATTTACTGGTGGTTATTTTTTTTTTATATTAATTAACTGGTTCTGGAACCCTTTATTAACTTATGATATAATTGTCAGAACTACTTGTTAGACTTGAAACACTGGTCACACTCCTGATCCAGTTTATAAACATTAGTTAAAACAACAGTATTTTTCAACTTTATACAATACTGAGAACTTAGTACAGTGCCTAACATTGGTAACTATACTGGGTTGTATAAAGACAAATCTAATATAAATATAAACATAATTATTGATGAAGTATTATTATCAAACAACATCATTTCATTTTTAGCATATTCAACATATAACATAAATACTCTGTAGACCTTAACATGTCACAGTACAAAACAAACATTTCATTACATTCAATCATTCATTGGTCTGGCTCTTTTACATTTAACATTAGTCATTGCCTCCTTTTGACTTGAGGTACTTCTCAAGCACATGACCTATTGAACAACCTTAAATCAGGGTATGGTCCTTGACCATATTTCATTCAATTTTTTATGTAACGTTGGGGAACCTCAACTATGTTACATTACAATATATATATATATATATATATATATATATATAAAGGGCCTATGGGCAACCTGTATAGTTTCATCCTCCATATAATAGTCACAAAATTTACTTAAGCAATTGGCCACCCGAATAAAAGGTACAATTTACATATTTAAAATGCATGTGAACAGCCTGTATAGTTTTATCATCAATACAATAACCACCAAAATTACTTAAAAGGCAATTGGCCATAATAATAAGAAAATACAATTTATAAGTTTAAAATCCCTGTGAACAGCCTGTATAGTTTTATCAGTATAATAATCACAAAATTACTTAAACAATTGGCCACCATAATAAGAGATACAATTTATAAATTTAAAGAAAATAACCTGGATTGGCCCGGCCGCTGACATGTTCCACACGGCACCCGAAGAGGCAATTAACCAAAACAGAAAATTAGGAAACCCCCCAAAGCCAGACAGGGTAGTAGAAAGCTGGACAAGAGCCAGACACGACATAAGGTAACATGTCCAGGTGCTTGCATACATTTGCACAAACATGTGACTACCCCTGATTTTAAAATGCCCTAATTTCAGACTACGGAAAACTCCCAACCCTTTATGAAATAAAGAAAATAATTATGTGCGAAAAACCCGAGATTATAATCAATACTAGACCAGCCGGTCCAGATCTACATGTTACATACTGCACCTACCTACTTAACTAACATACCAGCACCCAAACTTCTACAAACCATTCAGAACCAAGGTAAAAATAATGTATAGCATAAAAATTAATGAGCGCTGGTCACATGCCAGTGAACGGGCCTACAATTGCTCTCGAGACTAATTACACATCAAGCCAATGTTACATGAAAGTTTGCATGCAAAATTATGTCCAGCAGGGCACGCGCACCACTGAAATGTTTTTATACTGTAGTAAGTCAATTAAGTTAGAACTTGAGTTTTTGTAGATGGTTAACGCATGATATCTGTTGTTTTATACAGAGGCCAAATTTATCTAAATATTGGATGAATATCACCTTGTTTTATGTAGATGATTCCCAGGTGGACTTCTGCCTTGCTGTACTGTCACTAGGTCATGATGAGGGTGGTTTTGCATCCTTACTGTTTTTTCTCCTCCAGCAGGCGAGAAACGAGAGTCTGTGTGTGTGTCGTCAGTTCAGGATATGGTAGAGGATGGGATTTCTACCATGCTATGGCCAAGTCTCCGTCGCTCCGGGAGCCCTAGGCATGAATAGTAATTAATTCACTGACAAACTAAATCGTTCCCGAGCATAACACACATGTACAACTGCCCAACCTTGTATTGACAAAATCAAACATGAATCAAACGCTTGCCACCATTGACCATTTACACTGAGTTCTTTATAATTAGGTGTAACTTTTTTTCTTAAATTAATGATTCACACACAAGGCCTCAATGCCTCATTATTTGGTTTAATTTATAACGCACCCCTACATGTGTATGCAAGGTTAATGTTCTTCGACATGTTATAAGTTTATAATGGACACGTGCTCTCACAATCACTTCATCACAGTTCCCCAGAATTACATATAAGTTTTACACCCTTTTTAACATGGGCAATTACTGTTACTAAATACACATGTATGAGGCTGTTTCAGTGATTAAATAAATCAAAACCTACGATAATGAACATACTTTCGGTCACACACACACGAGCCATCCCTACCAAACATTATCCGTTCACATCTACGCCAATTATTGTTTAAATTTGTACTTTTCACAAGCAAATGAATAATATGTTTTATTTTGTTTTTATTTAGTATCCAAGTCACTTTTTCACAATAATTTAATTACCTTGTATCCGTCAGTGACTTCGTTCTAGTGTTTTTTATATAGACGCGTTTCGTGACATGTGTCACATCATCAGTAATCCTCGTTAAATGAAGCGATTTTGTACGTAGGTAAGAGTTCGATATCCTGGACCCTTTTAATAAAGTCAATATTATTTTTTATGCTGTGATTATTTTTTAAAACGATACTATTTTTAATAATATGATATAATTTCTTTGCCGTCTTATAGCCAGGTGCAGATGTGTAATTTATGAGGGGTCTGACAGGAATATTTGCCTTATGTATCTTCGGTAGTCCCGTGAGCTGTGGGGCGCGTGCATTTATTGGTTTTATATAACGGCGAACATTATCATCAAACAAACTACCGCAACGATTAATAATGCCATTTAGCTGTTTGACATATTCATTGGTAGGGTCACTGTTCAATGTCCAAATGTTATTGTTATCTATAAATTCAAGTACTTTGTTATTATAGACCTGTGTATCTAATATGACAATTGTGTTCCCCTTATCGGCTTTAGTGATCACGGCATTATTAGAAGTAAGTTTGTCTTTAATTTGTCCTAATAGTTTGGTTTCTGTGGCATGTTTACTGTATGTTGTCAGTGGTTTATTAAGCTTAATAAATTTGTTGAGTTTGACATTAATTAACGCATGTAATTCGTTTTGTATTTGATGGTCGGATACAGTTTTAATGGCTGCTTCCATATTGGCAATCTCATTGATAAAGCGGTTATTATTACGTAAGTTGGGTGGAATGTTATATTTTAAACCCTTGTTGAGTACATCCAGTTCTTCCTTATCAAAGACAATCGAAGTTTGATTAGATATGCGTGTGTAAAACTTATGTTTGTGCTCAATATTGATCTTACTATGTCCTTTGTTCGCTAAGTTTAAAAACTTCTTATTCTCGGTTATATATGTACTGTAAGTTATATCTGATGTATATTTATTCACATAATCTAAAATATTGTGGCTCGTCAACTACACGCGCGGTCGGACCAGTCCAACGGAGCCGAAGTTACATCGTGTTATGTGTGTGTCGTTATTGTGATTTAGTAAATCTGTGCAAATGTGTTTTATGTGAATTTTAACATTTGACGAGGATTACTGATGATATGACACATGTCACGAAACGCGTCTATATAAAAAACGCTAGAACGAAGTCGCTGACGGATACAAGGTAATTGAATAATATATATATAGTCTACTTACCGAAGGTCTGTAGAAGTCTACCTACGCATGATAGGATAGAAAATAAAACAATTAACAAAAGCTCTGTCTGCCGAAGGAAAAGGCTGTTTACACTGCAGTGGACCATGACCGAATGGCGAATTTTGCCAACAGGTGAGCTGGAGTCAGGGACACAATTACCTGGTTCCGCCAACAGATAGGGTGAGCATGCCCAAACGCAAAACACAGTGCTTGCTACATCGCAAAATAATGAATACGTAATTTTTTTTTATACTGTCGCCCGGTTTCGTTGAGAAACCGCGGCACAATACAAAGTCAGTAAAATGAGTGTAAACGCTCAAGTTATTGAAATCTGTTATCAGGTAGGCAAAAGTAAAAACAAACTGTTATAATAATAAAATCTTCATAAGCACAAATTGTCAGTAGAACTGTCCCAAATGTAATAATTGTAAAGTGTCAAAACAAGTGCATTACTGACTAAATGACTCGTTTAGTACACGTGTTAACGCCAAACGCTTTATTGCCCACCATTGTGTGGGAAGTTGTACGTGCTTCGGACTGTTTTCTGCCGTTCACTTTGCCTGGTAGCACGCGATCCATACAGTATACATCGATGTTGGCAGTACATTGAAGTTTCAAAATTCAGCTTTAGTCCATAAACTTGTTCTACCAACATTATCACCAAACAATAGACATGGCAAACAGAACAATCTTTAATCAAATATATTGGAACTTACCGTCTGCGGCTTTTAGAAACAGCGTCTTTATAAAATTGACATGTTTCGGGACACTTGTCCCATCATCAGAATTTAAAACAATCGCGTATCATTTAAAGTTGATACACTTGTCAATCACTTTAAAACATTAAAATCCAATTTAAAACAAATAACTTAAAATAATATGATACTAAAATATTTAAAGCGAGTGCGAAGGTTTACCGATGTACATCGTATGGAGACACACCGCGCACTAGTTTACGTCTCGCTCCCACCACGACAATAGCGCAAGGCAGTGTTGTACAATACATTTGACTTGAAAACCAATTTATCATTTAAAACATGCGGCTTGGTATCAGTATTGTTGTATGCTTTATAAATTTCGTACTCTTCAAGAGCGTTCAAATATCGCCCTTTCTTACATATGTGAAGGGGTATCAAATTAGTTTTAAAATTAGTGTAGTTATGATTCTCGGAAATGAGGTGTTCTGCAAATTTTGACTTGATATTGTCCAAACTGTGAAAGTGTGTAGGCGGCGTATGTTCTGTAAATCTTTTTAAAAAACCACGTCCTGTCTGGCCCACATAGAAGGCGTCACAATCGTCACATATCAATTTGTAAACACCAGTTTTGTGTTCAAGGCTGGTAGTTCTGTGGACACGAAGATTATTCATAATACTATTAGTGGTCTTATAAGTGACCTTGATATTACTGGTTTTACTAAAAATTGACCCAAAAATCTGAGGCATAAGGTATGTGTACGGTGTTGCAATGTATTTGCGTGTTGTATTTTCGCGTGTTTTATGTCCGTTAATGCCCCTTCTTATGTTTTCGAAGGAAGTTGTTCACCATATTGACATCATAACCATTAGCAACTGCAATGTGTTTAATGGTGTCTAATTCCTCACGGTATTCTTTATCACCGAGGGGCAAAGATAAAAGTCTATAAATCATACTGTGGAAGGCAGCTAATTTCTGTGATAAAGGATGAAAAGACTTAGCATGTATTACAATATCAGTCGTTGTGGGTTTTCTATAGATGTCAAATTGTAACTTTTTATTATTGTCCTTAGCAACAGTTAAATCTAGAAAATTCAGTTTACCATTGTCTTCACTTTCAAGTGTGAACTGCATTTTGTCATTGATATTATTCAAATAATTATGTAAATTATCAATTTGCCTTTGTGTACCTTTGTATATTTACCTGCCGTAAAATATTATGTTATTCTTGTGTTTGTTATTAGTGAGAATGAATGAATTTTCGAAATTATTTAGGTATATATCTGCAAGAAGACCTGAAAGTGGAGAACCCCATTGCTAACCCATTTCAGGTCTTCTTGCAGATATATACCTAAATAATTTTGAAAATTCATTCATTCTCACTAATAACAAACACAAGAATAACATAATATTTTATGGCAGGTATGTTGATGATACCTTTTTAATATACAAAGGTACACAAAGGCAAATTGATAATTTACATAATTATTTGAATAATATCAATGACAAAATGCAGTTCACACTTGAAAGTGAAGACAATGGTAAACTGAATTTTCTAGATTTAACTGTTGCTAAGGACAATAATAAAAAGTTACAATTTGACATCTATAGAAAACCCACAACGACTGATATTGTAATACATGCTAAGTCTTTTCATCCTTTATCACAGAAATTAGCTGCCTTCCACAGTATGATTTATAGACTTTTATCTTTGCCCCTCGGTGATAAAGAATACCGTGAGGAATTAGACACCATTAAACACATTGCAGTTGCTAATGGTTATGATGTCAATATGGTGAACAACATCCTTCGAAAACATAAGAAGGGGCATAGTAACATTAACGGACATAAAACACGCGAAAATACAACACGCAAATACATTGCAACACCGTACACATACCTTATGCCTCAGATTTTTGGGTCAATTTTTAGTAAAACCAGTAATATCAAGGTCACTTATAAGACCACTAATAGTATTATGAATAATCTTCGTGTCCGCAGAACTACCAGCCTTGAACAAATTGATATGTGACGATTGTGACGCCTTCTATGTGGGCCAGACAGGACGTGGTTTTTTAAAAAGATTTACAGAACATAGGCCGCCTACACACTTTCACAGTTTGGACAATATCAAGTCAAAATTTGCAGAACACCTCATTTCCGAGAATCATAACTACACTAATTTTAAAACTAATTTGATACCCCTTCACATATGTAAGAAAGGGCGATATTTGAATGCTCTTGAAGAGTACGAAATTTATAAAGCATACAACAATACTGATACCAAGCCGCATGTTTTAAATGATAAATTGGTTTTCAAGTCAAATGTATTGTACAACACTGCCTTGCGCTATTGTCGTGGTGGGAGCGAGACGTAAACTAGTGCGCGGTGTGTCTCCATACGATGTACATCGGTAAACCTTCGCACTCGCTTTAAATATTTTAGTATCATATTATTTTAAGTTATTTGTTTTAAATTGGATTTTAATGTTTTAAAGTGATTGACAAGTGTATCAACTTTAAATGATACGCGATTGTTTTAAATTCTGATGATGGGACAAGTGTCCCGAAACATGTCAATTTTATAAAGACGCTGTTTCTAAAAGCCGCAGACGGTAAGTTCCAATATATTTGATTGAACAACACGTGGCTTGGTACTAAACATTTGGAATTTATTCCTTTTAAACAAGAACAATCTTTGTTTAACATCGCAACCTGTTTACTACCTAGTTTCTTTTATCCTCAGGTTTTCTATATAAGCCATTTTAAATAAGATCAGCATTAACCCTTTTTAATTATTTTTGGTTTATTGGAAAAAAGATCTAAAAGCTAAATCATTTTGTAAATTAAATCCTATATTACATCCACTTTTTGTTTTTGGTCATGTTTGAAATATTTGCAGAAAAGATGTAGTGCAATAAGCCTGTAAGGCTATACACTATCGTATAGAACATTGAAAGAGACTCGGAGAATATAAAAATAAATAAAACCTCAATTAATCAATCATTACATTGTAACAGTAAACCTTAAAATAGAGAAATGTCCGCTGGTATAACAAAAGGTATCAAGAAAATGCATCAAAATTGAAAAACACTAACATCTCTCAAACTGTATCTGTAACCGTACCACATGCAGCTGACGCAAAACTTGCAACTTATAAGAGGAATGAAGGGGAGAGCGGAAGTACATGCTTAATGCTTCCCATTTTTTATTTTTCTTCACTGAATGCTGTCCACTCAACCCTATGCACACAGTTGCCTTGGACGTGGTGGGACAAGATAAGCAGACAACTCTACACAAAGCTGTATATCAAACTTAGTGAAGTCTTTACTGCAAATTTAGTTAAGATTGTACTGTCATGTCAGAAAGAAATAATTCTTTCCCTAGAATTTAAATTTTATATAGATGTATATCATGCACAATGAATATCTCTCATGTTTGAATCTGGAACAGATTGGGATTTGGATTTGTAGCTAAGAACCAGTGAACCAAAAAACATTGAATCAGGCTGACATATTTTGCCTGCTTTAAATTTTCAGTTGTGACTTGAAATTATTAGAACCTGTTTTAATTCCAAATTCATTTATAAATTCTGGTTATAATTCAGTATTTGACATTATTCAATACTGATAAACTGATTCAATGACAATACTGATTTGATAATCAATACTGTAGAAACAAAAAACAACTTGTAACATAAACAATCATTTGGGCCTTCCTTTTAAGTATACCATAAAAGAATTGTCTATTACAACTTTTATTGATTTAGTTAGTACAGGGGGGGGGGCCAAGACCATCTGAAATTGCTGATTATGCCAGCTGTATGTTAAGAAGTATTTATGTATGACAGAAAATTTAAATTGATTTCAAACAAGATCTTGTAATGAATGCATTCCCAGTAACCATGTTCTACAATCTTATTTATATTTGATTGCTGTTTATATGTTCTCTACGGTATGTTAATGAAACAATTCAAGCTAATATAATTAATTAAATCAATAATAAATATTTCAGAATTATGCAGTACGTTATATAGAAGATTAATAGAGTATTGTGTATATTTAATTTCAGTTTTGGAATTGAAGCAGTTACTTTAGAAGGTTTTGAAAAGGTCGGTCGTTCAGCATCAGCTACTTTTTACCAGGTTGGCCGGTGAGTATTGACATGAAACACACACACTGTGCTATTATTTATTAATACATTTATATAATAATACATATATCTTTCTCACCTACCTTAACTTAGCCCAGGATTCTTTGCACGAACTGTGAATACAAGCATTGGTTCAAGGTTATATCAGTAACGTACACTACTCTCATTTATGCCATAGAACTCACATTTTATTTCATTTTTTATATTCCTTTAAAATTCTGTTTGTAATTCCTTCAACATTCATCAGAAGTTTGATAATATTAGACGTTAAACATTTTAGCAAATAAAATTGATTACTTCAACTATAGGTATACATTTTATATTGGTTGACAACTATCACCTTGCTTAAATGTTCTTTCGTTCAAAGTTTTTGGTAGTCATTTTTACGGCTCCTTTTACTTTAAATTTAAATATACAAGTATTGTTTATTGTCTCCTGGTTATAAAAAAAATACATATTAAAAGAACAACTTAAACGCTATTAAATTTTTTAAAAGCAACCCAGCTTGCGCACTCACACACGCATACAGATTATCCCCTTTCATAGAAAATAAGAATAAGTTTGGTTTGATACTGTTACATGCTGCAGCGTCGTCTCTGTCGACCACATGGCGGGTCCTGTAATGTTCTCTCACTATGTCCCAAAGGTTGTTCGTTTACTTTTGATAAAATTTTTCACTTGTTTAACTGTGTTCCATATTTAAGTTAAAATTTTACACTGCTTTACACATCTCTGATACACTGGATTGGTTGCCGACCTTAATTAGCTCGAGCAGAAGATTTAGATGACCGCGCGCGGTCTGTATTGGTAGTCGACTGGCTGACGCTACCTAAGCGTCGGTAAAACCACATCCGTCGGCTCACTCTCTGATTCATCGATTTCGTCACGTGGCAGGTTAATTAGCCACGTGGTGGTCACTTCCGTCAACGACTTTGGTGTCAAGATTATAGACAACGGCACACGAGCGCACACTCACAGCCACATTCCAATGTTATCGTTTTTTGCGTACCAGCCTCTGCCTGGTACGAAGTGAATATAGGGAGTTACACAACTCAGGTTTTAATGACCATAAAGGGTGCCCAAATAGATTGGCCTCAAATAATTATTCGCTTAAATAAAATAAATAGACCCTTCAGAATTGTCCCATTACAACACAAAACACATCACATGCATATGCATAGTTCATTACTCAAAATTTTATTAATTTTTTAAATCATTGTGAGGAACAGTATTACAGTTTTACTCTCATAAGGGACATACATCACTCATCGAGTCATAGTTATAGCAACTGTTACTGAACAGGAACTGGGTCGTCAACCACCAACTCTCTCTATAGAGGAAGTGAAATTGATCGCCCGCTGTTTACAGATGTCGTCACCCTCTCACTGAATTTTCAGTTACCCTCCTACTACATCATTTTCTTAATTTCCCCCCTTTACCCAGTTACAATTAGGTAACCACCCGCCGGATAAACCGGATCGAGCGTTTGCCTGGTTGCATAAACACTTTATTGTTTATGCCCCTGGCTTGTAACGGCCAGCTCCTTTTCCACACACACTATTGTTTCCTGGTGTTGGACTGTGGCGCCCATTTGCATCCCCAAGAACTGAAGTTTACATATATATGGTATAGACGCTGCCTATACCGTTATTGGTTCAGCGTTATATAAAATTCGGCATTACTGATGTCCGAGGACACCAGTAATCCTACTATAATGATTCACACACCCTTAAAACGGCACTCTCACCACCTTCGATGATAGCCGCTGTTCCACAGTTATGTAGTTTCCCCTGAGTTACCCCCGGTCAATTTCTATGTTCACCAATTTAGAATATACTTACATAAATCCACAGTCAGGGTTCGGTGAAGCCGTGACCACCTGAAAATTGGGGAAACTACCAAAAGACATATAAGGTTCACACTTATACTGCTACTACAGTTCACAGAGGGTAAATTCTTATATGTTTGGTTATTTTATTAATTAAATTTTCCTGTTTAACATCTCTGAGATTCATCTACATTTTTAACTTTTAAACATCGAACATTTCACTTTCTTTAAATTGCATTAAAAAATTCATACTTACATTACATCATCACTCATATACTGTCATAGACACAAAATATAACCACCAATTAATGTACATAACTCCATACCTCTTCTGAAACATTTTAACAACCATATGATTCCACAACTAAATACATTTTACATTTATTCATTTACTATTTATTATCAAGTTCCAATCTCTTAAAATCATTTAAATTCATTACCAAAATTTCTTTATATAACATTTTAAATCAATCAAAAATGTTTAAACATCTCAAATTATTTGATTCAATCAATTACTTAAACCACAAATTGTTTTAATTACTTTACTCCAAAACAATTACAATTCATTTATTACCTTCATAATTATTCTTGTTATTTATTTAGTCTGCCAAAATATTATTATTATTATTAAAACAATTTCTACTACATACACACATTGTTTACATCAAGTACATTTTACAACGTAGACACAATTAATTTCACTATAAATTTATTTACAAATTCTTGTCATTATTTTTCTGTTTACCACACTTCATTTCATAATCTAGCCAGGTCATAACCATAAACTAAAATATTTAAAATGTCCATTCACTGAGTTTTTATCTAGCCCCCGTCATCATATAATAGTCTTATTTTTATATAACAATTATCATTCTTACTCACACTGAATTCATTAATATTAATATAATAACCCATTAACTCTATGTCATTCATTATACCATTATAATTTATAGGATTGTACCTTTTTATTATTTCATAAACCTTGTCTGCATTAGTTATTTTGTCTAGTCTCCCTTAATATTATTTGTTATTCCCATGTCATTTGTATCATCATATTCATTTACTATATCAATCACAACATCAGGTAAGTTTTTATCATTTACAACAGTATTATCAAAATAATCATCAATCTTCATTTCATAAGGTAAGTATTTTATATTGTTTATCTTCACCACTTCTAACCTCTCTATCAACTCTTCATAATTCCTACTTAACATAAATAACTCTATTTCCTCATCTACAAACAACTCTCTCTCTAAATATCTCTCACCATAACGCCATATCACTTTTTCTCTACCATCCCACACAGAGGGTACTGCTACATTAAAACATTTCCTGGTTCCTCCAGGACCAACACAAAAATTCAAAAGACAATTATTGGTAGCACATTTATCTACCCAATATCTTCGTGAACACCTTTCTTCACCCCCCACAACACCACGGGAAAATTTTACCCTCTGCCACCCCTCTACTTGTACACTCTCTTCATACTCTCTCTCTCTAACTGATAAACATTTGTTTCTACCCCTTTACAACCCATTACTCTCTCACTCTCATTAACTATCTCTATATCATCACTGTCTATTTTCATTATATCACCTTTAAGTATCTCGTTTTCCACTATCTTATCACTACTACTTATTAATTCATTTTTAGAATTATCGTTGCTACTCACCTTAATTATTTCTTCACTAATTTTCGTCATATTACTACCACTGTTACTTACCGTTGTATTAATCTGATTTACCTTACTTTTAATCTGTTCCTCCACTTTCTCAATACTCTGTTCTAATTTGTTAAGTTAGTTTCAGATATCTCATCAGTTTTCTCAACATTTTTATTAATTTCATTATCTGGTTTTTTAATTCACTATTTTGCTCTTTTATTTCATCGAAATTATTTTCGCACTTAATTTTTTGCTCATGTATTTCGTCTCTTAACTCATCAAAACGATTATCAAAATCATTGCTTAATTTATCAAATTTTTTATCATTACTATCAAAACGATTATTGACTACATCAAAACTATTTTCTAACTTAATATTCACACTCTGCTTAATATCATCGGACATTGCTCTCATAAAATTAAATATATCATTCATTGAATACTCTTTTACTTTTATTTTAGTTATCACTGGAGTAGATTTTGCTTCTGCTTTATTCATTATTACCGATTCGTCTACATTACTGTCACTTATTAACAGTGACTCTGTTTGAATACCTGAATCGCTTTTGTCAGCCGATTCAGTTGCCATATTTTCAAACATCGCTTTATTTTCGGATTCGTCGCCTACAATTACGTCAATTTCATTTATATCATTCTCGTTATTACTACCTGCCATTTTTATAAATTTACTGATTTAAATTTCCTTACATAAAAAACATCTAACACTTAAACAGTGACGTACCATTTTATGTCTGCTACGTAATTTTTATGTATTGTTACTTAACCTCCAAACCATGCCTGCATTTACCGTAGATGCAGTTTTGTATAAATTTTAATTTATAAAAAAAAAACTCGTCACAAGTTCGAGGCGCCATTTGTGCTATTATTTATTAATACATTTATATAATAATACATATATCTTTCTCACCTACCTTAACTTAGCCCAGGATTCTTTGCACGAACTGTGAATACAAGCATTGGTTCAAGGTTATATCAGTAACGTACACTACTCTCATTTATGCCATAGAACTCACATTTTATTTCATTTTTTATATTCCTTTAAAATTCTGTTTGTAATTCCTTCAACATTCATCAGAAGTTTGATAATATTAGACGTTAAACATTTTAGCAAATAAAATTGATTACTTCAACTATAGGTATACATTTTATATTGGTTGACAACTATCACCTTGCTTAAATGTTCTTTCGTTCAAAGTTTTTGGTAGTCATTTTTACGGCTCCTTTTACTTTAAATTTAAATATACAAGTATTGTTTATTGTCTCCTGGTTATAAAAAAAATACATATTAAAAGAACAACTTAAACGCTACTAAATTTTTTAAAAGCAACCCAGCTTGCGCACTCACACACGCATACAGATTATCCCCTTTTATAGAAAATAAGAATAAGTTTGGTTTGATACTATTACATGCTGCAGCGTCGTCTCCGTCAACCACGTGGCGCGTCCTGTAATGTTCTCTCACTATGTCCCAAAGGTTGTTCGTTTACTTTTGATAAAATTTTTCACTTGTGTAACTGTGTTCCATATTTAAGTTAAAATTTTACACTGCTTTACACATCTCTGATACACTGGATTGGTCGGCCGACCTTAATTAGCTCGAGCAGAAGATTTAGATGACCGCGCGCGGTCTGTATTGGTAGTCGATTGGCTGACGCTACCTAAGCGTCGGTAAAACCACATCCGTCGGCTCACTCTCTGATTCGTCGATTTCATCACGTGGCAGGTTAATTAGCCACGTGGTGGTCACTTCCGTCAACGACTTTGGTGTCAAGATTATAGACAACGGCACACGAGCGCACACTCACAGCCACATTCCAATGTTATTGTTTTTTGCTTACCAGCCTCTGCCTGGTACGAAGTGAATATAGGGTGTTACACAACTCAGGTTTTAATGACCATAAAGGGTGCCCAAACAGATTGGCCTCAAATAATTATTCGCTTAAATAAAATATATAGACCCTTCAGAATTGTCCCATCACAACACAAAACACATCACATGCATATGCATAGTTCATTACTCAAAATTTTATTAATTTTTTAAATCATTGTGAGGAACAGTAATACAGTTTTACTTCTTGACTAAATCAACCTAACCTACAAAAGTGATAACTTATTATTACAAATAATAATTGAACGCAAATTCTCATAACATATGTGACATGGTTAACAACTGGAACAGCTGTGAGAAGTTATAAGTATATGTGCTTCTAGTTGAACTGATCTAAACTTAATCCTACATGGGCGTTTAGTTCCCACTACACTGATGATGGCCATCAGTAGCATCTCCAAAACATGTGGTGATTTCTGTAATGAATCTTATGGACCATGACCTAATAACCTGGACAATAATAATTTTAATAATGCAAATAGTAATAGTTATTTATTATTATATATAAGTGTCTGTATTTTTCTTTATTTTATTGTCTGTATTTATACAGGGTCCGCCAGTGAAGCGGGAAATTTTGAAAGTCCAATAGTTCATTTTCTGCTCACGAGAGGGCGTGGAGGTTTTCGATTGTTGTTTTACATTTAATGCCATTTGCTATTAAAACATGGAGCATTGGTCCGGTGCACAGCATGCTTTCTGCGTAAAATCGTTTTATAAGAATGGTGACTGTGTGACTTCTGTACAACTATTGTTTCGTAATCATTTCAATATTTCACGACATGGAAGAGTGCCGTTCGCTCATGCAATTATGTCATGGGTGAAAAAGTTTGAAGAAACTGGTTCCACATTAAACTTAAAGCATAGAGGAGCAACAAGGTCTGTAAGAACAGAGGAAAACATTGAAAGAGTTCGAGTAGCATTGACGCGTAGTCCACAACGTTCTGCAATGAAACATGCATCTGCACTAAACATTAGTGACACATCGTTACGACGAATTTTGTATAAAGACTTATCTTTTCATCCTTACAAAATTCAAGTAGTCCAGGAGTTCAAAGATGGCGATGGCGATATGCTGGCTCGCAGGATTTTCAGCGAAGAAATATTGCGACGTGTAAATAATGATGAAAACTTTATTCACCGCATGTTTATGTCAGATGAAGCACATTTTCATTTGAATGGATATGTAAACAAACAAAATAGTCGATATTGGAATGATGAAAACCCAGGTGAGTTGCATGAAAAGCCATTACATAGTCCGAAAGTTACGGTGTGGTGTGCAGTTTCATCATCTGGCATTATTGGGCCATATTTTTTCCAAGATGATAGAGGAAACACCACAACTGTCAATGCAGACCGCTACACACACATGGTCAGAACATTTTTGATGCAACAGCTCCCTAGGTTTCCGGAAATTAATTTTTTTTAGGAGGATGGGGCCACAAGTCATACTGCTCGTGTGTCCATGGCTGCTTTAAGAGAACTCTTCCCGGACGGACTCATATCCAGATATGGCGACATCTCGTGGCCTGCAAGATCCCCAGATTTGTCCGCATGCGACTTTTTTCTTTGGGGATTTCTGAAGAGCAGGGTGTACATTGATAGACCGCACACCATACCGGAATTAAAAACGAATATCAGACAAGAAATTGCACGGATTCAACCTGACCTGCTTCGTCGAGTGATGGAAAATTTTTGGTCAAGATTAGAAGAATGTTTACACAGAAATGTGCTTGAGCGGCGTTATTTTTAAAAAGTAAAATAATGGCATACTTTACTCAACTCAAATCTGTAAAAATTAATTCTGATAATAAATGTTTCATGAAAAAATTGGGTACTTTTAATTTTCCCGCTTCACTGGCGGACCCTGTATTTTCCTTTAATTCAGTTATGAGTTTTTTGTCAGAAATAAACATACCAGTAAATTTGTAATATCTTTTTCTTATATGGTATGAACAAATTGTATAAACGTAATTATAGAAAGAGTTTGTAAAGCTTTCATGATCGGCGTAATCTGTTAATTGATGATGTGGCTGTCAATTTTTTTCAGTTGTGTCATGTGTAACTAACAAATATGTAATATCTTTTTTGTCATTGGTAGTGTCTTTTGATTTTAAAAAGCACACTGTAGTTTGGAATTGTTCTATTATATTTCAAAATAAAATATATACAAATTTACATGACTAGAGTATTTACATTACTGACATTTTATATAGAGTAGGAGCTGTATAACTATTGTAATTTGCAAGTTCTACTTAAATTGTTGTCATTATTAATACAGTAGTTTGATTTAAATGTTGTCACTTATCAGTGCAAGATTGTATAGATTAGGATTATATGTTGATTTCAAGGTTGCAACATAAGATTGAAAGATTGCGAACGATAAGATTGCAAGGTTTTACAGCACTGTATTCGAGGTGTATGTAGTTTTAGACAATTTTTATGAGACCATTGCAAAATGAGGACAATACCTGGCATCAGCTGTGTATGTATACAATGTAAAAGTTGTGTTGTCTGTAAAACCTTTAATGACCAAAGTGTATTAAAGTACATTAATATGTGTTTTTATTAGTGTGTTAACATTATTTTCAGTGTCTTGGAAGGATTACTTCGAAGTCTGAATAATTTGTTAGAAAGATTTCATCAGTCATATTTTTTCTACTTGTTGCCTGAGTTTGATCGCTATATTTCTATTGGATTGTACATGCCGTGCCTGGGGATGCTGGCTGCTGCTCTCTTTATTAAGGCTTTCGCCCAATGGCTCTCTGTTCAGTACTCTCTTAATGATGTACAGAGTACTGGTGATCTTCAGTTACCAAACACAGATCCAGTTGTAAGTAATATATCCATTTTAATGTCTGTATCATATTACAATAAGTGTAAGTTATGCTAGAGAAGAAAAAGGAAGAGAGGAAGAGCTTTAGAGAAAAATTAAAATATTGTATATGAAACAATTTATATGTGCAAGAGGCCTTTGCCAAGTGCAAAAAATCATTGTGTATGTAAGATTTGTAAACTCATTTTAAAAAAAATTGTTACGTAACTTAGGAATTTCATTGTGTCCCTTCAGATTAATTTCCTTAGAACTTATACACTGATACCAGTGTGTAATCCAGCATTTTGAATAGATTTGGAAATAGTTTTGTAAAACATTCTATAGAGCATTATATTAATAACTAGAGTACCCTGCATAGAAGTAGTCCCGTCAAGGTCACTCACTTTCACTGCTCCCTGTCACCTCCACGCCCCTCGCCCAGCGTTATTGCCGGCTACTACACTGTGTAGCGTTTTAGCAAAACGGTTCACTGTTCTCCATACAGTGAACTTACTTATTTAAAATTTTACTGTTTTCTTGATGGCGGTTATCCTACAGACTGATAGTTGTCTGAGAACACTGACCTTGCCAGCTGTTGTCTCTTTAATTTTTTCATACTCACGATCACGCCCTTTTGTAAATGAACCTGTTTTTGTTCTCTGCACGGTCGTTCCTAAGCCATATGGTTCATACGTTCTGTTAGGTAAATGTACACTTTTGGTATGCAAATTGCGTACACCCTGTCGGCATGTCTTTTCAGTAAATACTGCTGTCTGACACTTTTATGAATGCCTTTGTCATTTTTACACTCCCCTCAAAACTGTGTATGTTTACTGCCCATGCTACTACATTTCTTCCATTGCACAAAGATACATAGCACTGAGCAATTTCTGTAAACAAAATTGTCGCTATTGTGGCAAAAGTCAATCCCATTTCAGTTACAGTACCCCATATTTATAATATATTAATATATGAATAAAGAATTTATAATTTATTTCATAAGGAATTCCTATTGTTTTTTATAAAAATTATCCTTATTTTCTTAAGAAATTAAATTCGTTTTCGCATTTATACATACTGTCACGACATCACAGAACAATCTACATGTTTGTCGAATGTGCCAGAAGAATCTCAATGTAACGCATGTGGCGTACGTGTTTGTCGACGCATTT
Organism: Magicicada septendecula; assembly: GCA_034769895.1. Classification (NCBI taxonomy): domain Eukaryota; kingdom Metazoa; phylum Arthropoda; class Insecta; order Hemiptera; family Cicadidae; genus Magicicada; species Magicicada septendecula. Next base: position 235,622,817 of record CM068367.1, read on the forward strand.
TCAAGAGGTTTCTCCAAGGCGCCAGCCGCGCGGACTGTGACAAGGCCGCAGTTAATTACGTAGTTCACACGAGCGCAGGTATAAATACATGGCGGCAGTGGCCTTAAGTTTCAGTATTAGTGCGATCTATCGACAGTGCAGTTCGAGAGTTATTGTAGCGATATTACTGTGTGCGTCAAGTGGTTATTAGTGGTGTTTTATAATCGGACGGTATAATTGTAATACAATTGTGTTTAATTTAGTGGACATTTTATTGCGTGTGAACAATTTTTATTTGATTTGTTGTAGAGACTGTGTTGTTAATTACAAACTGTGTAACTGTAAAAATTAAAGGTGTGATTAGTGACTTAATTGGTGTCTTGTACTTATTTTGTTTCCACTGTACTTATGACAATCGAGTAGACCGTCATAACAGTGGTGTCAGAAGTGGGATAGAACGGTTAACAGTGGAAACAATGGACACTTTATACAAGACGAGAGTAATTCATAATTAATCGGAAAACAATGGATGCCAGTCAGATGATGGAAAATTTCCAGGCACTATTGTTGCAAGCAGAGGAAAGATGCAGACAGGAGGTGGAAGAAGCAGAAAGACGACAAAAAGAAGAATGAAGACAAGAAAGAGAAGAAGCAGAAACACGACAGGATGAAAAACGCAGGCAGGAAAGAGAAGAATGGAAACATGAAACAGGAGACATCAAGGAGTTAATACAGGAGCAAAAGCAGACACAAGAACAAACCGCTGCAGAGTTGGGTCTCCTACGAAGTGAGCTTAATAACCAAATTACTAAAATATCGGAGGTACAAGAATCAATGACATTAAAAATAGCTGAAGTAGAGAAATTAGTTTCGAGTGTTGAAGAATCGATGTCCACAAAAATATCTGACATAGAAGAAACCATGTCAAATAAAATATCTGCAGTTGAAATCTCAATGGCAAACATAAGAGAGCAGTTCCTGAAGTTACAACCAAAACAACTTTGTGAACAGACTGTACCAATGATAAAGACGAAGAAAGACACAGAAAATAAGTCAATAGAGAAGGTCACCTCACCTGCGGTTGGGACAGTTCATGTCAAAGCTCCAACCTTTGACGGAAACAGTCACTGGGCAACATACCTCCGCCAATTTGAAGCTCCTGCATGCGCAAATAATTGGACAGAGAAAGACAAGGCTGTTTCACTCGTTCTTGCATTAAAAGGACCTGCAGCGGAATTACTACAGAAAGTGCCACCTGACAGCCAAAACACCTATGCCGAATTGATAAAAGCTCTAGAATTAAGGTATGGTGATAAACATTTGCGAGATGTGTACTGCACCCAGTTGAGAGCAAGGTGACAGCGTGCCGGGGAGACCCTTCAAGTGTTTGAAGCAAGTATCGACAGACCAATTAGACTGGCCTATCCTGAAATGCCAGAAGATTTTCGAATGAGTTATGCGATGCAGGCATTTACTGCCGGTGTCCGAGATGACGAACTACAGCAAGTGTGTTACGAATGGCAAGACACCAGAACAGTGCGGACGCCCTGGTACATGCTTTGCAATTTGAGGCCGCCAAATCAGCATCTGGTTGGGCAAGTCATAAAGTGCGCACGCTAAAAGATCGCGACGGCACAGACGATGAGGAAGAAGAACAAAGAACAGAGACTCGATGGTCAGCGCCACAGAATAAAATAAGAAAGGATGGAAGACCAAAGTGTTATAGATGTGGGAAACCTGGACATCTACAACGAGATTGTCGGGTTAGAATTCAGCAGAGGGAAACGAGCAATATTCAGTACAATGGGGCATGTCCTGACTAAGTGGAGGAACGAAACCCCTAGACAATACGCAATTTCTACACTTCAGAAAAACAGCGGGAGCTTGGTAGTTACCGGATTTGTTCAAGAAAGGCCAACCTCGATTACAGTTGACACAGGCGCAACAGTTTCTATTGTGCGCCCCGACGTGGTGAAATTTCTCAAGCCAATCTGGTGCTCTTGCAGCTTGCGAACAGCTACTGGATGGCCTGTAAAAGTGTATGGAAAAGTGGAGATACATCTACGCCTCAGTCGACTTGAGTTTAATCATCAAGTACTTGTTGCAGACATTGTGGATGAAGCAATTCTTGGTGTGGACGTTATGAACGCATACGGATTTATAGTCGACTTCAAAAACAATGTCTTGAGAATCGGAGGTGAAGAGGTAATGCTATCAACAATGACGACAGCAGAAAAATCGATGGACGTCATAAACCAAGTGTCCGTAACTGTTCCACCAAACTCTGAAAAGATCATCATGGTTAGAACCGAGGTAGATACTGGTAGATACTAGGGGCAACCAGTGCTCTATATTCGAACCCCAGGTAGTCAGCACACCGGGCATACTAATTGCCAGAAGTTTAGTAAAACCTGACAAAACCGGAAATGTACCTATTAGAGTGGCGAATATTTTGGATCAAGCTATCACTTTACAAAGCAATACGCTCCTAGGCAAATTGACTCCTGTGGCCTGGGTAGCCAGAATGACGCAACGAAGATCCAGCGCTTCGGATAATTCCAAATTACCAGAGGAACTGCAAGAATTATTGAACAGATCTTCTAACGACCTCTCAAGTGGTGAGGTAAAAGAACTCAGACAGTTTTTACATAAATTCAAAGACTGTTTTGCAGTTCGGGGACAGTCACTGGGAAGAACCTATCTTGTACAACATCGCATCAATACCGGGGACACAACACCGATACGCCAACCTCCTCGAAGGCCTCCATTATCTAAACAAGAGGAAATGTCTCGGTTAGTACAGGACATGTTGACAGAGGGAGTAATCGAACCTTCGTCAAGTGCTTGGTCTTCTCCTGTAGTGCTGGTAGCGAAGAAGGATAGTGGGTTGCGTTTCTGTGTAGACTACCGGAGGTTAAATGACGTTACAAAGAAAGACTGCTATCCATTACCTCGCGTCGACGATACACTTGACACGTTGTCCGAAGCACAGTGGTTTTCCACATTGGACCTGAAGAGTGGATATTGGAAAGTGGGTCTTCATCAAAAAGACAAGGAAATGACCGCTTTCTCGACCCCAAGTGGCTTATTCCAATTTAACATCATGCCATTTGGACTCTGTAATGCACCGGCAACATTTGAAAGATTGATGGACCTGGTAGTCCGAGGCCTGACATGGAAAACTTGCCTTATTTATTTAGACGATGTCATAGTCATCGGGAAGACTTTCAAAGACCATTTGGAAAACCTTAAGGAGAGACTAACTAGAATTCACGGTGCCCAACTGAAGCTGATCCCGAAGAAGTGTTGTCTATTCCAGAAGGAAGTACAGTATCTGGGCCATCTGATTTTGGCAGCGGGTGTTAGCATGGATCCTAATAAAGTAGACACCATAAGAGACTGGCCAGTCCCAAAGAGTAAACACGACGTTCGGCATTTCCTGGGGTTATGCTCATATTACAGACGTTTTGTGAAAGGCTTCGCTACTATTGCTAAACCACTACATGAGCTAACAGAAAATAAATGAAACTTCCAGTGGTCGAGGGAGTGTGATCAAGCATTTAGGACTTTGAAAATTGCATTATGTTCGCAGCCAATTCTTGCTTTCCCAGATTCCGAAGAGAAGTACATTGTGGACACAGATGCAAGCAATACTGGTCTAGGAGCAGTTTTGTCTCAAGTTCAAAACGGAGAAGAACGAGTAATAGCATATTACAGTAAGACACTTTTTAACCGGAGAGAAATTATTGCATTACAAGGAGAGAGTTGCTGGCAATCGTCCGAGCGTTGGAGCACTTCCATAAATACCTCTATGGAAGAGAGTTTTCACTACTTACCGACCATGCCGCGCTTCCATGGCTCTTAAGATTTAAAAATCCGGAAGGACAGTTGGCAAGGTGGCTTGAACGTCTGCAAGAGTACAACTTCAAGGTACAATATCGACGGGGGCGCCTGCATGGTAATGCAGATGGCTTATCACGAAGACCGTGCCCAGAAGACTGCCGACATTGCCACAGAAAGGAAGAACAAAATTCAAGCGAACATGTTCAAGCCATCACTGTAGATTTCCTGGCTGACGGCTGGACAACACAAGACTGTCAACAAGAACAGATGACTGATGAAGACATTGGACTGATCTTGACAGCAAAAGAGGAAGGTCGCCGCCCGGATTGGCAAGATATCTGCCATGGTTCCGAAGCGCTGGAGGGCTACTGGGCACAATGGGAATCTCTCACCTTAGAAAATGGATTGCTGAAAAGGGCTTGGGAAAGTGCAGATGGACGAGATGTGGTCATGCGGTTGATAGTTCCCTGAAGTAAAGTGCAGTCTGTTTTGAAGGAGATGCATGATGGAACATCTGGAGGTCATCTTGGCATTAACAAAACCCTTGACAAAATACGGAAGCGATTCTATTGGCTTCATCTTCGCCACGACGTAGAGGAATGGGTTCGTACATGTGAAATATGTGCTGCAAGCAAGGGCCCACAAACCAGAAGCAGGAGAAAAATGAGACAATATAACGTTGGACTGCCTGTCGAGAGAATTGCCATAGACATTGCTGGACCATTCCCAGTTACTGACGATGGAAACCGGTACATCATGGTTATAGGTTACTACTTTACTAAGTGGGTGGAAGCCTACACAGTTCCAAATCAGGAGGTTACCACTGTGACAAAGCAGTTAGTTCACAACTTCTGTTGCCATTATGGAGCCCCTATGGAAATGCATATGGATCCAGGGAGAAATTTTGAATCAGGGGTGTTTAAAGAATTACGCCGTCTACTCGGAATTCCAAAGACCAGGACAACATGCATTCTCAGTCAGACGGGATGGTTGAGAGATTCAATAGGACACTTGAACAGCATCTTCCGAAGGTTGTTGACGAGAACCAAACAGACTGGGACCAACGTATACCACTATTCCTCATGGCGTATAGATCATCAGTACATGACACAACCGGCATGACTCCAGCAAAATTGGTGTTTGGGAGGGAGATTCGTCTTCCTGGGGACGTAATGTTCGGATCACCTGAGACTCAGTCCCAAGAGCCACAGAACTGTTCCTCGCAATTAGAAAACCAACTGTGAGAAATGAATCGCTTAGTAAGAGGACGGCTGAAGATTGCCAGTGATAAAATGAAAACTCGGTATGACATTCGCAGCAATAGTGTGGGTTTCCAAGAAGGAGATCAGTTCTGGTTGTTCAACCCAAAGCGCCATCGTGGTCGCTCACCTAAGCTTCAGTCTTAACTGGGAAGGACCCTACACTGTAAAAAAAAGAATTAATGATGTTGTTTATCGGATTCAATAGGAAGGGCAGCGAAAATCCAAGGTCGTCCACCTAGATCGCCTGGCTAAGTAGATGGTTTGCCAGTTCGGGACGAACAGGCTTAAGAAGGGGGCAGTGTTACAACATCACAGAACAATCTACATGTTTGTCGAATGTGCCAGAAGAATCTCGATGTAACGCGTGTGGCGTACATGCTTGTCGACGCATTTTCGAGAGGTTTCTCAAAGGCGCCAGCCGCACGGACTGTGTCAAGGCCGCAGTTAATTACGTAGTTCACACGAGCGCTAAGACGCAATTAGGAACATTCTGGTCTGGGAGCAGCAGCGGCCTTAAGTATCAGTATTAGTGCGATCTATTGACAGTGCGGTTCTAGAGTTATAGTAGCGATATTATTGTGCGCGTTCAAGTGGTTATTAGTTAAGAGTGGTGTTTTATAATCGGACGGTATAATTGTAATACAATTGTGTTTAATTTAATGGGCATTTTATTGTGTGTGAACAATTTTCATTTGATTTGTTGTAGAGACTGTGTTGTTAATTATGAACTGTTTAACTGTAAAAATTAAAGGTGTGATTAGTGACTTAATTGGTGTCTTGTACTTATTTTGTTTCCACTGTACCTACGATGATCGGGTAGACCATCATAACAATACTATTATTTTTATGCTACTTCTGCATGTAACGTCTTATACTGTAGTGCTGATTTTTTTACTTAATTATTAATGACAGCAGCGCACGAAATAAAAATAGAATATTTTTCGGAGTCACGAATAGTGCGGTGTTTCTTCAATAATTAAACGGGGCAAGCTTAAGACACAGGATGTGTACGAAAATTCGTCCAAACAAGCTATAGCTGACGCGTCGCATTGGATGTTATGTATAAGTTATAGAAATTAATAGTTAATTAATTATTAACACTGTATTAATTGTGATGTAATTATTATTAACAATGTAACAATGTATTCTAATGATGTATTAGAAACTTTCTCACTGTAAAGTGTTACATAAAAAAAATACAGTAAAACGCAAGTTAACCAGCGAAAATATCTTACATTATACTATCTTACAAAATCAGAACAATTGTGTGATACTCGTAAGGTTTTAACATGTTTTTTACTTTAAATAACATTAAATTTTATCTATAAAATGTCCAATGTAGTCATCTATGAACCTTCAAAATGTGTCGTTGTTTTTTCAGTCTTCTATTGCATTGATTTTAGAATTTTCAACCATTTAAAGTACAAAAAATTATTTTAATTGTGATTTTAATGGAAGCCTCATTGACAGCAACAAAGTAAATATTTAATTTAAAAATCACTTTGTTATATTATTTACATTAAGTAGGCCTACTTACTAGTGTAGCATTTTTCGGAAGAAAGGGAAACTGTTGCTTAGTGGCAATGCTGCAAGTAAGCAGTGTGACCTTGACGGTAATACTTCCATGCAGTTAACTATAGTTATCTATAAAATCTGTTTCTTTTAATGTTTCCTATCCTTTTTGGAATAGAAAAACACTTGGGGAGACAGATGATTAAAAGGGGTGTTCTAAGAACATGTTTTTGCCAGTTAAAACACTTCTGATAATCGGGGCTTTGTTATGGTACATTCTTATGACACATGATCCATCTGCTACGAGACATTTTCATTTAACTTTTTGATGTAAGCTGTGTAGTACTCCCAAAAACCTTGACTGGACACCCAGTTGATACAAATCCAGAGTGAACGTTTTAATAATGATATATTGTTAGCAACATTGTTTTTCATTTTTAAATATCTTGTTGATTCATCCTCTTTGTTCACTTTTACTAATATTATTATATATAAAAACTTTCACAAATGAACTTACTTTTGTTCTCACTTTCACAAACGTTTCAAGGTGTTGTGCCTCTTCCTCAGTGTGAGTAAATACTGAATGTCATTGTTGCAGAATAACGATTAAGGAATATAGGTGTGTGTGGTGGGAATTGATGGTTAGAGGGAATTGGCGCTGAGGTTCAAATTTTGTGTTTGGATCAATGTATCAAATAGTGTATGTGATCTGTAATGTAGTTGTTCATTTAATATGTTGTTTGGTTGTAATGTGTGATATCTGTATATTTCAAATTGTTCAGCTGTGTTTAATTTTCTACTTTTTGATAAGTAGTGTAATATTTCCATGTTGTGTTCTATGTTTGTGTAACTGTGGTTTTCATTTTGTAAATGTGTGGCAAATGTGGAATGTATGTAATTTGTGGTGAGGGCTTTTATATGTTCTGAAAATCTGGAATAAAAAGATCTTCCCGTCTGGCCGATGTAGAATTGGTTACAATCATTACAATTTAATTTATAAACTCTGAGACAACATTAATTAATTGCTAATATATTATAATACCTTACTCTTACCTTTCGGGTTCGGTTCCAGGGTCGTTCAGACGAAACGGCTACAGAAAGGATTATTTGGATTTGATATGTGTGAAAATGACGCTAACACATTTTCTACTGTCTAAAATACATACTTATTTTATTTATCGAAAATCGCCCCCTTCTTCTACTTCTACAAATGACAGTATCTTTGTTAACTTTTGTTTTCAAAATATTATGATAATTAACATTACTAAATACGTATAAGAAAATTGAAAATGAACCAGTATATAACCACACACACACACACACACACACACTTTCTTTTTTCGTTAATATTTAAACAAACTCCCCTCTATTAGAGATCTCTGTTCCTTATTAAAGTATTTATAAAAGCAAATTTTATAATATAGTAATTGAACTTTAAAAGGTGGTACTCATCCTGATAATAGCTTCCCTCCAATGCACACCCGTATTATTCACGTGTAATAACCGTGACACAAATTCACTAGCTGACCGATTTCTGAGTTCTCTCGCACTCACGCCACTGTTGGTACTGAGTTTACGGTTTGTATTTCATGGTTCTTACTGATTTACTGATTAACGTCTCACGTTCTAAAAGATGATCAAGTCGGCCGACATAACTTTTGCACTTAGATGTTGTCGTAGGCTGGCCGCGCATTATTGTTTATGCAATTTTGATATAAATGTTTCCACACTTTATTAGATAGGCCGAATTTGTTTTAACGGCCTATCTTATAAACCCGAGGCCACTGTTTTTAAATTCACAAAACTTTACTGTCTGATGCTGCTTACTACTGTTCACTCTCTGATGACAAACTGCAGACTGTGATTCACAAAAAGCCTGCTGCTGGGGTGGTTACGCAATACGTCTGGGCAATGTTTAGGCTAACTGTATGTGCATTGCTGGTTACTGGGGCTCCTCACAGGTGAAAGTTAATAATTTTAAAGATTGATTGAATTGATATAAAATTAAAACTAAGGCTGCATACAATTCTGTACCGTTACAATACCCCCCCAATAAGAGGTTGAAAGCCGAAGCGTTCAAACTCTTATTGCCTAAAACTGAGAGGATCAGTGAGGATATGGCGCCGCAACCCCCCTGAACACTCTACTAAAATTGTGGGTTCCTACCCCCCTAGTCTGGCGACTGTGGCACATTCAATTTAAAAATCAACAAACGGCCTTCCATCACTCCATATCCCACAACTGATTTAACTGATTTGGTTCATTGACAAAGCACTGGCTCATTTTTTATTATAAAATATCTCTTAACCCTAGAAAATAATATTAATACAACAATATATGTTTACATTTATAAAAGTTTACCATTAGTAGTTATATGCATATCTCCTTTTCCAAACACCGTCTCATCATAAACATTCTTTCAGTTTTTTATTTAAATAAATGTTTTAATCATTATTTACATCAATTAGCCTTTGATTTATAATTCCCGTTTGAATTCGAATGAGAGTCAAGTTAAATTCATTATTACAAGTTCATTATTAAAAATCATCTTTTCTATTAATATAATTACCAAATTAAGTTACTTTTTATTTAATTAACAGTTTCAAAATTAATTACATTTGATCAAAATGATTTTACATTAACAACATCCTATCACACACACATATTAACTGTCTCACAATCAAAACATTAAGTCATTTCCTTACATCATTCAAAAAATTTACCTTCATTTCTTCACACCTGGTATTTCTTTTTATTTCATCATAGGATTTTCCTACTGGCAATGATTCAACAGACTACAACATTTTTTGTTATTGTCAACTCAGCTTCAACACCTCTGGCTGTAAACATTAGTCAAAACATACAACACACCTGTTTACATAAACAGTCGTCTGCCAGACTGGTGTTATAAACACAGTTATAAACACTCCTTCAGTCTAAACATTCTGCTTACCTCACCTCTAATACCTGGACTTTTCTATAGATCATATTTATCAAAATCTATTTATTACAATTCAAACCAGAATTTTGCTTCATTAATAAAATTAACCCTTTTAAATTATTTGTTTAACTTGACAATTATCTAAAAACCTCCACTCAAAACAATTTAGCTGTCCTTATTATTTAAAACATTTTTAATATACACCCATCATACAAAATAGACTTAAATATTATTATGCCATTTGTTCTTATTACAAACATACATTACCTATAAGCTATGCTGTACATTGCAGCAAAATAATATTAACACAATACATTTATTTACAGATTTCCGTACTAATTTTCTTATATACCACACATCAATACCTAAATTCAACAAGGTCATTACCATATATTAAAGTATTTAATATGTCCATACATTGCTTTTTTAATTCAACCTCCATCGTCAAAAATTAGCCTTTTCGGTATATGACACTTTTCAATTTTATTGATACACAACATATGGCTAGTTTGTGTGTAATGGCCATGAAATTTTATTTTTTCCATTGTACCAAAACAATAATCTATAGGGTTACCCCCCAAAATTATCTTAACATAAATCAAGTCGACATCAGTATTATTTGTAAAATCTCCGTCAGTGTTTTTTATTACCATTACATCATTATTCCAGTCATCAACTACGATATACTCAGTGTTTACTATAATTCTCTTAATATTCATATTCTCTCTCAACTCTCTATAATCTCTATTTAACTTGAATATTTCTGTTTCTTTCTCTCTAATTTTCTCATAATTACTTTCATCACCACAACATTTTACATTCTCATTCCACACAGAGGGCAACACAACATTATTACAACGTCTGGCTTTACCAGATACACAAAAATAATTCAAAGACCTTTTGTCTTTTCCAAAAACTACGGAGGAACCTTTGTCCTCCAACAATACTAGTGAAGCATTTTCTTCACCCACAACCACATCACTGGGAAGTTCTACCCTCTGTACACTCTCTTCATTTAAACTGTCTTCACACTCCCTCTCATTATGATCAACTACATTTTTATCCTCAAGGTCACTACTACTATTTGCTGTATCACTTTTTGATACCATGTTTTCATATTTATTGTCTACCACACACACACTCTCTCTTAACTCACCTGTTTCTCTTTTTATTTCACTACATATTTCGTTAAGTCGTACATCAATACTACACAATGAATTGGTTAATTCGTCAAGCTTTACGTTTATTATATTTTCACATCTCATATTCTGTTCTTTATATTGTTCAAATTTAACATTTAAAACATCCAATTTCTTATTTTGTTCATTGAACTTGGTATCATTCATATCAAAACGATTATTAATATCGTCCCTTAATTCACTCACACTTTTACGCAAAAAATCGTCATTAGCATCAAATCTCTTATTATTATCATTAAACATTTGTTTTATCTCCCCCATTGTCTCACGAAACCAATTTCTCGTTTCGTTGTCATTTTTATCACTATCCCTAGTCGGGACAGGAGTTGAATGAACTCTAACTTCTTCCATTACCGCTGATTCGGTCATTGATTGATTTCACGACTCATTCATAACAGTTACATTAGCTGTATTTGTTTTATTTTCTGTGTTCTCCATTATGAACTTGTGTTTAATTAAATGGCATAAATTTTATAATAAATTTTTTTACAATCTAAAAGCGTTCTAACCACACCCTCACTTCCAAATAACCTGTTCTGCAGCTTGGTTAGGTCTGGCGGATATAGGTTATAAAGCCTACACTCGCGTCACTGTTCGGGCACCACTGAGACAACATTAATTAATTGCCAATATATTATAATATCTTACTCTTACCTTTCGGGTTCGGTTCCAGGGTCGTTCAGACGAAACGGCTACAGAAAGGATTATTTGGATTTGATATGTGTGAAAATGACGCTAACACATTTTCTACTGTCTAAAATACATACTTATTTTATTTATCGAAAATCGCCCCCTTCTTCTACTTCTACAAATGACAGTATCTTTGTTAACTTTTGTTTTCAAAATACTATGATAATTAACATTACTAAATACGTATAAGAAAATTGAAAATGAACCAGTATATAACCACACACACACACACACACACTCTTTCTTTTTTCGTTAATATTTAAACAAACTCCCCTCTATTAGAGATCTCTGTTCCTTATTAAAGTATTTATAAAAGCAAATTTTATAATATAGTAATTGAACTTTAAAAGGTGGTACTCATCCTGATAATAGCTTCCCTCCAATGCACACCTGTATTATTCACGTGTAATAACCGTGACACAAATTCACTAGCTGACCGATTTCTGAGTTCTCTCGCACTCACGCCACTGTTGGTACTGAGTTTACGGTTTGTATTTCATGGTTCTTACTGATTTACTGATTAACGTCTCACGTTCTAAAAGATGATCAAGTCGGCCGACATAACTTTTGCACTTAGATGTTGTCGTAGGCTGGCCGCGCGTTATTGTTTATGCAATTTTGATATAAATGTTTCCACACTTTATTAGATAGGCCGAATTTGTTTTAACGGCCTATCTTATAAACCCGAGGCCACTGTTTTTAAATTCACAAAACTTTACTGTCTGATGCTGCTTACTACTGTTCACTCTCTGATGACAAACTGCAGACTGTGATTCACAAAAAGCCTGCTGCTGGGGTGGTTACGCAATACGTCTGGGCAATGTTTAGGCTAACTGTATGTGCATTGCTGGTTACTGGGGCTCCTCACAGGTGAAAGTTAATAATTTTAAAGATTGATTGAATTGATATAAAATTAAAACTAAGGCTGCATACAATTCTGTACCGTTACAACTCCTGTTTTACTGTATGTGTCTGTGTCTTTGTTAATATTTATATGTTTCTTAATGGTGTTGTTGGTTCTGTAGGCTACTTTATAATTGTGTTTTCTAAATGTGTTAGCAATTTTGTGTGTATTGGAGTTGTAGTATGTAAGTGTTATGTACTTGCTGGGTTGTGTGTTGTTGGTCTGATGTGTTTTATTTTTTGTGTTTAGGATGAGTTTGTGTATTTTATTTACCAAATCGGGGTTGTAATACAATAATAATAATAATAATACAAATAGAACACATAATACAATATACACGTAATATCATAGAGAAAATCCAATTAAGAACACAAGAAAGACATAACAGAAAAATCAATAACCTATTAACACGCAGAAATGAAAACATCGTTACACCGACACATAAGTTTCACGTACGTACTGTAAATACAACATTGACCCATTTCACTAATGCTAAAATAACCCTATTAGATAAAGGTCTAAAACACAATTTAGACATCATTCCAACTAATAACAACAGTAATAAAAAACATATACGTGACATAGTCCTTGATGCTGAAACAGCCATACAACACACGCATAACATAGACCAAGACACCATACGCCACGATATCAAACGCAAATTACAACACAAACAGCAATTTGAACATAAACAACACAGTAATGAGTTCCAATTACTAAAAAACATAAAACGTAAATTACAAGAACACAACCATACTCAAAGCGGACAAAGGCAATATTAATGTCATAATAGAAAAACAAACTTTAAACAACAAAATCGAAACATTTTTTAATGAAAACAACATCACTAAATTAAATAAAGATCCCACCCCAAATTATCACAAACAAATAAACAAAACCTTAAATAACACAAAACACATAGTATCACCTGACAACATGAAATATTTTAAACAAATTAAACCAAAAGCCCCTACACTTAATGCACTACCGAAATTACATAAACCAAATATTCCAATCAGACCACTTATAAACAACATACAAGCACCTGCCCACAAAATAGCTAGACACTTAGATAAATTAATCAGAAATAGCATAAATTTAACTAACAACACCACTGTCATAAATAATTTAGATCTAGTGAATAAAACTCAACATATCCACATACCTCATAATTCCACACTAGCTTCATTTGACATAACAAACCTATACACCAATGTTCCCATAAAAGAAACTTTAATTACATTAGAACAATTACTAAAATTAAACAACATACCTGAAACACACATAAATGAGATCATACATCTAACTAAAATTATAACAGATCAAAATTATTTCACACACAATAACATGTTTTACACACAAACAGATGGGCTCCCCTATATCAGGTATACTAGCCGAAATATTTGTACACACCATAGAACAAGAACACATATTACACAATAACAAATATACTGATAAAATAATATATTGGCACAGGTATGTTGATGACATTATACTCCTATACAACGGCAACAAAAGACAAATAGAAAATTTCCACAAATATATTAACACTATACACCATAAATTAAAATTCACACTTGAAATAGAACTAAATAATAGCATAAACTTCTTAGACCTCACAATCACCAAAACAAACAACACACACACATACAAAATATACAGGAAACCCACCACATCAGACATGGTCATACATAACTCATCCAACCACCCAACTCAACACAAACATGCAGCATTCAACTACATGCTCCATAGACTCACTTCAATACCCCTAAACACACATGATTACCAAGAAGAACTTAACACAATCAAAAAGCAGTTAAAAATGGATACAACCCCGATTTGGTAAATAAAATACACAAACGCATCCTAAACACAAAAAATAAAACACATCAGACCAACAACACACAACCCAGCAAGTACATAACACTTACATACTACAACTCCAATACACACAAAATTGCTAACACATTTAGAAAACACAATTATAAAGTAGCCTATAGAACCAACAACACCATTAAGAAACATATAAATATTAACAAAGACACAGACACATACAGTAAAACAGGAGTTTATAAATTAAATTGTAATGATTGTAACCAATTCTACATCGGCCAGACGGGAAGATCTTTTTATTCCAGATTTTCAGAACATATAAAAGCCCTCACCACAAATTACATACATTCCACATTTGCCACACATTTACAAAATGAAAACCACAGTTACACAAACATAGAACACAACATGGAAATATTACACTACTTAACAAAAAGTAGAAAATTAAACACAGCTGAACAATTTGAAATATACAGATATCACACATTACAACCAAACAACATATTAAATGAACAACTACATTACAGATCACATACACTATTTGATACATTGATCCAAACACAAAATTTGAACCTCAGCGCCAATTCCCTCCAACCATCAATTCCCACCACACACACCTATTTTCTTTTTTATTTAGATTGACAAAATTTTGTTGTAACTTGCTTCACTTTTCGTGATTTTAAACTATATTTATCGGAGTGCAGTTTTGGTATTGTGTTTACATCCATCCTCACATCAACATTTTGAGTCAGAATTTTCTAAACTGTTTCTCTGTTGAAGTTTCATTTGCACCTGGCAGTGGATTGATGATTACTATAATCGGTTTGATAATTTTTGTAATGGTGTGATCAGTTCTGGCCGTTAATGTTAGATCGTTTTCTCATTGTCAGTGAGACTGTGTACTTGAAGAAAATGTGACAGACTGGTGTTTTCTTTACACCATATCTATAAGTCTGCCTTACCTAACTTTTTGTCAGCATCACATATACATATGCCACTTTTTACTTTTGCCAAATTTATGAGAATTAAATTTGTTTGTCTTTCGAATTCACCATCTAATATTCTGTGACAGAGCACTACATGAGACAGCTGTAACAGACATCACCCAGAAACAAGATTTGTGTAACAGCATGTACTGGCCTATGAGATGTTAATAATGTACTATGAGTTATGAATACTATAACAGTACTTTGAAATATTAATGTGGCAACATCATTAAATCATTGTGGCATTTCCATACATAGTATTGTTTGGCACATTATATCTGAACAGTTGGATTGTGGAGCTAAGCGCTGACACACAGCCACTTTGCCTAGAGGTGTGTATATACAGCAGCTCATAGTTCACTGTATGTCATTCGAGAAGCATTTACAAATTGCTCTACTCATGCACGCACTCAGTCATTGTTTTGTTATTGTGCGCATGTTTAATCATACATGACTAATCTTATGTTTATGCTGAAGTTTTCATGCCTTTTAGAATGGTTAGTAGAGCAGTAGCAGTCTTGAAGTAACGACCAATCAGGCGTTCAGATTTACTGCACTTATATACCACATTAAACCCCATGACAAAAAGAGTACATGAAGTTTATTGCAGGATTATTAAATGTTTTTTGATTGTAGTAAAATGGTATGTCATAAAGGCATTCCATGTAGTAAGTCTATAATTGACATGCATATTAAAAAATTAAGTCTGTTGAATAGATTAATCAAATATACACTTGAAAAAGTCAATAATGTCTTCCATAGCAGAATCATTGTGTTCTTAATATAACTATTGTGTGAAACATTCTTTTACATGTGTGAGAGCTATTACATGTAATACTGACTTTGATGTGTGTTACAGGCATACAACAAGTTGAACATTGTTGGCGTAGGTGTAGCAATGTTGGCAACACATATTCTGGGTGTAGTGCTGCTGTCAGCAGGACCACTGTTTACGACAGTGACTTCACTTTCAACAGAAAACTCTCTCTACTTTGGTTTTGTAGCTGTGTCACTACTAACTATTATAATCCCACCAGTATTAAGTTATCTGTGAGTTCGTACTTTATTTATTTATTAGTTTTTTAATTATATTTATTTTGTGATTGCAGTTTAACTTTCAGGGAATCTTAGTTTATACTGCATACAATATCTGTAGAAACTTTTATGTATATACTGTGTACAAAGTTTTTTTGTGATCAGTTTTACATTTCCTCTTTTTTCAGTAGTTTTTGTATGTAATTATATGACATAATCCTTTCTCACCATGTTAATATTGATTGGTCCCCGTACAGTTGAAGATACATTGTAATGGTACATGATTCGTATACACTGCAAATTCAAAATCTCATGCCAAAAAGGCAGCGGAAAATGTATACTGAGAAGTCAGTGGTGCGAGTGCCATGTGAGAAAAGAAAACAGAAAATAAAAAAGAAAAATGTTATTTAATAAAATTATAAAATAGCAAAGAAAATTTATTTTGATGGACAAGGTTTTTTGTGATAATTTCGGATGAAAGTGCAAGTAATTGCATGTGGACTGGTTGTAGTGATTTGGGTGCAAATAGTGCAGGACAGTACTTCTATGGGGCGAAGTAGTTCACAGAATATCACCAGAATGGGACGAGGTGGTGAGCAGTTATTGTGTTAAAACTTAGAAAGATGTCTTAATATTTAATATTAATATACAATATTTTTAACAGATTGATAGTATTTATAACGAAAATATTTTTAACAGACTTTTAATAAAGGCTGCCAAACGAAACGGGGCATCGCAAAAAATCACGCTTCATGATGCTGAAGCCACTAGGCATTCAGAAGGCTCTCTCTGAACAATGGCATGGTTGTGTATACACACCTGTATACATGCCTGTCTATAACATAGAGCTAAAATAAGCTCAAAAAAGCTGATAGTGCGCGTAAAGTCTGTCAAAAATGTGTAGTTGGTAACAAGGAACAAAAGGAGTAACAAATGGAAGTAGTGAATGTTGGGAATACTCACTAAAATGTAAAAAAAACTTGGTGTCATTTTGCGAACACGTGGCGTCATTGTGCAAGTCTGAAGTGAGTTAGGGGACGTTAATTCAGATGTAAAAAGTGAACTCTGTATAAAGAGTTAAACAAAATTTGGGGGGTGGGAGAGCGAGTTTGCCCAACCGGGGCGGGGGGGGGGGGGCATCCGACACCGACATCAGTTAAACTTAAATTTGTGGGTATAAAGAGAGTAAAACAGGTATGACTAGTCATACAAGCAAATTAAGCAAAAATATAATGGCCATTTGAGAAAAGAAATATTTCAAACAAAAAGGTGTGTGTGTGTGCGTGCGTGCGTGCGTGCGTGCGTGCGTGCGTGCGTGCGTGCGTGTTTAAGTATTACACTATATTTAATATAGCCATGTTAAGTCAGCACAGGTCAAGTTCCCCAGGTAAAACTTCAACTTTAGTAGCTACACCTTCCAACATCCCACCTGCAGTTCTAAGATCCCAAATTATATTTTCAGTGAATAGGTATAGAAATAACAAACCTTAAACACTTGTACTATTTACTTATCACAAATGACTAAAAGATCATTAGGTCATTGTAGTATAGGGTGGAGAGGTTGCAAGTAACACGTGTCCTCAGTTAGCAGTTGATTCTTGGATTGGGAAGTCCAAATAAACTTCAGTAAGACACAATATATCACAAATAATAAAGGATCATTTTTCATGATGAAGAAATTCTTCATATATCTTACATTCTTCATACATCTATGAAGAAAAATCAAGAAGGTGGACCATTTTCCTTATATAGGATCAGTAACAGACATGAGTGGAACATCAAATAATGAAATTGCAAAGATGAAAAGCAGCAGCAGCAAAAACACAGTAGGCATTTTAAACACAGTGCTCCAGAAGTATTATCAGCAGAGTAAAAAGTTGGTTGTATAAATTGGTCATAGAAAATATTGTGCAATATGGGCAATTATTGACTGTAATTGAAATGAATTTGTGTAGAAGAGAGGGTGGTAGATCCAGAGGAGAAAATATTAGAAATAATGGGATAAGATGAATGATGGAAGAGGAAAAAACGAGACGACATTGAACAAAGTTGATTAAGATGGTATGGCCACGTAAAAAGAATTGTGGGTGGAAGAATACCTAAGGTAGGACAGAATTTGTTATATTTCATGAAGGAATAGAAGGCAACAACCTTTAATGACATGGGGCCATAATATATGAGGCACATCTGAAAAGAAAAACACTTTCTTCTAGGCTGTGAGAGAATTTTG
The DNA here is from genome assembly GCA_034769895.1 of Magicicada septendecula. Classification (NCBI taxonomy): domain Eukaryota; kingdom Metazoa; phylum Arthropoda; class Insecta; order Hemiptera; family Cicadidae; genus Magicicada; species Magicicada septendecula. The sequence continues at coordinate 235,641,231 of CM068367.1, forward strand.
TTTTGGCAGGGATGGTAATAATACTTTATTCTTAGTAAATGCTTTCCTCACTTATATTCAGTAACAGAAGAGTTTTTAATGAGTGAACATAAGCTCTCATGGCCACAGTGGCCACTAATATTAAAATTAACCAGGCTGTTAGGCTGTGGTCCATCATGTCCAACATAATTCCTGCCAGATGTTTTGACCATGCCCACGACAGCCTTCTTCAGTGGTGCAGGTGTAGACCTGACAATACAAATTGAACACTGACTTCGAGATGTGTAGTGGGTAAACACCTTGTTGCGAGGCTAACAGAATTTTCATTCATTTTGCACATGCACACAACAGTCTTGTATAGTGTTTCATAGTGTGGAAATGAGATAGCAAATTATTATTCCATTGTCTCTCCTCATTCCTCTCTAGACAACTTAGCTACACTTTTAAGTGGGGGTATTTTGTTCACTGGGTCAGCACAGTTCAGCGACCAAAAAAGTTATGTTTCTATAGAGATGTTTTATGCCCGTGTAGGACTAATTTGAGACAGCCCTGTGTGATGTAATACGTGCCTGTTCTTGCCCACTAAAGAAAGTCATTGTACATGATGACACAGTCAAACATCCGGCAGGAGTTATATTGGACATGATGGATTATAGCTTAACAGCCTGGTTAATTTTAATATGAGAACAGGCTTTGTTCAACTATTCCATCTTACACATTTTGAAAATGGCAGTATTTATCCAAATGCTCATGTCATTTTGTGATACATCTTTGAACACAAAAGGTAAATGCGTAATGGAAATTCATAGACAAATCACTGACGTTTATATTAACATTATGACTGAAGAGAACATTTTGAAGTGATGCTGTGAAGTATCAGTAGGAAGGACTGATGTTCATGACAAAGAAAAGAGTGATAAACCATCTTTGATCTCTGACAACCTTTTCCGAAAATTGAAGGAAGTATTCATATACATCAGGGTTTGACATTAAGTAAATTGAATGAATTGATTCTTGAAATGATTAAGGGTACGAGTTGTGAGGACAAAAGTAGGATATAAAAAGTGTGTATGCATAAGTTTTGATTCCTCGGATTGTTCATGGACAAAGAAAAAAAAACAGATCGGTTCTGTGTTCATGAATCTCACACATTAAGCAGAGGAAGATGAGTTTTGCAACTCTGTTGTAATTGGGGATAAAACCTGGGTCTATCACTATACAGATCCCCCCCTCCAAAAAAATTCCAAACTCAATTTCAGCTAATAGGTTTTATGCCTAGGAATAAAGATATGTGTATTTGAGTAATTGTCAGTTAAAGATTTGTGAGTACATATTTTAAAAAGTGTTAAAACCTTTGTATCTTTACTTTCTGCAGATGTCTTATAGAACAAGTGATAAGGAATTTAGGATAGCAGATGAAGATGGTGAAAGACAGGCACAGATTGAGTTTTCTGATTGAAGTATTCACTTAAAGACTATATTTCTAGTAAATTGTTATACATTGGCTATGTTATTTAATAAATGAATCATTCATGAGGCTGGAGAAAATCCTCATAAATTAGGATGATTTTCAAAAGAAAGTAAATTTTGCATCCTTCTGTAACCTTTTTTATGTTGTAGTAAAATTCACTAGACATGAATCAACCGTTTTAATGCTAATGGCGCAGGTTATGTAATGCGCATGCATCAACAGAGAAACATAGCTTAGTTTTCTCTGAGACGCTGTGGAGGTTATTGTGTGAGTACTTTTCAAAAAACATCAGTATTCATCAAAAGTCAAGCATTTAGTTTCATTTCATTTGAATAAGAACAGCGTAATAGTAATAGATAATGCCTCCTACCACAATGTACAAATAAATCCACCTCCAACATCATTAACAAAAAAGGCAGACATGATTAACTGGTTAAAAAACCATTACATTCCTTGTAGTCCATCTATGTTAAACCCTGAGCTGTATGCACTAATTAAACAAAACAAACCAACTTAAAAAACTTTTAAAATAGATGCTATTTTGGCAAACCATGAACATTCTGTTCTACGACTTCCACTCTATTAGCCGTATTTTAATCCTATGGAACTGACTTGGGCAACCGTGAAGAAACGTGTTGAAAGAAAAAAACCTTCATTATTCTGTAGACAGTGTCAAAGGAATTTTATTGTATTTCTCCTGCACACTAGACATCAAGGCGTGATTTCATGAAAATTGAAAATGAGTACGTTAGATCGGACCAAATAAGGGATACTGTAACAGATCGTTTAGAAAGTATTGTAAGACATGATAACAGTGGTGATAACAGTGACGGAAATATTAGTAGGGTGAAGAACTGACCCTACATTGCATGTAAGTAAATGTGCTTTATGGTACTTAAATAGTTTCAGTCTAATTGTTGCATTAATATTGTCTCTCCTGTTCTTTACAGATAGTTTACATATGGTTGTTTTTTAAACACACACACACACACACACACACACTGTAACGGTACGAGATTACAACACACAATCATTTCACGTACGAGGCTGTTATTAATGTTACTTATTCAAACAAATTAAGATGCCAGAGCAATGTGGATCATAATATCTACGTTTTTCGTGAATTGTAACACAAAGTGTACACATTCCAAAATATACAACGATTGTTGATGTCTAGGCTCAACTTTCGAGAAACATTGCAACAGACACAACACGTCAAGTCACTGTTTACAAAATAATGGCAGTATTAAACATTTTATAACTGTGTGAAATCTTTATTACATTGTCTCTTTCTGTTGTGTCTGACGCTTGTTTCGTCTTACAAAATGTTCACGTTTACTATCGTAATTGAAATCAAAACTTACCTACAACCAAATTTTTAGTAGGCTATTTAGTAACTTAGTAAAAAAGTAGAGAATTAAATATAAAACGTACTAAACTGTAACAACCTAAAAACAATATTAAAAGAATAACAAAAGAATTTTAAAATTATAAGAATAATTGGTTAGTAAAAAGTTAGGTAAGTTAGTAAAAAGTAAGTTACATATATCTGTGCGTGCGTACGTGTGTGCGTGTGTGTGTGTGTTGGTAGGGCTGTAAAATTTAGTTTGGTAAAGTATTTAGTAATATAATTAAAAATGTAGCCAATGAAATGTAAAAAACAATAAACACATAAAAAACGTTAAAAATTAAAAATAAACAATTGAAAACACAGACAAGAATCATAGACAATAGAAAACTAAATAAATAAAGGTATAAATATAATAAAACGAAAATAATTGTGAATCGACAAGGCAGTGTAACTGCTTTATTTCAGCTGTCATTATAAGTGATATCAGTTTTTAAATTTTAGTACTTTTATAGGGAGAAACGTAAATTTTATGATTTACTTTCATTTTTAATTAAGGAAGCGTAACTTCGGCACATTAGGTATAAAAAGTGAATCCATGCCAAAATAGATTACTCATGTCATACGTGCGTCTTATTCACAATTCAGAGAGTAGACCAATATTTTCAACTGCGTTAGTAGACATTTTCCTCTCTCGTGCTTCCACTGCCCCCGACTTCTCCCTACTACAACCTGCACGCTGTTTCATGTCTGTTTAAATTTACTATAATACAGTATAGTTTAGTATGATGTTCTTTCTATTAGGTCATTTCCTGCACACATATGTAATTCATTCATCTTTTTTATTTTTGCTTAGCCTTTAGGTACAGATAAAGACAAAAGTACTGCTAATATTTTAGACATTATATCATTGTAGTGAATTGTGTTATAGTAGCCACTGTAGTGGTATAAATTCTGTTTTATTCAAAGTTTTTCTTTAAATTCATATTTCTGACATATAAACTGTGTTGTAGACTAAACAAAAGTGGTGACTGGACTCTGCTGAACATATTAGCATTATTAGAATTAGCAACACTCCTGTTAGCAGTAGCAGTGCATAACTTCTCATTGGCATTTGTCACAGGAGTCATTTACGTACTGCCAGCCCTGTGGATTCAACCCACCAATAATAGGTACTGTAACATAATTCTTATGCTGTAGCATATAGGTATATTTGAATAACAGAAGAGTAATAATTTAGTATGGCTTTTATGTACCCACTTTATGTGTGTGACAAGATTTTCAAATTTCAAATATAGAAAGTAAAGCCCCCCCCCCCCACACACATTTATTGTACCTTAATATAAGGATTACCGACTAATTATATGTTAATTTCAGCTACAATTTCGATATCATTATACAAATAGTATCATTTGAACAGTGTATATAACATTATGAAACTATCTGACATACCTATATTAATATAATTAAAAGGGTGGACACCAATATCTTCATCACTGGACAATTTTTCTTCATCCTTGGTGCCATCATCACTGTCACTGGATTACAGTTGTCACCAGTTACTGAACATTTTCTTCCTGTATTCCTTCTCTGATAAATGCTTCTCTTAAAACTTAATCATGTGTGACAAACGACTTTTTCCCACTTCCCAGAGGAAAAATGTTCTACCCACCTTGCATAATAAAGTTTCTACACCACTTAAACTGTACAGAGTGTTACGTTTGACAATGTAGGCCTTTATATCAGCCCTAATGAGTTCTATTGCTATGAGTTCATAGCAATGATATGGGGGAAGTTGCATGATTTTTAGCAATTTCATCTATTTCATGTTTACATAGTCTTTCTTACTTTGCTTTCATAATTTCAGAGAGTTCTGTCATTGACATCACATCACTGAAGTCTTGAATAGTTTTTTTTATCCATAATGATGATCAAATTAATTTTTATGTTGGGGAGAAGTTGCTTCTCAAACTAATTTTGAAATACATGCAGTTACTTCAGCATACAGCATACATTTGCTGTTACTTCTTCATGGTAGTCTCTAGATTTTTTTTTATCCGAACAGCAGAATAGTATTAGGGATAAATCCTTCTGTACCAGCGTGAAGCAGAATAAGTTGTTTCCCCTTTCCAATAGTTTTCATTGTACCGAGCAATGAATCATCTGCTTTCCAATAACAATCTGCATCAACTCATAAAAATTTAGATCGCCAAGAAACAATGTCACATAGTTCCATCAAAATCGTAATCGTACTTCCTGACAATTTCTACATCAAAAATAGACTTTTGTTCTATCTTCTTCAAATAAATTTTTGTCTTTTAGTGTGGCAATGAGAGTTTTTCTTGTAGAATTTTCTTCCGTTTGTAGTAACGGTAAATATGTCATCTGATAGTCTCTTAAGACAGGTCAGTCTGGAAATTCTTGGACCCGTCTTGGTGAATACCTTCTTTCTAAAATTCTCTGCTATTTAAAGGACAGATTTTGTTGAGCTGTTTATATCTTCTGGGAATTTTTCTCTTGTAATTTTGTTAATGGTTATTTCACCAATTTTTTAAATCAGCTGCAACCCTTTGTACAACTTTGTTTGTTGAAATAAAAGGACCTCCATTCTGCTCTCTTCTTCAAAATATGTCTGAAGATTATACACGATGTCTGACATTACAGAAAAGTTCCTCTTCCAATTTTTTTGGAGAAAGACATTATTACAGCTTACAGTTTGTCACTCTGTTCACTAAAAACTATAGATGTGTTTATACCATAAACAAAACGTTAATGTCAAAATAAAACATTTAACGTAAATTTAACTCTTATGGTTTAAACATAGACACTAGACATTAAATAAGTAAATAAAATATGCATCTTTCAGCTCAGTAAAAACCTAAATTTATAAAAAAATTAAATGAAAAATGTGTGGCAAAATATTTAAACAAACCTATCATTACTAGCAATGCTACTTCCTAACACACATAGTAGGCACCACACACCCATGTACAAACTACTCTTGTGGCTGTTACACATCACAAGCAATTTTTTTTTTCTCTGCCTTAGTGATCACACATGAGTTGTAGTAAAAACATGCTGAACAAAGAACTGGTGACATTGGCACGTTTCTGTGGTGTCAGTTGGATAGCAGATTACATTAAAGCTCACGTGCCCAGAATTGTCAGTCGTACTAAGAATGATGCAGTACCAATATGACTTTGTAGTAAACGCGGGAGACTACTAAAACTAATCATACTAGACTGGTCCTTTAATGACACTGGTAGAAGCACTGAGTGGCACAGTTCTGTACCATATCCTTTTTAAGTTGGACTTTCAATTTTGTGAAATTTTGGTTAACAGCATCTTACTGATTACGATTACCAGTACATTAACTGGTAGTCACTTTTACTTGTAGATTGCTTCTGATCTCCATTCCATGGTCAATGAGTTGTGTATTCTCAATAATCAAGATGGTGCATATTGAGTTGCCATGATTTAATAAATGTAATATTTAATAAAATCATGAACTGTCAAAAGGTGTGTGTGTGTGTGTGTGTGTGTGTGTGTGTATGTGTGTGTGTGTGTGTGTGTGTGTGTGTGTGTGTGTGTGTGTGTGTGTGTGTGTGTGTGTGTGTGTGTGTGTGTGTGTGTGTGTGTGTGTGTGTGTGTGTGTGTGTGTGTGTGTGTGTGTGTGTGTGTGTGTGTGTGTGTGTGTGTGTGTGTGTGTGTGTGTGTGTGTGAATTCATTTTTAACTAATGCCTTGATGTGTTTACCCAGGTGGTGGGCGAAACTGATGTGGATGTTATTTCATCCATTTTTAGTTCTTTCTGTGGTTGTATTTGTGACCACATGGTTTACATTCCCAGAACTTGGATGGTATCAGCTTTTGACCAGAGCTGTCAGTGCAAACAAACATGCACTTGTACTCAGCTGTGTGGATTACTTGGTGTATGGAAACTGTGCTTTTTCAGTAGCTGTAGCTTTCTTCACACCAACGTGGATCCTTATGTGGATTGTCTGCTTTTCAGCACAACAAAAGTACAAAGAAAAAAGCGATTGATACCAAAATAATTGTTATTGTATGTACAGATTGTAGTTAGAGTACTACGTATGTGTATAATTGAAATGTTTAATTTCACCCAAAATTTATGACTCATCTCACAATATTGATTTCTTAATAAACCTTGTTTATAGTAATGTGGGCATTTTATAATATTGCTCCTTCCTTTTTACTATCCATACTCTCCACATTTGAACATTTTGCATGGTTTTCTTTATACATTCGTGGAATTCTTATAGAATGAGCTTACAGTGTTGAAAATACTGTATTCAATTATTACTTACTTAAGAATTTTAATATAATTAATCTGTTTAATATTAGTAATATATTTGTATTGTAATAGCCATAATTTATAAATTTCATTAGGTTTTGGTATATATTGTAGCATGACAAATAATCCACTAAATCATAATTCCAATCTTATCATAATTCAATATAAATTACATTAAATAAAAAGAAAATTCAAATGAAAATAATTAAATGTTGAAGTAAAATACCACCATAAAAGGAAAAAATAAAATTTAATCATCATAATGCAACAAAAATGTATCAAGAAAAATAAATCCTACAAAACTAAAATAAAATCAGGATAATACCCAGGTAGGATAGGAGCAGGTAAAGAAGATACCCCGAACGAACCATAAAATCAGATTACCTTGGAGAACCCAAGATGGAAGAATTGTGAAGAGAAGAAAATGTAGAATGGGAAGAACTACACCCAAGGAAAACCTATTACAGGAATAACAAACCCCGAAAAAGATTAAATTGAGCCGGTCATCCCCCATGACGTCACGACAAAATTTTAAACTCTATAAGTTGACATCCAAAAGAAAATTTCAAAAAGAACTACAACTTACCTTGATGACCGGCCCACCATTTCACTGGAACTAGGAGAGGCCTCCTAGTGGAAGAAATCCGCATGCTGGATAACCTTTGGGTAATTGGATGAATGAGGTGACCTCAGTTTTAAAACTTCAAAAAATAACAAGTTTATTGAGGCTATCTTTTTTTTCCTTTTGTGACAATGAAATTGCATACAAAAAACACAAGCTGTAAGTTATTCCATTAGAATTATGGAAAATGTGTAAATCTTTAAACTATGACAGGGTATTCAAAATTTAAAAGGTAAAAGTATTCAATATTCAAGAAATATTCCATGAAAATTATACAAAATATATAAAACATTTAAAATCTCTGGCATGCCATACTGAAAACTATACAAAATATATAAAACATTTAAAAACTCTTACAGGCCATACTGAACACTATGCAAAATATATAAAACATTTAAAATCGCTTACATGCCATACTGAAACTATTAACATGCAGCTTTCAATAATATAACCAACTTTCTAAACCCTTTCACAAGCAATTCTATCGTACAACATCATTAAAGCCACAACAATTTAAACAATTATATTGCATGACAACATGCGCCCTCTGAAATCGAAATCAAACGCTAGAAGGGCGAATCTTCAAATTAATAAATTATCATGCAACCAAAGATAGATCATTATACTCTTGTGTGGAACTCACAAGTGCAGGAGCTCACCTTGCCCTAACTTGCATAAACTGGTGTAGCACCATAGCTCACAGATTTCAGAGTGCGCAATCATATAAAAAACTCAGATAATCAGTACATACAGTTATGAAAGTAATAGAATAACAGTTTCCAATAGATTTTTGCAAATAGTTCTTAACAGGTTCACAGTTTTAAAAATATATTACAATTTTCAACATATTTATTAAAAATAAATAAATTTTACTAAATAAAGTATATATCAACAATTCATAATAATTTAAATATTATAAAAATCACAATGTTTGTTTAATGTAAAACTCCCAAGTTTTTTTTTCTTTTTTTTTTTGTTGTATGGACTTTTATTTTTTATGAAACAATATCATTATTCATTGAGATGTAATGGTATTATAAATCTGTGCCTGAATGGTGTTTTATACCTAATATTAAGTTCTGAAAAGATTTTCTGCGGCAAGGCTAAGTTTACTAAATACCACTTTCCGTTTGTTGTAACATAGTGGCAACACAGGAATTACTGTTCTAGCAAAGGTAATGTGTTGTTACTGCAGTAGGTGGACTGAAACTCTTTTCACAAGCAGATTTACACGTTCCAATAAAAACAGCCACCATATAAGTTCCACACAGATTACAAGGAAAATTGTACTCAATATTGCATGCGTATATGGAACACCACACAAGACAATTACATGCAAACACGGAATAAGAGCATTTAAGTAACTCAGCTGAATTTTGCCCCACTAGGCCAAATGAACACCTTGGCCAATAACTAACACATTTTCTTAAGTTTTATTTTGTGTTTTTTTTTTTTTTTTTTTTTTGGAAAAAAAAAGTTCTTTCTCTTTTTGTAGTGTTAAAAAATCAGCCAGACCCCCACTCGACCCATAAAGTCCCAGGGCAAAATTTAATAAATTTTATTTCTCCATACCTGTTCATAGTGCGTGCATAATCACGCGAGCTGTGTCCCTCAATACTTACACACGTATATCACACAATTTAACATCCCGGTCTTCACATGATCACGGACGCCGGCCCACAGGGACCCCCATGGCACACTGTCCCCTTAGCCTGACATAATCATTTAAAAAAAAACGCCGGCATAAAAAAAAATCAAAAAACTATTCAGCTCTCTAATCTCAGCCCAACACGTGGTCGTGAATAGCTCCCGATGAGAACAGCTGACCGGAACCAACCCATCGAGTCAAAAACGCAACTCTCCACTCAACGAAAAGAAAACCAAAGGCCAACCACTACTTGAGTCCGAAACAATCTCACTCCACAGTTCACAGATTTCCCAAAGGCGCCTACAAATCACGACGAAGTTCAGCAGACTCCCTCTAGCAGACGGAACGAAAGATACCGTAGTTCGAAGTTACCGTAACATCCCCCAGATGGGGTAAGATTCGAAATAACAAACAGTCGCCGTAACGTCTCACAGATAGCGAAGTGACCACTGTCCAAAGCGAACTACCCAAATGCATGAAAATATTGCCTGGAATCCGTATAACCACTACTTGCCGTACACCTACGTACGGCACACCCCCACAACAAAAGGAGTCCAACGGGTTGGACGACACCGGGACTGCCACCCCTGGAGGAAAAGCGGGGACTGACTAAAAACCAATAAAAAGATAAAACCAGGCAGAAGTTGAAAACGAAAGGACACCAGAAGGAAGGACAAGGTGTGTGTGTGTGTGTGTGTGTGTGTGTGTGTGTGTGTAGCTGAGTGTGTGTAAGTGTAGAAGAAGTGTGGAAGCGTGCTGGGCCCATAACCCAGAGGTCCGTGGATCGTAACCATGCTCTGCTACCATTTGTAAGCCGGTCATCCCCCATGACGTCACGACAAAATTTTAAACTCTATAAGTTGACATCCAAAAGAAAATTTCAAAAAGAACTACAACTTACCTTGATGACCGGCCCACCATTTCACTGGAACTAGGAGAGGCCTCCTAGTGGAAGAAATCCGCATGCTGGATAACCTTTGGGTAATTGGATGAATGAGGTGACCTCAGTTTTAAAACTTCAAAAAATAACAAGTTTATTGAGGCTATTTTTTTTTCCTTTTGCGACAATGAAATTGCATACAAAAAACACAAGCTTTAAGTTATTCCATTAGAATTATGGAAAATGTGTAAATCTTTAAACTATGACAGGGTATTCAAAATTTAAAAGATAAAAGTATTCAATATTCAAGAAATATTCCATGAAAATTATACAAAATATATAAAACATTTAAAATCTCTGGCATGCCATACTGAAAACTATACAAAATATATAAAACATTTAAAAACTCTTACAGGCCATACTGAACACTATGCAAAATATATAAAACATTTAAAATCGCTTACATGCCATACTGAAACTATTAACATGCAGCTTTCAATAATATAACCAACTTTCTAAACCCTTTCACAAGCAATTCTATCGTACAACATCATTAAAGCCACAACAATTTAAACAATTATATTGCATGACAACATGCGCCCTCTGAAATCGAAATCAAACGCTAGAAGGGCGAATCTTCAAATTAATAAATTATCATGCAACCAAAGATAGATCATTATACTCTTGTGTGGAACTCACAAGTGCAGGAGCTCACCTTGCCCTAACTTGCATAAACTGGTGTAGCACCATAGCTCACAGATTTCAGAGTGCGCAATCATATAAAAAACTCAGATAATCAGTACATACAGTTATGAAAGTAATAGAATAACAGTTTCCAATAGATTTTTGCAAATAGTTCTTAACAGGTTCACAGTTTTAAAAATATATTACAATTTTCAACATATTTATTAAAAATAAATAAATTTTACTAAATAAAGTATATATCAACAATTCATAATAATTTAAATATTATAAAAATCACAATGTTTGTTTAATGTAAAACTCCCAAGTTTTTTTTTCTTTTTTTTTTTTGTTGTATGGACTTTTATTTTTTATGAAACAATATCATTATTCATTGAGATGTAATGGTATTATAAATCTGTGCCTGAATGGTGTTTTATACCTAATATTAAGTTCTGAAAAGATTTTCTGCGGCAAGGCTAAGTTTACTAAATACCACTTTCCGTTTGTTGTAACATAGTGGCAACACAGGAATTACTGTTCTAGCAAAGGTAATGTGTTGTTACTGCAGTAGGTGGACTGAAACTCTTTTCACAAGCAGATTTACACGTTCCAATAAAAACAGCCACCATATAAGTTCCACACAGATTACAAGGAAAATTGTACTCAATATTGCATGCGTATATGGAACACCACACAAGACAATTACATGCAAACACGGAATAAGAGCATTTAAGTAACTCAGCTGAATTTTGCCCCACTAGGCCAAATGAACACCTTGGCCAATAACTAACACATTTTCTTAAGTTTTATTTTGTGTTTTTTTTTCTCTTTTTTTTTGGAAAAAAAAATGTTCTTTCTCTTTTTGTAGTGTTAAAAAATCAGCCAGACCCCCACTCGACCCATAAAGTCCCAGGGCAAAATTTAATAAATTTTATTTCTCCATACCTGTTCATAGTGCGTGCATAATCACGCGAGCTGTGTCCCTCAATACTTACACACGTATATCACACAATTTAACATCCCGGTCTTCACATGATCACGGACGCCGGCCCACAGGGACCCCCATGGCACACTGTCCCCTTAGCCTGACATAATCATTTTAAAAAAAACGCCGGCATAAAAAAAATCACAAAACTATTCAGCTCTCTAATCTCAGCCCAACACGTGGTCGTGAATAGCTCCCGATGAGAACAGCTGACCGGAACCAACCCATCGAGTCAAAAACGCAACTCTCCACTCAACGAAAAGAAAACCAAAGGCCAACCACTACTTGAGTCCGAAACAATCTCACTCCACAGTTCACAGATTTCCCAAAGGCGCCTACAAATCACGACGAAGTTCAGCAGACTCCCTCTAGCAGACGGAACGAAAGATACCGTAGTTCGAAGTTACCGTAACATCCCCCAGATGGGGTAAGATTCGAAATAACAAACAGTCGCCGTAACATCTCACAGATAGCGAAGTGACCACTGTCCAAAGCGAACTACCCAAATGCATGAAAATATCGCCCGGAATCCGTATAACCACTACTTGCCGTACACCTACGTACGGCACAAAATGTCACCCAAGAAAGTATAACACCCCAAAACTCATATAAAAATGTAAAATAGTAATAAACAAAAGTGTTTAGGGTGGTGAGTAGAAGTGCACCCACTAAAGTTATTGAGTAACGAAATAAACAAATCTTCATTGTCCCTTATCTTTAAGATTTTGGTCTTAAAGTATTGTAAAACTCAAGTGTAAATAAGAACCAAAAATATAAGTGAACCAGTGCAAGTTATTTCAAAATACTGAATAAACTTCAAGTATAAGTGTAACTGATATTTCAACTATGTACAATTAAACAACTTTAATGTTTGCTATAAATACAAATATAAAATGTTAGGAAGTATTCTTATGAAAACATTACTAATGTTTCAAGGAAGATGCCACTTTTTATCAAAAAAAACATTCTTTAAAATGTGAATGATAAAGAGAGCAGGTGGGGAATAAATACAGTGACAAGGGGATTAAAATGTAATAATAAAATATAAACAGAAAGGACTGTAAACAAATTAAATTTAAGTAAAATAAAATTAAATGGCTCTTTATGTTTGTGATAAAGCCTATGAACACCATATTTCAAGGTGGTGTATAGAATAAGATTCATTATTATTATGTTTATGTTTATTATAGCTTACAGTGTTAGCACAGACTAAAAAGTCTCAGTATGAATACCATACTATTTTATAAAATGTTTGTTAAGTGTTATTAGTAATAATTGAAACTAAAATGTCTGACTTTAAAGACCAATAATTAATTTTAAATATTGTTTGTGTATTATGAGCATGAATACCATGCTACATGTTCCAATAGTTATTTAAGGAGATTGTATTGAATATTATATTAACTTCAGAAAGTCAGAAGTGGTATAGACATAGTATTATTCAAAAAACAGTATATGTAAAACCATAAAATCTAGGCCAAATAGGAAATTCCAATATCATTATAATGGTGTAATTAAGTTAAAATAAACCAAGTAAATTGATGAGATTTATATAAGGTGAATCAATCACCAAATACTATAACTAAAGGCAGTGGCGCCTCATGAGTAAACTCACCAGGGGTTCACACAGATAATATTGTACATTATTAATCCATGTGCCTGCTAATATTTGCACTGACAGTAGCATTTCCAATAATTTTTCAACATTAAAGTAAATGACGTTACTAAGAAATTTTAAATAATTTTAGTAAGTAATATTAACAAAATGAATCTAACATTGTAGTTTACTAAGCTTCAACTGGATTATTTATTTAATTAATCTTAGACAAATTAAATTTAGTAATAATGATAGCAATCACGTTCTGAAACAATAGTAAAATTATATACATACTACTTACAAGTATCAGTAGGTTAATCGGATCTTTAACAAAAACTAAGTGAACTTCTTGTAAACAAAGTCCATCCTTCGGTCTTTCTTGGAAACAAATCTATCAATCACTATTTCATTAAACTTAGGGGGGGTCTTCACCAGTTCTTTCTCTATTGATAACATGGCTAAGGCATTAAGTCTTTCTTGAGACATCGTACTTCTCAAAAAGGTTTTTATCCTCTTCAGAGTTGAGAAGCATCGTTCGGCTTCAGCTGAAGTCATTGGGATTGTCGATATCATCCTTAAAAGCTTATATGACTCTGAAAACGAATCTTTCAGATCATTTTGTATAAGAAATTGCAGTAAGCTCACAGCACCATTCATACATCTTATGTCTTCACGTCGGTAAAACACTCCAAGTTCGGTTTTTAGCTTTGCTTTGTCCAAAAAGGGGTATTTTTCTATTGTTTCATCTAATGCAGATTGTGGAAATGATTTACTGTACTCACTAAATTTTTGAGGAACAATAAGGGATACGGCTGAATGGTGCGATGTAAATGAAAACCGCTCTTTTATTTGCGTCAAAATTACATCACATACTTCTTTAGCCGCGATCGTCCTATTAGCATGACCGCCTTCTTCATGTCTTGCTCTTTTGCGTTGTAGAGGCATCTGGTCTACAGCACTTTTCACGGAGTTCATTTTTTCTCTTTCTTTATTTATTTCCCTCAGAAAGGTTTCCACGTCCTTTTTTGTTCGCACAGGATCTGTATAGGTAAGCTGAATTTGTCTGTATAAAATGTTGACGTGTGGCATTATATTATGGAAAACTGTAAGCCAAAACACAAAAGTTGGGTCTTCCAGCATTCGCCGGATTGCTCCAGCTTTGGTAATAGAAGGTTCTTGTTTAGAGGTTGATTCTATTTCCTTCATACAGGTAATAAGGTCTTCCCGATGTTCGAATACTGTATTTACAGTTCTGCTTTTAAAATTCCATCTAGTGCTTGAAGCTCGAGGGATTCTTTTTCCGACAATATTATCCAAAATTTCTGCTCTTTGAGGTGAATTGCTGAAAAAGTTTGTTACATCACTCAAATTCGCGAAAAATATCCGCACTTGCTGATTTTGGCTAGCAGCTCGAGTAATCACTAGATTTAATTGATGAGCATAGCAATGGATATAAAAAGCATACTCGTAATGTCGTTGAATAATTGTTTGTACACCGGTTAGGTGTCCGCTCATCACGTTTGCTCCATCATAACTCTGAGAGATTAACTTTTCCGGCTTATCAACAACATTTTTTAGGGCGCCAAGAATGCATCCAGCGATCGAGTCTGAGTCGTGTCCGGGGGGATGTATAAACCCCCAAAATCTTTCTACTGGTTCTCCATTAGGTAATACGTAGCGAAAAACAATAGCTAATTGAAATGTCAAACTAACATCTGTGGTCTCAGCGATTACAGAGAAGAAATCTGCAAATTTGATTTCCTCCTTAATCTTTTCCTGGCAAACAAGAAGCATACAATTGAGCAGGTCGTTTTGAATGTCTTTTGATGTTCCTTTAAAAACGGTTGCATCACATAAGTGTTCTCTTAGTGAGGCATCAATCTGAGCAGCAAAATCCACTAAGCCTCGAAAAATCCCAGGATTTGAAGAATCATCTCCTTCCCTGTGTCCCCGAAGTTCCAGTTCAAAAGCGCCGCAAAATTTAATGCAGTCAATTATTTTTGATAATGCATAACGATTTTTCTCTACTTTTTCATTATGTTCTTTTACATTCCTCCGATAAGCGCTGTTCAACTGCTGACGTATGTCGACTTTACCAAGCAAGTTAAACTCTAGCAAAGAGTTCAAATGAGTTTGAGAATATTCATGTTTTTTAATTTCCGAAGTAAATGACCTAAATCATTCACACCATACTTAATCCAGTTTAAGTTTTCAGAGCTTTGTTTTGCAAATAGCAGACAAGGGAAACAATATAGTTTATTTGTAGCTTCACAACCACAGAGCCAAGAAGTCTTTTCATATAAAGTTTCTTTAAATTCCCTTTTGAAATCTCTATCTTTACCTTTGGTCACTTGTACGATATTAAGCTTTAGGGTCGGACGACCACGTTGTTTTATTTCGAGTTTCTTTTCTAATGAAATACTTGAAAAAATTGTTTCTTTTAACACAGACACAGGGGTAGCAGCCATTGCTAATCGATCACCAACATTAACACAACACAAACACAACTGCACTGGGCGCGAGCGACACTGGGAGAGCGAGTAACATGACGCCTACAACGGCTAGAACAGCACTGGTTCACAAACCGAATGTGCGCACATTCTTTACATGGGAGAGGTTTGCCCCCACCACCGCGCCAATGCCGCATCACGTCACCGCTCTCATTTGATCCAGCAGCGCACGTACAGAGCTGTGCGCACACCTTACACTGCGTCGACTGCACGACTGTTTTACCAGAACGAGCATTTTGTTATTGCATCATAAAACTAAACCAAATTATTTCCCGTTTATTTAGTGTTTGTTAAAATTAATTAATTTATATTTATTTATGTAGGGGGTTCACGTGCTCATGTGCACCAATTAAGAAACCGCCACTGACTAAAGGTATACTTTAAAGGAATAATATAAAAAGATGTATAAAATTATTCAAAAATTTGCAGATGTAATACCTAACAATTTCAGAAGGGGAATCAGAAATTCATTAATTATATTTGAAAGGATGATCAATTGATAAATTTCCAAGAAATTGATGAACGATAAACATTTATATCAATCTGAGATTTATTATAATCAAAATTATAACACATAAAATGGCTAAATTTTGGACAAGGACAGGAAACAGAATATTGAGCCTACTTTTCCAAAATGACAGAAATATAGCAATTTTGATAAAAAACTTTATAAAGATGGATTATTGTATATCAAATTAAGCAGGAGTTAAAGAAACCGATTATGTATTTGCTATTACATGAAATTAATTAATAACCAAAATATATTCTACGTTATAATTGTGACGATTTAAATTGTGACAATAAAAAAAAAATAAAGACATAATAAAAAAAATTTTAAGTTGCGAACAATTAACCATTTAAATCTCACAATGATAATAAAAAACATGTAGGTACTAAGTGTGAATGGAAGTAGTAATTAATAAGGGCAAAGAAACGGTAAAGAAAAGACATATTGTAAATAATTATTATTGTCGCATTTAACCCTTTGCTTGTAATCAGGCCCCTACCTGTTGATACCGGACTCGACATGTTTACCGAGTCTTCTGTAATTAAAATAATATAGAAAAATAATGTTAATAATTAAAGAATCTGAAGACACAGATAGTCACGAAAACAACTAATTTAAATGATGTATTTTTATCTAGCGATAGTTTGTACAAATAAAAAGTTTTATTTAGAGAGAGACCGGGACTATATTCTCGCGGAATAAACACCCCACTATCTATTGTCCTGTACCAGTGGTAGCGAACGAAAAATCTCTCTCGCTATGACGACTCCAAGCAGTGCACACGCACGAGCGAAATGCTCTGTTGAAATGTTATGTGATTGGTTATTAGTTTGGATTAATTCTTATGTCTTTTACTAACTGCTACAAAAGAGTGTAATATGTAACGTTAAGAAAAAGCAAAATTAAAAAAACGTTGTAACAAGAAGAAATATGTGACAACCAATAGTACGAGTGTTAATAACTATAACAGCTATCTTCTCCGATTGACGACTCTTCACAACATCCTGCCTGGAGACATGAATCATCAGAATTACAACTCTAGTAGACCCGACCGATAATGCAGTTCGAGACATCTAAGAATCAACGAGTACCTGTGTAGAAGGCCCACTCTATCCTGCAGACGTTTAAGCCTTGAACAACTGAGACCAGACCTAGACGAGGACGACGCTCTTAGGATTCCCAAGATGTAACCATATGGAGGAGACTTCTACTTCCCAAATTAAAGGTGACTCGATAGCACGTCTATCGAGGAATAATAATAATAGTAATTGTAACACAATACTCTCTTAAAGAGACTTTCAGAGACGATTGACTTTATAAGAATATAAAAATTTAAATCTAAGAATTTAATTGTAACTATTCAGGCTTCTTGCAATTGTAACAGTTTAGATTTTAACGTATCGTAGTATAATTAATACCATTCTTCAGATGGAATAATAATGAAACTTAAAAGTAAAAGTAACAGTCTTGCAAGCTAATATCTTGAGTTGAATATAATTAATTTTTAAAGTTTAAAGACTAAATACCAAATGGTTACCCGGATCCGGGGAAAAGCTAAATATAATTTGTTGTGATCCCACAGTCTATATAAAGCAATTTAAACAAGTTAATAATTTAATTAATAATGTAATGGGATCTGTCTTTTGAGTAAATGTCATTTGTTTTTTTTAAATGTTTAATAAAGGGAAATCTTCTTGTTGCACACATATACTGAGTACATAAATCAACAGTTTTCCCTTCCCTGATTCCTTTTATATTTACTGTGTGTTGTTCTGTTTAAATTTCAGCTCGTCCCGAATAAGGCAGCCTGAAGTATTTGGCCGAACCAATTACTTTGGGTTCCCTCTGTTATAACTCAAGAGAAGAGGTTATAAATTGCGCCACTCTGCTAATTAGTTAAAATTTTGCTGCTAATTAAAAATAAAAAAAAAAAGAAATTTTGTGACTTGTGTTATTAAGCAGTAATTGTGCCTATTAACCCAGACCATAATCTGTTGATGTATTTACTCATGTACTTTAAATGTGTCTAAAATCTAAAATAAAATTAAACGATAATAGTTATTATAATAGTTTTGTAAATAGGTAATTTTAATTATTATTTAGATATAGCAATGAACATAATTTTGACTAAAGACGCCCCGTGTATTCGATATAACATCAGGTATGTGCTTGTCAAAAGCTCATTCAACAACACGTCTGTTTGTAAACAATATCAGACCGGTTGATTTCTTGTCCGCTCCTGTAAGTGTGTATATTGTCATTGTGAGACTCCCCCATCGCGGAATTAAACTATCACTTCACCCTCTGTGTTAGCTCTATTGTTATAAGTAGCGTGTCCTTTCCTGAGTGTCGTTGCCGCGGATTCCCCCTTTTGCCGTACGCATCTGTAAACGTGTGAGATTTCTCTCTCTCTACCTATGTAAAATGACAACCTTTGTCATCTCATTTTAATTGTTTATTAATAAATGTGTAATTCGTGTTTCTATTGACACGATGAGTTATGTGAACTACTGACTAAACAAAACAAGTGTACTAATTAATTTTATGGAATGATGCTTCCCGAAGTAAACAACCGAGTCCTAAACAAATGAAAAACGAAGTTTCTTAAATCTGAGTAAAGTAAATAATAAGAAATAAATGATTAGTCATTTAAAATAAAAAGGTTTAATAATATCGTAAATTATTATAACACTTTAGTATAATTATAATTATAAAAGTGTAACTAAACTCAGCTTGGTAACGGGCCGTAACATTGCGTACGCATCGCACACGCCACCCCTATTTGAAGCAAGCCAGTGCAAGTTAATAAGGTGTCCGTTAGCTATTGTTAAATGGAACAATAGAGAATTTCTCCCTCGAGTTGACTTTTCCCCTTTGTAAGCAAAACTATGCCATTGTTTAAAACTAGTCTAACCTACTTTCCAGCGAAACAGCTGATCGCTTAAATAAAAAACTAATGCTATGTTTAATTACCTCTGTTAATAAACGTTTACCATGTACTAAAGTGTGTAGGAAATAATTGTGTAGTATAGTAAAGCGAATAATATTGTGACTTAAATTTCAAATGAATAAATGACTTAGTTAACCCTCCCTTGTTAGATAAAGTATTATAGCCCAAGTCCCAAAACAAAGTAAATAAAGAGTATTCTAAATAATATGGTAGTAGATAGTAAATAATTCTAGGTGCGTTTCGTAAATGCTCCAAAGTAATTAATTAATTATAAAGAAAGTAAATCAGAATAAAGAGAATAATAATTGTTTAAATAATAAGGCTAAATAATTCTTGATTTAAACTAAATGTGTGAAGTGTAGCGTAGAAGTAAGAGAAAAGAATAATAATAATACAAGTAACGTAGATTAGTAAGCACCCCAGTTGTGGTGGCCAGTTAGAAGAAATAATGCGTGTTCAGGATTGTACTAAGCAGCCACCCTCTCTATTGTATAAACGGTAGCACTCCCTAAACAATGAATGCCACCGCGTGTGAAATACTATGCAGTGTGTAAAGTGTCCCCACTTCCGCATAGTTTGTCTAGTTATTGTTAAAGAGTTAAAAGAGAAGTATCCTCGTGAAATTCCGCTTCTCTCCAAGTAACTATAATCAAGAGTGTAGTATGAGACCCTCTTTGGATTATTTAAAAGTAAGTCTATGGTATATAATCAAGATAGAATTATACACATGTTAAGTAACGAGTCACAACGGCGCCGGCTGAAAAGGATAATGATGAGCCAAGAGAGCCAAGAGATCATTTATGAATGCTGAAAGCTAACCTGTAGTGTTAGAGTAAGCTGATGTCAGCCGGACCACGATATTGTGAGTTGCTGAAATTAGGGAAATTAGTATTATAAGTTAGTATTGTAAGAAGTGGGAAAAAGGGAATTTCACGGAGGAGGAACATTTAAATGAGAACTAGATCATTTAAAGAGAATTTAAAACAAACAAACTGTGCAATAATAATAATAAAAGAGAATAATAATGATAATAATAAGAAATTTCACACTGTACTCCCCAAGCATACTCTCGGTACGTATCTAACCAAATTTTCCGGAGTCGGTGTTGGTTAAGAGGCGGAGTATGTGACGATTTAAATTGTGACAATAAAAAAAAAATAAAGACATAATAAAAAAAATTTTAAGTTGCGAACAATTAACCATTTAAATCTCACAATGATAATAAAAAACATGTAGGTACTAAGTGTGAATGGAAGTAGTAATTAATAAGAGCAAAGAAACGGTAAAGAAAAGACATATTGTAAATAATTATTATTGTCGCATTTAACCCTTTGCTTGTAATCAGGCCCCTACCTGTTGATACCGGACTCGACATGTTTACCAAGTCTTCTGTAATTAAAATAATATAGAAAAATAATGTTAATAATTAAAGAATCTGAAGACACAGATAGTCACGAAAACAACTAATTTAAATGATGTATTTTTATCTAGCGATAGTTTGTACAAATAAAAAGTTTTATTTAGAGAGAGACCGGGACTATATTCTCGCGGAATAAACACCCCACTATCTATTGTCCTGTACCAGTGGTAGCGAACGAAAAATCTCTCTCTCGCTATGACGACTCCAAGCAGTGCACACGCACGAGCGAAATGCTCTGTTGAAATGTTATGTGATTGGTTATTAGTTTGGATTAATTCTTATGTATTTTACTAACTGCTACAAAAGAGTGTAATATGTAACGTTAAGAAAAAGCAAAATTAAAAAAACGTTGTAACAAGAAGAAATATGTGACAACCAATAGTACGAGTGTTAATAACTATAACAGCTATCTTCTCCGATTGACGACTCTTCACAACATCCTGCCTGGAGACATGAATCATCAGAATTACAACTCTAGTAGACCCGACCGATAATGCAGTTCGAGACATCTGAGAATCAACGAGTACCTGTGTAGAAGGCCCACTCTATCCTGCAGACGTTTAAGCCTTGAACAACTGAGACCAGACCTAGACGAGGACGACGCTCTTAGGATTCCCAAGATGTAACCATATGGAGGAGACTTCTACTTCCCAAATTAAAGGTGACTCGATAGCACGTCTATCGAGGAATAATAATAATAGTAATTGTAACACAATACTCTCTTAAAGAGACTTTCAGAGACGATTGACTTTATAAGAATATAAAAATTTAAATCTAAGAATTTAATTGTAACTATTCAGGCTTCTTGCAATTGTAACAGTTTAGATTTTAACGTATCGTAGTATAATTAATACCATTCTTCAGATGGAATAATAATGAAACTTAAAAGTAAAAGTAACAGTCTTGCAAGCTAATATCTTGAATTGAATATAATTAATTTTTAAAGTTTAAAGACTAAATACCAAATGGTTACCCGGATCCGGGGAAAAGCTAAATATAATTTGTTGTGATCCCACAGTCTATATAAAGCAATTTAAACAAGTTAATAATTTAATTAATAATGTAATGGGATCTGTCTTTTGAGTAAATGTCATTTGTTTTTTTTAAATGTTTAATAAAGGGAAATCTTCTTGTTGCACACATATACTGAGTACATAAATCAACAGTTTTCCCTTCCCTGATTCCTTTTATATTTACTGTGTGTTGTTCTGTTTAAATTTCAGCTTGTCCCGAATAAGGCAGCCTGAAGTATTTGGCCGAACCAGTTACTTTGGGTTCCCTCTGTTATAACTCAAGAGAAGAGGTTATATAATGTACTTTAATTGAATGCATCGGAAGTGAATAAAACTTAAACAATACTTTTCTAATATTAAATTGGCTAAGAGATTTCAGAAACGAAGGAAGTAAAACAGTTCTTAATTAACATTCGAAGAGTACGGATGAATTAAGCTCGCTAATACAGTATATACAGAACGATTAATGGCGGATAACAGTTGAAACATAGCCTACTATAAAATTTGAGAATTTGGACGAAACACTTTTAAACAATAAATGCAGTGAAAAATAACAACTACACAAATAGAAACCAGTGAAGACACAACATAAACTAGTGAAATAACAATTTGAACCACTAACACTAATAATTTCCAGACAACTGAAACGAACTTTTCAACACCATATCTTAAAAATAAAACACACATTTTCTCGAGTGAACAACAGGACAGTGAACGAGTGATAATCCAACAACACCAGAAACATTATTCGATATTGCGGAGACGAGGAAGCAGTTGTGAAGGCATCTTTATTGTAAGAAAATTTCACCACGACTGTTTCAGTTTTACAGAACAGCAAACGAGCGGCCATGATGGTTCCCAGCATGCAAAGCGCCCACATGGAATAAGATTCGTCGCCACAGTCAATTGGTCTGAGTTTTTACTTAATAAACATTATATATATCATAACTAACTTTGTAATTAATAACTATTAAGATTTTTTATTGTAATGTTATACTTTCGAGCCTTGCCCCTTCTCTGACTATATAACATAACCGTTTAAAGAACCTTGAAAATATTATATCAAATAACATGTGTCAACACTCGATTCGTCCTGTGAAAGAGTCAAACCATATCAAATTAAATAACTTAAATTTTGTTCACCTAAAGGAATTAATCTAAGTACAATCTCAAAGATTCATGTTGCCATTAATTTGATCATCTCTCCCCCTTTACTCTCAAAATTCCAAAATCTTTTACAAGCAGTTTACAACTCTTCTTAACTAGCTGCTAACAATCATAATAAACAAAATAAAATGAACACCTTATTTTATCAGAATTCCCTTATCACTACATTTGTTTACAACACATAATATGAACCATATAAATCAGTTAATACATTAGCCATACACATAATCAACAATATATCCTGAACATCAAAACACAATCTGTACTTCAAGCAAAAATGAATTTTTTTTTGGTTTTTTTTTTTTTTGAAAAATTCAATTCCTACAATATCTTTTTTAAACAATTTTCCCTGAAACAAAATTATTTAACTACATTCATTAACAAAAGAATCCATAAGTCACTAAGAGAAACATATCAGGTCTCTAACCTCAGCCATCAGCTGATCTCTCTGGGTCAGGTTGTAACAGTACATAATGACCCAATACCATAATTATGGGATTTAAAGGTAATTTTTATTATGTCTTATTGTTTAATCATTAAAATACAGAATGGTTAGGTCCATCGTCCCTATATACGAAGGAACAAAGCAGATTCAACAAGAGTACCATGCCAAGGTCACCGTTGGACGTGCGGGAGCCAGTAAAAGCCATGGCGGTGTTTGTGATGAATGACTTTAAATATGCATTGTGATTGGATAATAATACTGTTCCGTCATAACAAAACAATGACGCACTGACTACAATGCATGCAACGAGGCGTTATCCTGTATGACAAAGCTTGATGACGTAAAATACACACACACACCAGCGCAAATTTACATTTGCCTCTGTCTCAATTCAACGTAGTTCTTCAAGGGATCAACAGCGATGTATCGCTGTCTGATCAGTTGCAAATTAAAAGCTTAAAACAACTAACTCCTCAAGTAAAATTCTTATGGTGGAGCGACAGATGCTCAAGTGTAATAACAGTTAGAACATAACATGTAGAATCAGTGTAAACATCGTTAAGTAAAAAACAACAAAACATGAGGCGAACACCGGCCATACACCTTGGAACCACCCAACACCAGCGAGGGAGCAGCGTAGACCACAACTAAGAGAAGTCCACTTTTATCATTTCTTTATTATTTTAATGAGCTCATTAATCCAAAATAAAACAATTGAACAAATGTACTGGTAATAGGGCGAATGTGTGTGAGAGTGTGGGAGTGAGCTCATGGCCATGAACATATATGCCGAGGGCATTGGTTTGTGTGTAAATGAGATTTAAGCATAATAAGTAATTAGAGCTGCAGCTAAAGATAAGAGTACATAATAACCTTGCTTGGAGATAAAATGAGAATCGTAATAATTAACAGAGTAAATTAAAATAGCCACCATTTTGTTTTTATAACATTGTATGACGCCATTTTGACCACATGGTTGTATATGCAAAATCTATTTGAGAAATTAAAAATTTGATAGTTACTTTCAATATAAAACAGTGTTATCATTTGTGTCACCTTCTTTGTATCAAAAATCTCGCTGTTAATGAATCCTGGCCCCTTAGGAAAAAAGCATATTAAAAAGAAGAGTACGAGCCCGGCAGTGATTGAAATTGGTAAGTACCCACATATGTACCATATTATGGTAATAATTATCCATACATAATTTTAAATAAAATGTGTAGAGTAGGAAGTTTATTGACAAATGACGCCCAGAACAAGGGACCTAATTATAAGTGTATTGACAAATGGCGCCTGAACTGTGGACATTATATAAAATTACTTTATATAAAACAGGCCAGATTTAGAGACAGAGAAGGTGATATAAGACGGAACATAACCTAGTGCACAAGAGGTTATGTTGACGAAGCAAAGTAACTAGTAATTGCATAATTAAGTACGAATAAAAATAAATAGTCATTTAAATAGTTAAATTAACGATGGCAGAAAGTAATAATAGTCTGGAAATGGACAATACAGAGACAGAATCCATTTTATTGGAAAAAAATGTTAGCTCAACACCTAAAGCAGTTGAAAATAAAATCTTGTTAGAAGATTTATTCACGTTAATTAGTGACAAATTCGAACAACAGAATAGTAAATTTGAAGACAAATTCAATCAAATGAATAGTACATTTAATGTAAAATTAGATAGTTTTGAGAATGAGCTCAAGAAGCAAAATACCTTACAAAATGTAAAATTAGATCAATTAGAGGAGAAATTAGAAAAATCAAAAAATGAAATACAGAGACAAAATTGTAATATTGGCAAGGTAGACAATTTAGAGATAAACAAAGATGACAAGGTAAGTAGGGGAGAGGATTATACCAATATAAATAAAAGTATGATGTTAGAGAATGATTGTGTAAACAGGGGTAGTAATAATGAGGTTTTATGGGGAATAGAATATAATAATGATGGAATAATAATGTGTGTTGAAGGGTTGAAGAGAGTGTGTAGAGAGAGCATAATTGTAAAAGAATTGCAGGGGTTAGATTTTTCCCTTAATGGTGTATTTGTGGGTGATATACATGTTTTTAGGAAGGACAAGAGTGCCTTCGATGTAGATTTTGGAGACAAAAGGTCTGCAAATAGTTGTCCCTGGATTTTTTGTGCACCTGATAGGTGGTGCGAGAATAAAGTTGTAGTGCCCTATGCAAATGTGGAAAGAGAGAGAGATGGTATGATAGTGAGAGATATATTGAGAGAAACAGAGAAGTAGAAATTTTTAAGATATGTAGAAATTATGAAGAGTTTATAGAAAGGTTAGGTGGAGAGAGAAGTGATAAAAATAATAAAAACTTACCTGGTATTGAAACTAAAGTAGTAGGCGATGATGTTGATAACAATAATGACTTGATAAAATACCTGATTATGACAAATTACACTAAGGGTGACTGGACCATACCGAATGTTGACAAGTTTTATGATATAGTAATGTGGAGTAATCCTGCAGAGTATTACTATGGTATAATGGACAAAATAAATTTAAATAGTTATTATATTACAAAAGATGATATAATGTACTTAATTAAAAATGAGTTATGTATACGTAAGATAAGATTATTATTTGACGATGGAGGTTGATTATTTTATTGTGTTATGAACATTTAATTATGTGGACAGTGTTTTAAAATGGACTGTTTATTACTGATTATGGTAAATGATTAATTGGTAATGTGGATTGTATATTTTTTGTGTATTAATCTCAGTGTATTTGTGTATTTTTGCTGTTGTGTATTTTATGTATTTTTTATGTAAACCAGGTACGGTAGAATTTTAAATAATTTAAGGAAGTTTGATGATTTTAAATGATATTATGCGATTCAGAGTCTAATGGTTAGTAAATGATTATATATTTGGATATGGAGATGTATTGTTGTTAGTAGGTAAATGATGAATTTTCTAGTGGTATATTAAGGTGAAATGTTGTAAAAGAGGTTTGGGGAATAGTGATAAATAAGGGCATTGGAGTTAGTTAAATAGAGTTAATGGGAGTTAGTGAAAATAAAGTGTTGAGATACTGATAATATATAAAGAGGTGTTAGATATTTTAGGGACACAGTAGTTAGTGATTATATGTAGAGTTGAGTAATGTGAATGGTAATTATATTTGTTGATGGTGATATTTTGTAATAAGGGTATTGGTGTAGGGAGTCCGCAACGAAAGGTGTTGGGACAGGAAGGGACCGTTGTGTGCCGGAAAGGGTTACCTGAAAGGGCCAGGAACCAATGATGGAATGAGCATAGATAGGGAACACACACATACTAGTACAAAAAAAATGAGCGGTGCCAGAGGTTTTAAATGGGATTTGTGAAGGGGGTTATTATAGAGATATTGGTGTCATATTATGTCAATGGTTAGAAGCGGTTAGTAGAAAAAAGAGGTGAGTAAGGTTAGATTGACAATGCCAAAATAAGACAGAGAAAATAGTGAATAATAGAGAGTCACCCAAACTAGTAAGGATAAAAGGGTTAGAAAAAGGAAAATTCATGGTAGGAAGGTAATTGTAACTGAAAGGTAAGGATAAAGTTGAAATTGTTGTATAGAATCTAATGAATGTTAAATAATAAAAGTTAATAGAGAATTGTTGATAGTAATGATGTGATAAAGTTTTGGTACAAGTCATGTAAATGTAAATTGTTTAATGTAATGTAAATGTAACAGTGTTAATGTGTAATGTCTAATGTTTTATGATGTTTTATTGTTATTGGTAATGACGATGACAAATGTTAAAGAATAGTAGCTTTTAAAGGTTGAAAGTCTAAAGGTGCAAATGAAGTTGAGCAAAATATAGTATGATACCTGTTGCAATCGATAGCTGATTATAAGTTGAGTAATAAAATTTGAGCAATAAACGTGTCTGCCATAGTAGTTGTAGGTTGAGTTTGATAGAAATAATTAGGTGAAGGTGTTTTGGGGAATATTAGAGAATTGTTTATGTATTGTGTTATTTGTAGTTATATATATAGTTTGTTTTCCTTACAAGGAAGAAATTGAGTTTGGTGGTGGTAAAAGAATATACATTTTAGAGTCTTGTTGTTGTTATGTTAAACTTTTAAATTAGAACAAACCAATGCCCCGAACACAAACCAATGCACCTAAAAGGGAACATATCAGTTGTAGATATGGAAGTATATTGGACCACTATTGTTAATTTTTGTATTCAATGTTTCAGAGTTTTGTGGTGTTGTGACCGCGGTCCTGGGCTGGCTGGAGCGTCAGAACAGGAGCGTAGAGTGCCTCATGGCCTTATGGTGTAGGGATCTCTCAGGAGAAGTCCAGTAAGGTCAGAGGGTGCGACCAACATCATTGGACCAAGGGTAAGTGATGATAAATTTTTATATAGTAACATTACAGGGGGTTGTGGTGACATACCTAGACTGATCCTTTTAGGAAAGTGTGAATGAGTCAATGAAAGTTTTTGTGTCTCGACACAGAATCTTTCATTGAGGGGGTTTGTAACAGTACATAATGACCCAATACCATAATTATGGGATTTAAAGGTAATTTTTATTATGTCTTATTGTTTAATCATTAAAATACAGAATGGTTAGGTCCATTGTCCCTATATACGAAGGAACAAAGCAGATTCAGCAAGAGTACCATGCCAAGGTCACCGTTGGACGTGCGGGAGCCGGTAAAAGCCATGGCGGTGTTTGTGACGAATGACTTTAAATATGCATTGTGATTGGATAATAATACTGTTCCATCATAACAAAACAATGACGCACTGACTACAACGCATGCAACGAGGCGTTATCCTGTATGACAAAGCTTGATGACGTAAAATACGCACACACAAGCACAAATTTACATTTGCCTCTGTCTCAATTCAACGTAGTTCTTCAAGGGATCAACAGCGATGTATCGCTGTCTGATCAGTTGCAAATTAAAAGCTTAAAACAACTAACTCCTCAAGTAAAATTCTTATGGTGGAGCGACAGATGCTCAAGTGTAATAACAGTTAGAACATAACATGTAGAATCAGTGTAAACATTCGTTAAGTAAAAAACAACAAAACATGAGGTGAACACCGGCCATACACCTTGGAACCACCCAACACCAGCGAGGGAGCAGCGTAGACCACAACTAAGAGAAGTCCACTTTTATCATTTCTTTATTATTTTAATGAGCTCATTAATCCAAAATAAAACAACTGAACAAATGTACTGGTAATAGGGCGAATGTGTGTGAGAGTGTGGGAGTGAGCTCATGGCCATGAACATATATGCCGAGGGCATTGGTTTGTGTGTAAATGAGATTTAAGCATAATAAGTAATTAGAGCTGCAGCTAAAGATAAGAGTACATAATAACCTTGCTTGGAGATAAAATGAGAATCGTAATAATTAACAGAGTAAATTAGAATAACCACCATTTTGTTTTTATAACATTGTATGACGCCATTTTGACCACATGGTTGTATATGCAAAATCTATTTGGGAAATTAAAAATTTGATAGTTACTTTCAATATAAAACAGTGTTATCATTTGTGTCACCTTCTTTGTATCAAAAATCTCGCTGTTAATGAATCCTGGCCCCTTAGGAAAAAAGCATATTAAAAAGAAGAGTACGAGCCCGGCAGTGATTGAAATCGGTAAGTACCATATTATGGTAACATTTATACATATAAATATAAATATATGTGGGTAGTAAGAATAAGAATAAAGTCGGGAGATTGACAAGGTGAATGACCTTACCCTAGATACACTACACAAAACTATACCATGTAAAATACATAACATATGTTTATAGTTCTTACACTCTAACATAGTACGACATTATAAAACATAATAAAACCTACTAAACCAAACATTACTATCCTTGAATTAACCATTTCCATCAGCAAAATCATTTATAAAATTATCATATAGGGTATAACACATGTAAATTAATGACTTTCGTACAAATTGTCTACTGTAATCATCTCATGAATTAAAACAACATCATTTAATTAGCTTCTTAGCTCATTTAGTTCATGTCTATCCAAGATTTGAATTCGTTACTCCCCTGAGTAACCTCCTTGCCACACACACTATGACTCCCCACTGGACTGTGGCGCCCAGTTGCTTCCACAAGAACGGAAGTTTGTTAGGGGTAGACGCTGCCTACGCCGTTCTTGCTTCAGCGTTATATAAAAATTCAGTATTACTGATGTCCGAGGACACCAGTAATCCTACTATAATGATTCACACACCCTTAATACGGCACTATCACCACCTTCTATGATAGCCGCTGTTCCATAGTTATGTAGATTCCCCTGAGTTACCCCCGGTTGTATTTCTAAGTTCACCAATTTAGAATATATTTACATTATAAATCCACGGTCAGGGTTCGGTGAAGCCATGACCGCCCGAAATGTAGGGGAAACTACTAAAAGACATACAAGGTTTGACACTGCTACTGCAATTCACAGATGGTAAACTCTTATATGTTTGGTTATATTATTATTTAATTTGACATCTGTGATCTTCATATACACTTTACCATTCAAACATTAAACATTTTATTTTATTTAACTCACTATAGACTTCATATTTGCGTACGGTCAATTATTCACTTCAAGTAAAATACAGCTACTGACACAGATTCAAACTTATAAACATTCCGAATTATATATTGATAATTATTTACATTTGGAGGCTAATTATTTTCCTTATCACTAATAAATCAGTAATCGCCCGAAAAGGTGGGGTTTTTGTTGGGTAGGGGGCGGGCACGTGCAGACACACTACGTGGATTCACGTTCCCCTTCTGCTAACATTAAATGACATCATCCTACACTAACTTCAACACAAAATCTATGCTCTTTACTCTCCCATTCATCCCAGCCCGCCGTCTGCTCGTCCCCACCTTCGCTCCAGCGAAACCCATCTTTTTTAAATACTCTGAACTTCTGTCATTTGCTAATTTTTTCATTTTGCAAATGACACTAGTAAATTTTATTTGAACACACTGCCTCACTAAAATTATTTACATACACTCTTAGGCAATGTTGGTACGTGGTATTGTGCACCTTTTTTTTTTGCACCTTGAGTGAAAAAATATTGTTACCACGTACTTTAGGGGTCCCCCTCCCCGTTCAATAATTAAGTTAAATTTCTAATTTATACCAATTTTGTGGAGC
Organism: Magicicada septendecula; assembly: GCA_034769895.1. NCBI lineage: Eukaryota > Metazoa > Arthropoda > Insecta > Hemiptera > Cicadidae > Magicicada > Magicicada septendecula. Next base: position 235,671,941 of record CM068367.1, read on the forward strand.
CGGACCATCGTCGTTTCACCACCCGAAGGAAGTTCCGCTAACCATGGTCCACCTCCAAAGTGCCAAAACCCACGGTCAGGATTGGTAAGGTCATGACCGCCCGAAAATGGGGGAGGATCCCCTCTACTTTAAATATACCATAATGTGTGTTTATGTATTAAAATTTTAATAATAAAAAAAATGTCTAACATCACTCAGCTAGATAATACTTTTTTAATTGGGTCACATTATATGTTCCTTTTATTTCTCGGGTTTGCAAATCTACTAAAACATAAGCATTCTCCATTTTCACTTCGCTAACCTCATAGGGACCGTCATACAATAGGAAGAATTTTTTAATCTTTTTGTCCAATGCTGATGATTGATCGTGATTTTTTATTAATACTAGTTGTCCTACCTCGTATTGTATGGGTGTTAAATTCCGGTCATGTCTTCGTTTACGCTGTTCAGCTTTACTTAGCAGCCGCCCCTTTGCAATCACCAGTTTCCTACCATGTGGTATATCCGTCCGGGTTGGAAATTTTATCAGTTCCTCTAATATGCGTGACGGCCTTCTCTGAAACATCAACTCATATGGGCTGTAGCTAGTAGATTCATGTAAACTACTGTTAATATATCCTTCTATCTTGCACACAAATGTAGCCCACAATGAATGTTTTTTGTGGCAGAAAGTTCTAAACATTCGCCCTAACTCCCGCATAACACGCTCACTAGGATTTGATTGTGGATGCTACACCGATGTATGTTTAACTAAAATGTTTTCCCAACCTAATGTTTCCCTCCAGGTGTTGCTGGTAAACTGAGAACCATGATCTGATAATATTATTTTGGGTTTACCTACTTCAGTAATATACTCATTTACTATCTTCCTAGCTAATACCGAGGAGGTAGCTTTTTTAATCGGGTACAATTTTACAAATTTGGTAAAAACATCTAGTACAACAAATAAATAATTCACCCCTCCTCGACCTTTGGGTAGGGGGCCATATAAATCGACAGCAACTATTGCTAAAGGACTGTCTGGTATTACATGTTGCATTAAACCCTCCTGTTTACGATTATTTACTTTGGCTTTCTGACAGATTTCGCATGTTTTTAATATTTTACGCACTGTTCTTTCCATATTATTAAATTTACATGACTCTTTCAATATGTCACTGCATTTCTTGGGGCCTATATGACCATACCTTAAATGACAATCTCTCACTACTTCAGGTATTATAACTTTAGGGATGCATACTTTCCAATCATCTCCCTGTTCATTTGCACGATGAAATAAATGTTTATTATACAAACTAAAATGCTTTTCCCACTTGTGAGGTATGTTGGGCATCTGATTTAGAGCTATTATTATCTTACCAAGTTCGGTATCTCTTTCTTGGTCTGTTGCTAGATTATTTATTAATTTTTTCATATCTATTTCCCCCACTTCCTTTATTATAAATATCTTATACGTATTTGCTATCTCTACTTCAGTACTGTTGTCAAAATCGGTTCTGGATAGGACATCAGCTACTACGTTTTCTTTACCCCTACAATACTCGATGGTTAAGTCATATTCTTGTAATATTAGCATCCAGCGCACTAACCTACCATGCATTAGTTTACAGTTTTTTAAAAATGTTAAAGCTTGATGGTCTGATCTTATTATTACTTTATTTCCTAATAGGTATGTTCTGAATTTTCTACGGGCGAAAACTATTGATAACGCTTCCTTTTCCGTTGTTGTATAGTTCTTTTCACTAGTTAATAAAGACCTACTAGCAAAAGCTACTACTTTATGGTTACCATTCCCAGCTAACTGAAACAATTCTACCCCCAAAGCGATGTCCAATGCGTCTGTGTGTATATAAAATGGTTCTAGAAAATTAGGATGAGCTAATATAACTGTGTTTAAAAATTTATTTTTTATTAGCTCAAATACAGTTTGCTCTTTTAAATTCCACTGCCATCGATTATCTTTATTTAACAAATGCCCCAATTGTAATGTTAAATAGGAATATTTGTCTACAAATTGCCTATAATAATTACACAAGCCTAAGAAACTTTGCAACTGTTTAACATTTTTTGGTACTGGAAAATTCTGTATTATTTCTACTTTCTTAGGGTGTGTACTGATACCCTTGGCTGAAATTATATGGCCTAAAAAATTAACTTGTTCTTTCAAAAATTCTGACTTCTTAAACTTAACTGTTATGCCATATTCATGCAACCTACTTAACACGCTATCTAACCTTTCGCAATGTGTATCAATGTCTGGTGACGTAATAACTATATCGTCCACATAAACGGTTGTGAATTCTAAAATCTCTCTCCCTAATACGTAGTCTAAACATTTAATGAAAATTGAAACACTTACGTTTAGTCCAAAAGGTAACCTATGAAATTGATAGTTCCTGCCGTTATATAAAAAAGCCACATACTGCCGAGATTCTTCCTCCAGCTCAATCTGCCAGTACCCAATTGGCTGTTAAGTCCAATGTTGTTATGTACTTGGTTCCACTGAAACGTTGAAGAATTTCACTCACTGGTTCTGGCGATTCTTTGTCTGGAACAATTATTCTGTTTACCTGTCTCGCGTCTAAACACAGTCTTATCGATAAATCTTTCTTGGTAACCACTACTAAAGGGTTGGAATATGGTGAGGTGGATTTTTCTATTATGCCTTCTCTCAACATCTTATTTATTTCCTCTTGTATTAACCCCCTCTTGGAGTATGGTACCGGATAGGTTTTAGGTGCAAAAGGTATTTTTTCTTTAACGATTAATTTACCCTTAAAATTTTTTACTAAACCTGGTTCATCTGAAAAAACTAATTTATTTTTATTTATTATTTGTACTACTTTTTCCCTATCTTGATAACTAAATTCCCCATCTTGATATAGGATTTTATTCATTTTTTCACCCCAACTATCTTCAGTTTCAAATAATTCGTGACTATTTACCCTCAGGTTACAATAATTAATCATCAAGGGCCTACATTCGTTTATGTCATTATCAAAAATTAAAATTCCCTTACTAATTATTTTTAATGCTTTCATTTCTACCGTTTTCTTTCGTATAAATGGTATTTCAATTATATTATTATCATTGTTTAATTTCATAGTCTGTGTATAATAGTTTAACTCCACTTTGAAATTATTTAAAAAATCATTACCCATTATAGCTCCCATATTTAACCCTGGAATGACCAAAAAATGCACATTTATTGTACCTTTAGTTGTAGCATTATTTGTTTAGTTACTTTTTTACTGCGAACACCCATTACCCCTACAACACTTGTAACGTTAATTACATTTTAATACATACAAATATAAATACATAAAATTGAAATTATTTTATCTTCCACCTACCTTTGAATCTTCCTCCAACCCAGAGTTCGGCACACGAACGTTAAGATGCAAGTGTGATTATCAGGTTACCCAACAAACGTACGCTACACTCATTTGGTTGATGGAATTCAAAATTTTATTATCTAATTATTTCCTTTTAAATAAAATTTCAATTAGAACTCAACTTTCTCTCCTTTTAAGACAGATACAACATGTACATTTATTTAAACATTTTTCTTATTCTAATATGCTTTTAATTAATCAAGGCGAACCCAGCTTGCCACACTCTCACATTCAGACCTTTAAAACCCCTTTTTATAGAACATTTATAGAACATACGTATAAAGGAATAGTGTTACTTTCCGAAACAGCGTCGCTGTCGACACATGGCGCGTCCTGTAAATTTCTTGCACTATGTCCGAACTGTTGTTAGTTCATTTTTTACTCCGAACTCACTTGATTTTATGGCGTTACATGTCAATCTCACTTTTTTATACTGCTTTACAACTCCGATATAAACTTGGTTAGTCGGTTATAATTTCGGGCCCCACAGCCGGCTGTATTCATCCGGCTGTGGCCACGGAGGTTAGTTGACTGGCAAGAAAACTTTATGTGACCCTGTTACATGGGGCGGGCATCACTGCCTTGCCGGCGAACAAATTTCGTCGCCGCACACAGCCTTCATTGTCAATGTCTTGGTAGTTGTACACCTGGCACATAGGATTTTTAAGTGTTAGCCGTCGACGATATTTCACTGCCTTTACTTTCGTTTAGCGTGGATTAGGCGCTCCGCAGATGTGGGTGCTTGTGCATTTGTGAGTGGATATCACACAAACGCAAAGTTCTAGGAAGTGTGCTACAGTTGACAACACATTGTAATCAGTCAACATTCTAGGAGACCAATATTAAAGGGTTTACAGATTATTGACCCATCCAGCAAAACACACACACACACAGGTTCTGATATGTGTTACAATTGTGTCTTATTTTCAGCCAACTGTTCTTTTACAGGTGAAATCAGTACAATTATACCTCGTGAGTATAAGGTTAGTTTAATCTGTAACCTATGATATTAAAAATAATAATAATATGTGTAACACTGACATGATTATTACACTTTATATGATATCCACTTGTAAAAGAAAAAATATAAAATGATTATTATTTTATAATTAACTTTGTTACAGCTTCTGTGAAGTTGTTTAGATTAAATAATGTAACCTAACCTACTTTTAAGTTTTAGATCCATGTTTTTCGGTATCCAGGCCACTTATGGTATATAATTAGTAAAATAGTTTACCTTTTTCTTGTCCGTCTGGTGGCCTTTTCTCTATATTTAATTCAACGCGTTTCAGGACATATGCCCCATCATCAGGATATCCCTTGTTGAAGTTCGTCGATCGTTAAAATATTAAAAACACTGTATATACAATTTACACATAACAATAAATATAATATAAACATAAAAAACACATAAAATACCCAAATTTGAGACACACGCGATATCGGTGGTCCGCACCACTACATGCTATAGTCGACTCACGTGGGTGAAAATGGATTGAAACATTTTGATTGATTAAAAATTATGTATAGGTTTTAAAATTGAAGTAACTGCAAATAATAGTTATTTCAACCTTTGTTATTATAATTATCTTGTTGATTCATCCTCTTCGTTCACTTATTAATTTAATAATATATATAAAACTTTCACTTATGAACTTACTATTCGTTGTCACTTTCCCAAACGTTTCAAGGTGATGTACCTCTTCTTCAGTGGAGTATACTGAATGTCGATTACAGAATAACCGTTACGGAATTAGTTGTGTGTGGTGGGGGTTGTTATTATGTTGCGTACAAAAAATTGTTTAAAATAAATAATAAATACAGCTCTAAAATTCAATTTACAATTATCCTTGACATCTTAGAAGTAATTGTAAACAAGTGTTTTCTTTATCTTTTGAAATATTGAAACAAAAATAGTGACACCTGTAAACTAGTTGACATTGTACTATTTCATGTGTTTATAATCCTAACTGCATGTTTACAATTACCCTGTCTTCGTCTATATGGAAAATAAATGGAAACAAGTTAATTCAAATACTATGTATATTAAAAATCATAAATAAATAATAAAGAAATGTTGTTCTGTTACGTACTGTAACAAGTAAATGATAGAATAAAAGTTTATCATTTTTCAAACACTTCCAGGGAACTCGTAGACAATTTGTCTGTCAATTTCCTTCATTTCTGTATTGGGCAAAATTGTCAATATTTGTTAAAAGCTAACAGTACTTTCATCATTTTCGTTTAATATAAACTTTGTAGAAATTCCATTTTTGCTACGTGTACATAGTTCTGGAAAAATTAGATAGGCATAAAATTTTGTTTATTGTAAACTGAATTATGTTTGGAAGTATCCCAAAGTTAATTTAACATTAATAATGTCAATCAATGGGCCGAGTCTAGTTTTTTAAGGCTAGGAGAATCCTTAAATGTTTGGAGCATCACTAGGTTATGATGGATCTAATAGTCAAACTTCAGTTAGCTGTGAAAAATTTCATTGTCTCAATTTTTGTCATTTTTTGTGCTACTGTAAAGTGTTCACTTTTTATTTACACTTAAGTCATGCCATTTGTATTTTACATTTTTACACTTTCTGTCAAGCTACAGTAAAATATAAAATTTAATTAAAAAAAATGATCAAACCAAGCACTTGTCTGTAATGAACAGAACACTGTGTAATAACTGAAATATATGAGAGTTTTATTAAGGTTATTGCTGGCTCTCACATACTACCTTCCAGTATTTGCTTATCATCCGTCAGAACAGTGAATAACTCAACAGGATACTAAGTCATTCTTACTACTGTTTAGGTGCATTTAGCATGTACACCAGAGGCAGATTTATGCATAGGCAAAGTAGGCAACTGCCTACGGGCGGCAAATTTTGTAAAGGTTGTTATGTTGTTTTTATACCTAAGAGATGTTTCAAATGCCGCACCATTTCATCTCAATATGACAAGAAGCTTTTAAAAATATATATTGTTTAGTAACTAGGCTTATTACATAAAGAGAATAGTTCATCATTTACTTCTGATCTGTATATGAAGTAGGCCCTACATCGCTTTTTCACAATTACATTTAGATACATTATATATGTGATACTTCCATTATATTAATTATTTAACTATTAGTTTGTTTACATTCAAATTTCGAACAGCTTTACCGACTCTGTAATTTGACATGAGTGAATGTCAATAGATGCCACTAGCTGCTAACAGACAGACTATGAGCATAGCATAATTTCATACCCAACTCTAGTGCCAATTGAGCTTCGACCTGCCGAGGAGGGAAATAAGAGGTCTACTCATAGTACATGTCCGTTAAACACCTGTTGTATTTTACATAAATCGTTAAATATATTGTAACAATATTAAACGCGTTGTTGTTGTGTTGTGTAAATGTGTGAGCACCTACCTGCTGTCCGTTCTTGCGGTTTTCTTCCAACTAGGGCGTGTGGATTTTGGATTTGATTTCGCAAGTATGTAAACTCAAATGTATAACAACAGCACACTAAATTTGTTATTTTAAAAGTGAAGAGTTTTGTGAGGTTGGTAGGCTCCGTAGTACAGCAATAAAAATACAATATGGGGTAATAAAAATGGGGTTTATTACTCCAATCACACACAAGAATGAAATGCTTATAAATTCAAATCTTCTTACAAACTAAACAGTAAATAAATCTTGTATAATGTTTTCTGAACGATTAATAATTTTCAGAAGTTGAGCTCGTTATTTTCAAAGAAGTTATTTTAACTGAGAATTTAATTAATCAATTTAATTTAATTCAATTTAATTTCAATGATTTTAAAAAATGATTCTAATGAAATAAAAACTCTAAAGTTACTTGAAAATAGTCAAAAATAAACTAGCCGTGACAATCTAGTTCACGCCCCTTTTATTTACTAGTGATCTGACTCACGTATACTGCAGTATGAGCAAATTATTTAATTCTTTGTTAAGATTTGTATAGCGCTTTTCTCTTTGTCTACTATTAATTCTTAACTAATGCTTTTAATTACTTATACTGGCTATACAGATTATCACACGTGAATAATTCTTATTTAATTAGAGTCTCTGATTTATGGCATCTGAATAATTTATATTACATTGATTTTAATTAAAAAGAAAGAAAAATTTAACTGTTGAAAAATAAATAACGTGATTTTGACTTTACTGGTTCTGAAGAGGATTGTAGAGATGCTCCGGAGGTCCCTCGCTGTCCTTGTCCAATCGGCTAGAGATAGTGATCTACTGAGCGTCCTGGGTTTTGGCGGTGAGCTCGGAAATCAGCAACACTCTGCTCTCCTGCTATTGATGAAGTTTTTACGTCTGTAGTTTTCTGCGAGAACTGCTTCAGGTCCCTCGTCGATTCACGTTCCATGTCAGCGTGTGTGTTTCGTTACGAGTTGTTGCTCTGCTTGTCAGCTGATTCGCAAGTGGTTTAGACGGCCTCTCTGTCGTATTCTTGAAGTAATGTCTTGTAGTCTTGTAGATCTCTTGCGTGCGTACGCCAACAGTTAATCTAGTGCACGATACGCTTGTTTGTTGATGTGGAAGAGTATCTTGACTGGACACTGTAATTACGAGTCGTTACAGTTGATCTGTTTTATGATGATCGTAATTAGGCGTGTTGACCACGTAGAGTCTTCAGACGAGTCTTCACCAAACTATGATTTTGAGACGATTGAAGATGTATGTCTGTTCTTCTTGAATACTGGCAGTCGAGTGTTTGATCAGCCCCAAAACTCCGCGTTAGTTCGAATTTCTTCGAATGATTTGATTGGCTGACATACTCTCCCTACTACCCAAAATTTGAATCACCTCACCCCATGAGAACGAAACTACTTTCCCACAGACTGAGAATTTATATTATTATTAATATTCTTAACACAACGGAACTGAATTGTCATTCAGGATTTCCGGTGGCACTTTATATTGCAATTATCTTGGTTGCAAGCCAAGTTATGCTAATTCTAAAATATACATTTGGTAGATAATTCTTATAGCTATAACATATTAAAAGCTCTTTTATGTAGCTCAATTATTACGGAAGTTATTAACATAAAATTAATTAGCTCTGTTATTATTTAATTATATTGCATAAAATTCGCACACCCTATTATTAATATTTCGGCAAACATTTTGGCTATAATGGATTTCGCCTGAATTTACCGGTTTCCAAAATATTAATAATTGAAAGTTTGGGCATGGTCCTATTCGTTACACAGTGAGCTGATTATGTAACGGTCACGGACATAGGCGTGTGCACCTGAATAATACGTTAACATGATCGCTACAACATATGAGTGGAGTTTCGACTATTAAAATTTATTTAAACATCGATATAGTATACCCTTAACATATAACTCCAAATTAATGATATTTGGTCATGTTATAATATATTCATCAAATAAATTAATATGCAAAAAGTGATAAGTGAAAGGATGATTATGTCAAAAGGTAATGTATTTTCATTTATTATGTTAGGGTAATATTAGTGGAATGATAATATTCTACCACTACTGTATTATAGTATACAAATGTAGTGATATATCTTGGCACAATACTATGTAATAAATTTGGGTAAAAGGCTCATTTCAAATAGAAAGGATAGCTGGTGTGATCATACATAACAGATTTGTATTAGTTTTTTGAGAATTTATTCCTATCAAACTGCAATAAGCATATTTTCAAACCTTTATGGATGTGTGTCATGTAATTTACAGATTGCACCAAAAGAAACAATAAAAATATATCTTTTCAATTAAACAAAAATTGGTCTTGTAATATGAGTCGGTAATACAGCAGGAACTAATAAGTTAATTGCTATTACAAAATGCCTTATTCCTTTTTCATGATGACCAGATTTTGCTATACGCCTGCATAAATAGAAATTATTAAAATGCTTAACTCTCAATACAAAGTATTTAAACTATTTAACATGAAGAGTTCATCATGTCACATATTCTAGTAACAAGGTAAGTTTTTGGAATAGTGTTTGAGCTGAATTTATACACTAGGAGGACACTCAACATTTAGTTTGTGTGTGTAACTCTGGTTAATCAAAGAGAATTATTTGTATAAATTCAAATTTAATAATACAAATCTACTACGATAAAGGCCTGTAATGCTATGCATTAAAGAACTTTAACTAACTTCATATGGGGGAAAACTGGTTTACATACATTATTTCTGAAAATAATAATCCTGAAATGTAATCAGTACGTATATCAAGTTAAGTGCAATAATTAAATAGATTCTTCAACTTGGACGTTGCAAACTTCAGGTGCTAAGCCTTTACTTTATTTTTAATTTAACATCAATTTATGTTCGGCAACGTTAAAAAGAACATGTTATGGCCTCTGAGAAAGTACACAGTGAGTGGAAGCTGGCTTAAATGAAGGTAACCATTTTATCTAATAATTAGTGTCCCATAGTAGAAAACAAGTGCAATACATATTATAAAAAGAAGGATATTGTTTTTACTTCCATGTTCCATAAGGAAATGGATGGAAAAAAAATCGCGTTCGAGATAAGCGCTGATTCTGATTGTACTACCCTCAAAACATGAAGAAAAGTCATTTTTTGAAAGATGTCTGTGTAGAATTTGTCTATGGCGAACGATAACTGCCGCAAATTCAAATAATTTTTTGCATATTGTAGAGGACTCGAGGTCTGTTGATTTTGGTGAAGATCGGTTAAGGAGAAGGGGTAGTTTACCTGCAATGTTTTATGTTTTAACAAGAGTAAAGTACTTACTTTTGATAAATAAAGTATCCTGAAAAGAAGGTCATAATTATACCACTGTAGAAAGGTAGATAAAATATCTATAAATAAAAAGGGGTAGGGGGAAGTTGAAAGGGGAGGGGATTATTTTCTATAAATGAAAATGATAGGTGAAGGGGAGGGGATAATTTTTTATATGTGTACTACGTTATCGGCAACAAAGAAGTAAGGAAATCGCGGTACAGCGTGCATGCATGCGAGCGCTCCGAGCGATTCAGTTGTTACGTTTTGTATATTTTATTTAAAAGATTTTAAACATTTTAAATTATGACATAACCACAAAATGTGGTATACATTTACGTTTTGATTGATATTGTGTATCTGAAGATGGGATTTCATCCCGAAACGCGTCATTGAACGAAAGAAGCTAGTGTCACTAAGGTGGACCGAATAAGGTAATTTAATTATATTAACCATAAAGTGACTCGGTACGTAAAACATGAATAGATTGAAACAAAGAAGTAGTTTGTTGATAAAATTCCTTCACGGGCTGTTCGGCCGTGGTCCAATGTTTTCTGCAAAACCAGACGTTTCGGAAGTGCTATCGACTGCCATCATCAGTGAAAATCGAGTGAACATGAGGTGGTATATGTTAGTGACCACAATTCTGTGCTTGAGGCTGAAGATAGAAGTAGTTTCTGTGGAAATATTTCATTTCTAAAATGATTGTAAATATAAATCTTAAAACATGGAAGTCATGTATGGTTCTCCATACCGATATTTTAATTATTTGCATCGAATAGTATTATTGTTTAATTAATGTTCTATCCAGATCAAATTATGTGTATGGAGTTCTGGAAAAATATGCAGGCATAAAGTTTTGTTTGTTTATTGTAAACTGTATTATGTTTGGAAGTATCCCAAAGTAAATTTAACATTAGTCACTCAATGACGTCAGTCCAGTTTTTTAAGGCTAGGAGAATCCTTGAAATGTTTGGACCATCACTAGGTCATGATGGATCAACTCATCAAATTTCAGTTTGCTGTGAAAAACTGGCAGATTTGAGTAGTCACTTGATAAAGGATGGTGTTGTAAAAACAACAAGTCTTTCAGAATTATTTTATGGCCCTGTCAGTCTGGAAATAACTATCACTCGTTTAGACCTTCAGCAGATTTAAACTTTTCTTATTCATGTTAGCAATATATCATGTAAAACTGCTAGAAGTATGGAATACAAAGACAAGTCGAGGATTGTACATTTTTCGGTTAGGTACACTTTACAAAACCTTTTCATCAGATGTTCAAAAGAGCAAGCGTGTAATTGTTGTTTTTCTTTTTTTTTATAAGTCCCTTAGTAAGGTTTCTCAGCAACAGCAACTGGATGTCAAAGTTTGCTTCTAGGATATGTTTTATAAAGTAGTGGAAACTTGCTACTTGAACACAATACACTTGCACACAACATTCCAGAAGTCTGTTCTAAAAACAATTATAATCAACCTGCTGTTTTAACAGTACACCTACTAATAATGCAGCATGGCAACATTTAAACCATTTTTGTTGGTCTGAACGTTTGTTTCAAGCTGAGTATACCAAATATGTTTGTAATAGGTTTATAATTTAAGATGTGAAGTATATGAAGCCATTACTAGTACCTGCTCATTAGACAAGAAATTATAACTATAATTTCCATTAGTTTTGTTAATGTTCTTTGCCATTCATTATTTAGTTATTTTTTTAATATCAGGAAAAGTTCTGATGAAATTTCTGTATGTGTCATTTTTGGTCTCTCTCTCTCCCCCCCTCATTTTTATTTATTGAAAAAACATAAAAAACTGGCACTCCTCCGTATGTGTCCACATTGCATAAAATTAAAAAAAATTAATCCAAGAAATTAAAAAAAAAAACTTGTAAACTCTGAAAACATTTGTTCTAATACAGAATTCAAATTAAATAAAGAAAAAAAGGAATTGTGTGCGTGCTAGTGTGTGTCTGTGTTTTAATGGAGACATCTTCCCCCTTGCTCCTCAACCCCTTTCAGAAAGTGAACAGACAGAACAATACCTGACCTGCAAATGGTCTTGAAACATACTTGTGATCTTGCAAAAGAGGATCAATCCTCTGTGTGTTTTAATGATAATTAGTTAACCAATGGACATGTCATGGACAACAAAATCCAAGAATTTACAAATGAATAATGAAAACGCAAAGATTAAAAACTAATAAGAAATCATTCAATAGACATAAAGAAACAAATTAGTAAAATTTATTAATGAATCAAAGGAATTCAGAAATTCAACTGATAATCACACATTAGTACATAGTGTCACTAATTTAACAATTCCACAAAATTTTTAACTATTGGATAGTGAACACTGGATTTAAATATAGTAAGCGTACACATATTAATGTAGGTTGTTTCACAAAAAGTGAATGGAAAAGAAAAGAATACACAATTTCAACTTTTTTAAACTGAAAACAAGAAATTCTTTACAGTTAGTGTAATGTATTGTGTTACTGTAAGACACAGCAGTTCTGTTAATGTGCTAATTAAGATGCATTAAATGTATAAATAAAGCTAAATGACCGAATAAGATATTCTTAGATGTAGTGTAGTAATTCAGGTTAGGTCTAATTGCTCATTAGACTTTGTCTAAATTTTAAAGATGTTTAGGACCGGCCATTCAAAACATTGTTTGAGATATGAATAGGGAGTAGATGTATTAATATAATGTTACCCAACAAGATCAGGAACAATTATGTATATTAAATTAAGTAGTTAGTGGACTTAAAAACCTGCAGTAGAAACTCCAGTTTTTATAAAATAAATAGGGAGAGAACTGAAGATTTCTTGTTTGGAAATGTTATATCTGTTTTCTTCACAAGTAACTAAAATGTTGTTAATGGCCTTTTTTTAAGAGTATGAAAATACAATAGATGCTATACTTGAAAAAAGGTGAATTTTATTGGTACATACTAAAGTATAGAGTCCTATTTGTTTCTATTCATTAACAAAGGTCCGTACTGTAATAATTTTGTGTGTAATATACAAGCATTCTTTAATATGTTTACGAGATTCTCCAATTTTATTTGCATTAATTCAGACCGTAGTAACATTAAATTCCACTATAACCCATTATTAATACTTAATCATTTGCGTTTTAACAGAAACTGCACACTGCTTTTTATTGCATTATGTTAAAAAAAGGATTTGAATGTACTTGTTTGGTTATATGTTAGATTGTACTTGGCTATAGGTTCTAAATTGGAAGTAGGTTTTAATTCCGGTACCTCGAATAAATACAGCCTTTAATGTTATATACAGCCTTTTATCCATACAATAACTACAGCCTTTGAATGTACACTAACTAAGGAAAATGTTTTTAAGTCTAATTAATTTTAAAAATCTAAAAGGTTAAGTTAGATTGTTAAACGTAGACAAAACCTCCAAAAATCGTCTCTGTACCGTAATTATGTATGATAAATGGAAACTAATTTCTGTACTTCCAGTAAATACAGCCTTTTAATAAAATATGTATCAATGAACCCCAATAAAATATGTACCAATAACGTACTAGGTTATATATTCTAAATTGGAAATAGGTTTTAATTCCGGTACTTCGAATAAATACAGCCTTTTATCCACACAATAAATACAGCCTTTTAATGTACACTAACTAAGGAAATGTTTGTTAAGTCTAATTAATTTTAAAAATCTAAAAGGTTGTTACATTGTTAAACGTAGACACAACCTCAAAAAATCGTCTCTGTACCGTAATTATGTGCGGTAAATGGAAACTAATTTCTGTACTTCCAATAAATACACCTTTTTAATGTACACTAACAAAGTAAATTTTATTTAAGTTACATTGTCGTACATAACCTCCATAATCTGCCATTAGTTACTTGTGAATAATACACATCCAGTAGAAATCTGGACACAGAAAATAAGTACAAATGACGAGACGAAAGTTTGAGTTTGCTGTACCATCATAAGCTAGATCCAAAAAATCCAGTTATAAAGGGCCCCCCCTTTATAGCGGGGCCCTATGCGAGCGCATACTCCGCATACCTTTAAATCCGCTACTGAACCTTGCACCAGATAACTGACTATATTGTTCAATTATTACTATGCCTAATATATGTTTTGTCGCATAGTAAATGGCGCCCAACGTTTTTGGCACGACAAAGTAGTATGTTATAAAAAATTGTGTAGTGTTTTGATATATTAAAATTGTCTTCAGAGTGTGTATCATTTAAATATTGCATATGCTCAGAAAGACTAGTGTTTAGGTTAGAATTGTAATTTAGTATTGGAACGTTATCTGGATTGAATTATCTTATTTGTGCATGTATAGGTTAAGGATTTATGTAGACTTTGGTTATATGATTTCTGACTGTTTACTGTGCGTTGCGATTAAAATTTAGATTAGGGACATTAAACATAGACGTAAGGAATATTTGTGGCGTACATAAAGTAGGTCATTAAGATAAACTTTGTTGTTGTGTTTTGTTATCGTTTTCAAAATGGCGGAAGGTCTATCAGCCGATTTACAATCTACATTAAATGCAATCCCAGCCAATATTCAATCTACACGTGATGAAACCAATAAAACATTAAATGAAAATTTAAAATCCGTGCACGAAGATAGTAGAATATTAAACGAAAACTTAAAATCTGTAAGAGACGAAGCTAAAAATCAAAATTAAAAAATCTTCGTGACTATTCACGAACAAGCTAAACAAAATAAAGCCATAATTGAAGCTGCTGAAAGCAAAATCACAGAGAAAGTTGAATCTATCCGCGTGGAGTTTGAGTCCGCAATAGCGTTAAACAACACACGCATAACAGAATGTGAGACGCGGGTGATTGCGGTAGAAGAATGTATGTGAGAGCAGACGACCGCAGTAAATGAATCCATAAACACACATGAAAACAAATTAGAGGTGTTAGAACAGAAAATAAAACAAATACAACAGACTAATCCAACCGCAAACCAGGTCACTTACGTATACAAAACACAGGACGACATTAACACGTACATGAAATTTTATGGCCTCGAGCATGAAAATCCCATACAGTTCCTTAAGCAATGCCAGCGAAATATGGAGCATATTGCTGACAACCTGAGCGATGTTGACAAAATAAACTGGGTGGTGCGTCAGTTAAAGGGCACAGCGTCTGAATGGTTTTCGATCGTCCAAGATAAAATTGTGGTATATGAAGATCTGGTTAACCATTTTAAAGCAAGGTATTGGAACGAGGAAATCCAGCGGAAAGTACGAGTACAACTAGAGTTTGTTCTTCGTATTATTTGAATTAGCAGCCATCCTTACTATTTCTTTTATGAAGTTGCTAAACTGCTACAATTTTTTGTTCAGACAAAGCTTTTCGTCATCTCTGACATCATCAGGTCTTGAAATAACTAGATAAAAGACTTCATAAAAGAAATAACTAGAGTTTGGTAAGTATACTCCAGGTAAGGGAAGTAAGGAGAAATACTTGATCCAGCTTGTAGCCAAGGCGAAACACCTGGAGCCGGAAATATCAGAAGCAGAAATTGTCAACAAGCTAGCACATCATTTCAACAGGGGAATACAAGTGGCTGTAATCACACAAGGAATCAAAACATTTGAAGACCTGCTGTTGTTGATAACAAAATGGGAGAATGTAGACGGGAATCCAGAAACATACAATGCACACAGAAAGGTAAACATCAATAACACACCAAAACAAAATGAATATAGAAATAAGCAATGGAAAAATCCGGATCGCGAACAAAATTCACCCAAATTAGGTAGTCATAAAGTCGCGACTATAACCAAAGATAACACAGATAATGAAAACGGTCCAAAAAACGCGTAAGGTTGCACGGTGTGACACCGTGCAAAACAAAATTAAATAATAATAATAATAATAATAATAAACAAAGTACCAGTCAGAGTCAGAAATTCAATGAAAACAGGAAATAATAACAAGATTAGGACCTACTGTGTATCTGGTGTAGACCCCCTATACCCTAATGATGTACGAAATGAACTTATAAGTGACAGTAATGATGATGTAATTAATATGCCTAGAAATAGTGATAAGTTAGATAGTCGATGTGATGTATTAAAAGCTAGGATAAATAACTGTAAGGGAAATGTTTTAATAGACGGTGGTGCTCAGATCTCATTGATCAGTGAAAATTTTATCAATAAGAACATAGTAGAGTTTAAGAAAGTACCAATATTACCGATTAATAATACAACTATTAAGACAGCCACAAACGAAGTTCAAAAAGTAAATAAGCAAGCGTACATAACCATTTAATCGCAAGGTATGGAGCTTGAAACACCAGTATTAGTTGTTAAGGATTTAATTTACGATGTCATCATAGGAACAGACACTTTAAAAAAAATAATTGCCATCATTGATTTTAGTAAAAATGAATTAGTATGTACGGTTAATAATAATCAATATAATATTGTATTAGGAAATAATAACGTTGATAAGCAATCTGAGGCGAAGTACATTCACATAACCAAGCCGATGGCTAAGCTAGTTGTACACAATAACAAAGATAATATTAATATTATAGAGCAATTAACCTCGAGTCAACGGAACAAATTAAACCAGCTGATAAAGAAACATACGGAGACATTTCAAAACACCCACACTACTACACATGTATACATGCACGACATCCAAGTTCCTATTCCACTGCACTATCAGAAACGATGGATGAGGAAATTGGTAAGATGTTGGACGAGAACATCATTGAACGGTCCAACAGCAATTTCCTGAACCCGATGGTGATCGTAAAAAAGAAAAATAACCAGATTAGGATGTCTTTATATGTGTAATCTAAACAGTATCACAAAAAAAATGTTTTGACTGTGCTCCAAATGCAGAAAACCTATTTACCAAATCCCAGGGTGTCCAATATATGTCTCGGTTGGATTTAAAAAATGGTTTTTGCCAAATCCCATTAGCTCAAGATAGCAGAAAGTTCACGGCATTTTTATATAGAAATAAATGCTACCAGTTCAATGTAATGCCCTTAGGTCTGGTAACCAGCCTTGCTGCGATGGTGAAATGCCTGGAATTAGCGTTGGGTCCTGAGGTGGAAGACTTTGTGAGTGTTTTCATCGACGACATACTAGTCATATCTATATCGTTTGATGAGCATTTGAAGCATCTGGATATTCTGTTCACTAAACTCCATCAGGCCAACTTGTTCTTAACTATGAGAAATGCAAATTCGGTAAGTCCGAAATTAAATTTTTTGGTCATATTATATCGTCGCAGGGTGCCAGTACAGACCCTGAAAAGACAGAATCCATCACGGGATTTCCTACACCTAAAAAAACGAAGAACATTAGAGCGTTCCTATGACTTACTGGGTATTACCGTCGATTCGCACCTGCGTATGCGAAGACAATAGAACCAATGTTGGAACTACTTCGAAAAAACACCAAATGGCGATGGGAGGCAAGACATGAAGAGGCATTTAACGCGGTGAAGGAGTTATTTAAAGAGAATCTACATGTGTTTCACCCTGAGAAGGAAGGAACATATGTTCTAAACTGTGACGCTTCGGATTATGCCATTGGTGGAATTTTATATCAAAGAAATAAGAATGGTGAACTTAAAGTCATCGCCCATGTAAATCGGTCGTTAAAAGGCGCTGAGAGAAACTATTTTACTCCCGAAAAAGAAATTTTAGCTATAGTATATTGTGTTAGTAAGTTTAGGTATTATTTAGTAGGTAAGCATTTTGAAATTTTATCAGATAACCAAGCTTTGTCATTTTTATTAAAGTGTAAACTTGCAAATGCCCGAATGTCACGACGGATAATGGCTATGCAGGAATATGATTTTAGCATTAAGTACTGCAAAGCTAGCGACAACAAGTTGGCGGATTGGCGGATACTTTGAGTAGTTATCCACCTGTGCATCAGGAAACTCATTCGGCGGATAAGAATGAAATACAAATCTTGACAATAAAGTATGCTTTACCAAATGAAATTAAAACTTATTTAAAGAACGTAAATGTTGATCAACAATGTGACGACAAAATTAGAAAAATAGTAAATGACATACAGATTACAGAAAGTCCAAAGTTCCAGATTGTTAACAATATTTTGTACGAGCTGATTGACGGACAATGGAAGATTATGGTTCCCGACCATCTCATACAGGACCTAACATGGGCATGCCATGAAAGTCTTGCTCATGCTGGTGCTTACAAATGCTACCTGACACTGTGAGAAGATTTTATATGGATGAACATGGCCAGAAAAATTAAATCAGTACTTCGTACCCGTCACACCTGCCAGACAGCCAAACATCCTAACCAACACACATACGTGGAGATGGGAAACATCGTTATGCATGGAAAAAATGAGTTACTATGCATCGATTTCCTTGGACCATTACCATGTGCAGTGAGGGGGATGAGAAATCTGGTGTGTACAGATGCCTTCACTAAGAATGTTAGTCTTTATGTGGTAGGTAGACCCACAACAGATGCGGTACTCAGGATAATTTTGGAAAAGTACATCCCAAAATATGGTCATGTAAAGAAGATCCTGTCTGATCAGGGTACGCAATTCCAGAACAAAAAATGGAAAGCCGAATTAGAGAAGAGGGGCATTCAAGCAGTCCTAACAGCCATTCGTAGACCCCACGGGAATCTCGCTGAGAGGGTGAATAGAGAGCTCGGTTGTTTATTCAGGACTTATTGTAACAATAACCAAAGCAAGTGGCCAGAGTATCTGGAGTTTTTCGAGAACGCCATAAATGGGTGTTACAATACCACAACTGGATATACGCCATCAGAACTGCAGTTAGATGTCCAATCAAAGCATGTCTGGAGTGATTATATAAAAAGGGTAGCCACTCAAAATTTGCCGATGCCAAGCAAAGTTAAGCATTTGGATGCAAAGGAGAGGATAAGGAAGTTTGCCGAACAGCGGTCAGAAAAATTTAACTCTGATCATAATTTAAAAGGAATAAATCCCAATGTTTAGTACCAAGCCACGTGTTGTTCAATCAAATATATTGGAACTTACCGTCTGCGGCTTTTCAGAAACAGCGTCTTTATAAAATTTACATGTTTCGGGACCCTTGTCCCATCATCAGAATTTAAAAATAATTGTGTATCATTTAAAGTTGATACACTTGTCAAACACTTAAAATATTAAAATCCAATATAAAAATAACTTAATATAACATGATAATATAATATTTACAGCGAGTGCGAAGGTTACCAATGTACATCGTATGAAAACCGACCGCGCACTAATTTACGTCTCGCTCCCACCACGACAATAGCGCAAGGCAGTGTTGTACAATACATTCGACTTGAAAACCAATTTATCATTTAAAACATGCGGCTTGGTATCAGTATTATTGTGTGCTTTATAAATTTCGTACTCTTCAAGAGCGTTCAAATATCGCCCTTTCTTACATATGTGAAGGGGTTTCAAATTAGTTTTAAAATTAGTGTAGCTATGATTTTCGGAAATGAGGTGTTCTGCAAATTTTGACTTGATATTGTCCAAACTGTGAAAATGTGTAGGCGGCCTATGTTCTGTAAATCTTTTTAAAAAACCACGTCCTGTCTGGCCCACATAAAAGGCGTCGCAATTGTCACATATCAATTTGTAAACACCAGTTTTGTGTTCAAGGCTGGTGGTTCTGCGGACACGAAGATTATTCATAATACTATTAGTGGTCTTATAAGTGACCTTGATATTACTGGTTTTACCAAAAATTGACCCAAAGATCTGTGGCATAAGGTATGTGTACGGTGTTGCAATATATTTGCGTGTTATACGTCCGTTAATGTTGCTATGTCCCTTCTTATGTTTTCGAAGGATGTTGTTCACCATATTGACATCATAACCATTAGCGACAGCAATGTGTTTAATGGTGTCTAATTCCACACAGTATTCTTTATCACCGAGGGGCAAAGATAAAAGTCTATAAATCACACTGTGGAAGGCAGCTAATTTTTGTGATAAAGGATGAAACGACTTAGCATGTATTACAGTGTCAGTCGTTGTGGGTTTTCTATAGATGTCAAATTGCAACTTTTTAATATTATTGTCCTTAGTAACAGTTAAATCTAGAAAATTCAGTTTACCATTTTCTTCACTTTCAAGTGTGAACTGCAATTTGTTATTGATATTATTCAAATGATTATGTAGATTATTAATTTGTCTTTGTTTACCTTTGTATATTAAAAAGGTATCATCAACATACCTGCCGTAAAATATTATGTTACTCCTGTGTTTGTTATTAGTAAGAATGAATGAATTTTCAAAATTATTTAGGTATATATCTGCAAGAAGACCTGAAAGTGGAGAACCCATTGCTAACCCATTTTGTTGCCTGAAAAATTGATTATTGTGGATTATAATGGTCCATTTATGTTAACTGAACGGGGGGGAAAACAAACCTACATTGTTTCAAATCAAAATACTAACAAGACTATTGGGAAATTCCATGCGTTGTCATTACGCAAATACTATGTCAAAAATTAATGTTCACGTATATCTGGGTATATTAGAGAATGAATGTCATAAGTTAATTGTTAAAGTAAGTAAATTGTGTAAATTCATGTTTGTTTGAACCATGTGGGTAAATATGTCGAGAAGTGTGCGACTGGACAGTAGGTATTATGACGTCATGAACTGTTCATACTAGCTTATCTCTCTACCCCTTGATAACAGATTATCAAACTCGAGCTTATGTTTATTCATATTGGAACTGACAGATGTCAAAATTTTATTGGAAGAAAATATGTTAGTTTAACAAGGATTATTTATTTATTTGAGTTTGGTTTTATGTTTAAAAAAAAAGGAATGGTATTATTTTATGGTTTAAAATATATCTATATATATATATATTGTAATGGTACATATCTTCAACTAACAATAATGAAGAAACATGACAAAATAAATTATTTAAATAATTAACACTATAATAAAAAGGGACGAGTCAGAGATTGAAGAAGGGGTGATTCAAAATAATAAAACGATCAAACATATCGAGGTAATCATGAAAGTAACCTCTAATAATAAAAAAGTAACCAGCAACGAACCGAAACGTTGAAAAATGATGATACATGGCGATTTAACCACAATAGATGGTAAGTGAGAGAGTAGAACCAGCCCCAAAAAACAAGAATATAATATAAATTATGACATTTGTAAGTGAATAACTAGAACTAATCACCACACTAACCTAAGGAGGTATAAATAATTAGCATGAGAAATGAGAAGATTGAACCAGCCCCAACACCAAGGAAGGGATATATAAAATATAACAAAATGAAGTAAAGACAGTGAAAGTGGACAACACCAGTGACAGACCAAATGAGAAGAGACCAATCAATAGTAATTGTATACAATAATGTTGATTGTAAACACAGACAAACAATCTATAAATAGAAGTGTTAAATGTTAATGACTTAAATTGTATAAGGGTACATTAACCCAAATAAATAGAGATAACTAGGACAAATCAAATTAGCATGACACAAACTTATTAATTGTATAATCAAACTTAGTAGAGTGAGAGATAGTGAGGTAAAATAATAATGAACAATTTTAAAATAAAACGAGAAAGAGAATTTTAGTGAGCAATACCCACCAGTAACACTTAAACCATATAGAGTGGAAGCTGTTAGCATTAAAATACCCCAAAGTAAATATAACCCCCTTAATAGTGATAAACATTGATAAGTCAGTGAAAAAAGTTTATAAGTGCATAAAAAGTGAGTGAGAGCTAATAATTGCTAAACAGAGGAAGGACTGTGGTGATTAAAAGCAATTATAAGTGAACACCAGTATGTAACAAAATAAACTAAAGTGTAGTAGAATTAAGTTAGCATTAGTAGTAACTACATATGTTTTAAATTTTGAACAATTAATATTCTAAGTGACAATTTATATTATTACCCATGAGTTTAAGAAAAATGGACTATTAGTGTGTTAATACACAGCATAGAGAATTTCTAATATACAGAGGTATAAAACTAAATATTATTAACCCAAAATGATAAGGGAAAGACAATTGATAATAAAATAATCATTAATAGATTTTAATAAAAAAAATATAGTAAATTGTTATTAGAGTGTGATGTTAATGACCCAATGTCATATAGGATTAGTAATAAGGATTTATCATTATAGTCAAAATATTTAATTAATGTTTATATGTTTGTTGTTTATACTGTGTAATAATTGTTACTCACCAAAGAGTATGAGTACATGATGAAAATGAACATTGTGGGTAATGAAAAGTAAATAATTATGTTTTAATGAATAGAATTATGTCTGTGGGAATTGTTAGACCATAAGATTCAATGTTATATGTTAAGTAATAAATAATAAGAAATAATAATTAAAAACAAGCAACGCAGTAAACAAAAAGCAAAATAAATAGAGACAAATACAATGATACTAAAAGACAGTTATGACAATAGACAAGCCAGGATATGAAACCAGTAAAATCACATATAATTACAAGAACAGGCATGAAACCCTAGAACAAATGAATAAAATCATGTATTAAACCAATCAGAACCCATACAAGGGGAAAATAAAATATAACTCTGTAATTTAATAAAAATAGCCAATTGCTGTTTAGGCCTAGGCAAATGCCTAACTGGAAAACTACAAATAACTTCAATTTTGAGAATTAAACAACAACAACAATTAAGCAAAACTAAGGCATATAAACAATGAAAGACGATTAGACAATCATTTTAAGAAGGAAATATTAAAGTAATCATGTAAATTAAGAAAACTGTGTAATTAAACAAAATCAACATAACTGTCAAAATGTTAATACCTAAGTAAACACAATAGTATTGGATGTCAAATTAATCCTTGAACCAAAATACGAACAGTGGTAATGATATTTAATACTTAAAAGGGAATACTGAAGATTAATTGGATTCAGAAGATCTGTAACCATTTTAAATAAAATTTCAAATCTCCTAACAATGGTCTTAAGCCAATTTTAACCAATCAGAAATTTTGAATTACCATGACAACAGTAGAATATTGACTATTTTCAGTTAGGAACGTTAGAATCTGTAGTGACGCTTAACTGAAGAGACGCCATGCTGTGAAGGACCCAAAATTTTCACATAAAACATTAAAAGTGCCCATAATTTTATGAAGAAAAGGACCAGACCTGAGCCGCTCATCACCCATGACGTCACAACAATTTTTAAACTTTCCAAAACTGACAACCGAAAAATAAATTTCAAAAAACCACAACTTACCTTGATGACCGGCTCACCATTTCACTGAACTAGGAGAGGCCTCCTAGTGGAAGAATATCCGCATGCTGGATAACCTTTGGGTAATTGGAGGAATGAGGTGACCTCAGTTTTAAAACTTCAAAAATTAACACAAGTTTATTGAGGCTATCATATAGTGTTTTGTTACAATGAAATCTCATAAAATCAGATTGTGAGGTTATTCCATTAAAATCTATAAGTAGGTGAAATATTCACTATATTACATGACACTCCAATTTAAAATTTCAAAAAATATTCAAAATTTAATATGTAAAATTATTTCATGAGAAATATATAAATCTGTAAAACATCTATAAAATATTACATGTTTTCTGAAAATGATTCATAGTGTCCAGACAGAAAGTATTCTATCAGAATTATAGAAAATATGTGAATATTCAAAATCTATGACAGGGTAACCAGAATCTAAAATTTTCAAAACATTCAAATTTAATATTTAAGACAAATTCCATGAAAAGTATATAAAATATATATCACCTTTAAAAACCCTTACATAGCCTACTGAAATTCTATAAAATATATAAAACATTTAAAATCTCTGACATGCCATACTGAAAACTATGCAAAATATATAAAACATTTAAAATCTCTGACAGGCCATACTGAAAACTATGCAAAATATATAAAACATTTAAAGAACTCTTACAGGCCATACTGAACACTATACAAAATTTATAAAACCTTTAACAAGCATTACAGCCACAACAATCCAAACAATTACATTACCCAACAACATGCGCCCTCTGAAATCTAACTCAAACACTAGAAAGAAGACTCATCTAATCAATAAAGTAACATGCAAAATGAGATAGATAATATATACTTGTGTGGCACTCACAAGTGCATGTGCTCCCCCCTGCCATAAACCTGTATAAACTGGTGTAGCCCCAAGGCTTACAGATTTCAGAGTGCACAATTATATAAAAAACATCAGATAATCAGTTACATATATCTCTACAAACATTATAAATACATAAAGAGAGAAAATTTCCTCTTGTAGAACAGTTCAGACATATTATTTAATAGGTTGGATGCTTCTGAATTACTGTTTTATCACAAGGTAAGGCATTGTTACAACTGGAGGTAGACTGCAACTCTTTTCCCAACCAGATCTACAAGTTCCAATAAAAAGGCAGCCACAATACAAGTTCCACACATACTATAGTAAAAGATGTACTGGCCATTACATGCTCTGGCAATTCAACACAAGACAAATATCACCCTGAGTCATTCAAAGAGCAATTAAGGAATTTTGCTTCACTAGGCCAAATGAACGCCTCGGCCGATTCCCAACACATTTTTTTTTTTTTTTTTTTTTTTTTTTTTTTTTTTTTTTTTTTTTTTTTTTTTTTGTAAGAAAAGTTTTGCCCATAGAATACCCGGTCACCGCAAACAGCGGCGAAGCTACTCATCATTAGAGAGAAACATGCGAAGTTACTCAAGTTCTGCAAAAACCGGCATGTTTCAATAGTACATGAGATTACAAGAGTACCAAGAAGTGACAAAACTCCAGTATTAAGAAACTATTGTCCCCTCTCTTTTTTTTTTTGTAGTGTTAGAGAAATCAGCCAGACCCGACCCACAAAGTCCCAGGGCAAAATTTAATAATTTTATTTTTCCATACCTGTTCATGGTGCATCAATACCTCACATCACAATACCTGTTCAATACTCACACAATCTATCACATAATTCACATCTTGGTCTTCCCAGATTCACGGATGCCGGCCCCCCGAGGACCCCTAGCACGCTTTTCCCTTAGCCTGACATAATGGTTTCACTCAACGCCGACATAAAAAAAAGAAAACCACGAAACTTTTCAGCACTCAACAATTGAGACCAACACGTGGTGAACCGCTCCCGAATAGAACAGCTGACATCAACCCAAAACTCGAGTCAAGACAAAACTCCACAGCTGATAACTACAGTTGGCTGATTTCCAAAGGCGCTCTACAACCCACAACGGAATACAGCAGGCTCACTCTAGCAGCGGGAAAGGAAGATACCCTAGTCCGAAGTTACAGCGACGTCTACTAGATGGCGGGAGCGTAACAAACAGTCGCCGTAACGTCTCATAGATAGCGAAGAGAACCTGTCCAAAGCAAACTCCCCAGATGCAAGACAATAACGCCCGGAATCCTTAGAACCGCTATTTGCCGTACACCTACGTACGGCACACCCCCACAACAAAAGGAGTCCAACGGGTTGGACGACACTGGGACTGCCACCACCGGAGGAAAAGCGGGGACTGACTAAAAACCAATAAAAAGATAAAACCAGGCGGAAGTTGAAAACGAAAGGACACCAGAAGGAAGGACAAGGTGTGTGTGTGTGTGTGTAGCTGAGTGTGTGAAAGTGTAGAAGATACGGGGAGTGTGAGCGGCCGCGGCCTAAAGCAATAGAAAGAAGAAAGGAAAGGAAAGGCGCTAAAATACTGATAAAACTTGAAAACAATAAAACGCTAAAAAGTAAAATCATAAAACACAATCCCTCCAGCGAAGCCCCCCGAAAACCAAACCCAAGGACCCTAACTAATTCCAACAGGGGTGAACAATACCAATTTACCTCTCACGGAAGCTCCATCTGCGCACACGCCTTCAAATGGGACACATGGGCCACCCTCACCTTCATCCCATCCTCCGGATCCACCAGGCTGGCAGTGACGGGCGAGACAAACTCAGAAATCCGGAAGGGTCCCAACCATCTATAGCAGAGCTTGGCAGCGCGACCCTCCACCTTAGAGCTGAGCGGGTGGCTCCTGCAATAAACCAGCTGACCCACCTTAAAAGGGTTGGGGACTCTCCCAGCATTATAGCGACGCCGCACGCGCTCGTGCGATCGGAGCAGGGCTCTCCTCACATCTTTCCACCTGTGAACGACCCCTTCGTTAGGCAAATCCGGGAGAAGATCTTCCAGTTTCCACAAATTACCAAGGGGATGAGCGGGGGAGAAACCAAACATGACCTCAAAAGGCACGGCACGATGGCTTTCATGAAGGGACGAATTGAACGCCATCTGCAACCACTGGAGATTCTGGTCCCACGTATTCTGCTGCTCCGCGTGATAGGCGATAAGAGCGGATCTCAGATTGCGGTTGAATCGCTCTGCGTGGGAAGGTTGCGGGTGGTAGGGGGAAGTGGTTACATGCCGGATGCCGTGCCGGAAACACATGTTTCGGAATTGCCTCGAGATGAATTGCGGGCCATTGTCTGAGACAATGATGGAGGGAAGCCCGAAATGCTGAAAAATACTGGTCTGAAGGGCTACGATGGTATTGGCAGTACTAGCCTGACGCAAGGGAAGTAGCCAGACATACTTGGAGAAGGCGTCCACACAAACAAGGAGGAACGAATTCCCGGCCTTGCTACGCGGGAAAGGACCCACGTAGTCGATGAAAACCTTCTCCATCGGTCTGCCAGCCACCTCAGAAGACAGCAACCCCAACTTAGTGTTCTGAGCGGGCTTGCTCAGACTACACAGATGACAACACTTCACCCGGGTGGCGATGTCCCGGTCCATGCCTTTCCAGATGAAGTTCTTTCTGATCGCGGCGATGGTCTTTGAAACACCCAAATGGCCTCCAACCGGGGAATCATGATAATATTGGAAGACCATGGGTATCAGCTTGCTCGGCAGCACTATCTTAGGGACCCGTCCTCTACGTTCCTTGCAGCAGAGGACGCCCTTGGACAGATGATATGGAGCCTTCATCTCGCCTGATTTGATTCTATCGATGATGGGACCCAACACCTCATCATCAAGCTGATGAGGGATAACTTCCGTGAAGGCGAGGGGGAACTCCAGGAGTACGGCGCATGGTTCATTTATTGGCTCCTCACTGGGTAGGTGATACATACGGGACAGAGCGTCGGCAACAACATTTTGGGTCCCCCTTATATGTTGTGCCCGAAACTTAAAAGAAGAGATCTTGACCACCCAGCGGCCTAGTTTACCCAGTTGACGGGGGTGCGCCAGAAGCCACGAGAGGGCCTGATTGTCCGTCTCTAATAGGAACTCAGCGTGTTCCAAATACCTCCTAAATTTGTCAAGGGCGAAGACTACCGCCAAACACTCTAACTCGTATACCGAGGATTTCTTTTCAGGGTTGGTAAGGGTCCTGGATACAAATGCAACTGGCTGCCGAGCACCATCCACCTCCTGAGAGAGCACGGCCCCGATCGCCACAGAGCTGGCGTCGGATTGCACAATGAAAGGCTTCGTGAAATCGGGCATCCGAAGCACGGGCGGCGACAAAATGGACTCCTTTAGGGACTCGAAGGCACGTTGCTGCGCGTCTCCCCACACGAATTTGGCCCCTTTTTTCCTTAAGGAATTAAGGGGAGCCGCAATCTCAGCAGCCCCCGGGATTAACCGCCGGTAAAAATTCACCATGCCCACGAAGCGGGCCACCCCTTTAGCATCCCGAGGAGGAGGAAAATCCCGAATTGCCTGCGTCCTCTCTGGATCAACCGTGACCCCTTTATAAGAGACAAGGTGACCGAGGAAAGAAATTTCCTCCTGGGCAAATTTCACCTTGTCGGGATTCACAGTAAGCCCCGCGCGCCTCAAGCGACACAACACCTCACGGAGATGGTTCATGTGTTGTCCAAGAGTGGAGCTGTAAATGAGCAGATCGTCCAGATAATTAAACACATATTGGAATTTAATGTCGTGGAACACGGAGTCTAATAGACGGGTTAACGTCTGCGCACCAACCGCCAGTCCCATGGGGACTCTCTTGTATTGGTACAAGTTCCACGGCACGCAAAAGGCAGTAAACGGCCGAGAATCCCTGTGTAAGGGTATCTGGTGGTATGCTGAATTCAGGTCGAAAATGGTGAAATATCGGGCCTGCGAAAACCAGTCAAAGGCCGAATGCAGGTCCGGGAGGGGCACCGGCTCAACTTCAATATTCTGATTCAATTTTCGATAATCGATGACCAGCCTATGCTTCCCTCCCGGTTTAGGCACCAGGAATGCTGGACTGGCATAGGCCGACGTGGAAGGTTCAATAACCCCCTGGTCCAACAATTCCTGCACCTTCTCACGCAAGATGGTCATCTTAGGCGGAGCGAATTTATACGGGTGCGAACGGACAACCGCGGAGTCGCACAGGCGGATCCGATACTCCAAATTGTGAGTGAGTCCGAGGTTGGCGGTCAGCACCTCGGGGAACTCATCACACAATTTACGGAAAGCAGTTTGTAGAGATGGGCTTAAAGTATTAATGTACGCCGGGGGTTGAAGTACTTCAAGACCTTCCCCCGCCTCATCCCGATATCCCAGAAAGGGGATGCGTACTGCACGGTTGAACTTAAAGAAGCATACGTGCCCCTGGATATCGAGGATCATGCCACTTTTCATAATAAAATCCGCACCCACAATACAGTCCACGCTCAAGTTCGGAGCCACGAGAAACTCCCAAACCCACGAAAAATAGTTTATTTTAAATTTAAAAGCCACCAATATGGAGGTCGGCAAGACCTCCCTCGAGGCCGTCCAACATACCACCGACGAAGGAGTATTCGACCGGATCAATGACTCCCGGACCAACTGCTGGTAAACACGGTAGGAGATAAGACACCGTGCCGATCCGGAGTCCACCAGGGCCCTAACCCGGCCCTTCCCGACCTCCAGCTCCAAAAATGGACACACGGAGAGACCCGGACGAATCGGCTTGGGATCGGCCTCCCCGGATGGGTGTCCCGTCTCAACTGCACATAACGGGACCTGGGATGCGACATCGCTACCGAACGTGGGGAGGGACCGGCGTCCCCTCAATCCCCCCCCCCACGCAGGCGGTTTTTTGATGGACGGTTTTCCCGCGAGACCTCCGATCGTTTGAGGGGGCAATTCCGGGCCAAGTGCCCCATCTTCCCACAGGAATAGCAGCGGACTTCCCGCCTCTCAGAGTCGCCACCACGTTGCTCTTTCCAAGGGTGGCCACCACGTTGCTCCCGGGTAGGCCGCTGCTGACCAGATGAGGAACAGGGGACAGGGAATTCGGAACGTCCGGAGCGAGCCTCATCGTTCATCTGGATGGTGCGGGCGAAGACACAAGCCTCGCTAAGATCAGCGAAGCTGCGCGGTCGCTCCAAAAACACCAACCTTGACCTCTCCTGCGGATTAAGGCCCTCCAAGATAACCCGCACCACCTCAGCCTCCGACACATCCACCCGCAGCACACGGGCAGCACTTTTGATCGAGTTTATAAATACGTTCAACTGTTCCCCTTGCCCCTGAACTCTGTAGAAAAATCGCTGCCGCATCCGGTCACGCAGCCTCCCGGGGATAAACAGTTCCAACACATCTTTGTGGAACGCCTCAAAATCCCCGCCCGCGCCCAGATGCCAGACCACACGATCCAGCAGGGGCGCCCGACAATACGGGTAAATCAAATTTAACAGGGCAGCGCCGGTCACCCCAGGGACATCAAGAATGCCGAAAACCCCTTCAAGGAATTGGACAAGCTGGTCAGGGTCCAAACCGTCGACCACTGGAAGCCGACGGAGGAGGTCATAAATGGGGTTCGGCAACGATTCATACTTAACACTAGCAGGTGCAGTACCCAACCCTCGAGGCACTTCCACATGCTCCCCCTGAAATCCCTGGGGGTGACTGCCCACCGAAATAGACGGACGTTCCTCCACCAGAGCGCAACAAGGCTCCCCTAGGAGACCCACCCGCTCAGGGGCCACGGTCTGGCGCATGGGCATCTCCTTCAGGTTACTAGGGCTTTCGGGAGCCTCCCCAGGTAGACCAATCTTTGACTGGAGGGCCGACGCCGTCCGCCTACCCTACTCCTCCAGATCATCCTGCAAAAGCAAATTACTCAGGCGGGCGGACAAGTGGTGCATCCTTTGGGTCACCCGCTGCCAAACACGGGTGGAACTCCCCATATATTCCGAGTCCTCCATCAGGGTGGAGAACTCGGTCCACTTGTCCTCACACACGGCCAGCTCCTCCTCCAAATCCTCGATTTCGACCCTCCGGATGGGAGCGTCACCCACCAGCAGTTCCCGCAGTTGACGCCGCAAGGACGCCACGTCCCTCTGGGGAACCCCACCCCGCAAACGTATCTCGAAAAGGAGTTCGTCCTTTGTGAAATATTCCAGCACCAGACCGCGGCCTTCACGACTCCTACTCTGCCCCTGCTCCGCCATAGTATCCAACAACAAGAAACTGAATTCAACAAGAGCTGACAATCAAGGTGCCACAGGGTCCCCGACCCGGCACCGGACCAACAATGAAGACCAAGATGAAGTGCGATACGACAACAAAGACAACCATGATCACACAAAAACACAAACAAACAAATAAACACTCAAGAACCCCCAAAACCATCAGAAATCGCCAGGCTGTGCTCAACCCCCCCCTAGGGGTCCCGGCCCGGCAACCGCACCCAAAGACCAAGATTTACAACACTGATAAACATCACATACTTAACATAACATATCCCACTAAAATATGGAGGTCACCTCATCCATTTCCAATTTTCGTTTCTGAGGTGGCCAGGACTACGTCCAACCACGCTCTGCTACCATTTGTGAGCCGCTCATCACCCATGACGTCACAACAATTTTTAAACTTTCCAAAACTGACAACCGAAAAATAAATTTCAAAAAACCACAACTTACCTTGATGACCGGCTCACCATTTCACTGAACTAGGAGAGGCCTCCTAGTGGAAGAATATCCGCATGCTGGATAACCTTTGGGTAATTGGAGGAATGAGGTGACCTCAGTTTTAAAACTTCAAAAATTAACACAAGTTTATTGAGGCTATCATATAGTGTTTTGTTACAATGAAATCTCATAAAATCAGATTGTGAGGTTATTCCATTAAAATCTATAAGTAGGTGAAATATTCACTATATTACATGACACTCCAATTTAAAATTTCAAAAAATATTCAAAATTTAATATGTAAAATTATTTCATGAGAAATATATAAATCTGTAAAACATCTATAAAATATTACATGTTTTCTGAAAATGATTCATAGTGTCCAGACAGAAAGTATTCTATCAGAATTATAGAAAATATGTGAATATTCAAAATCTATGACAGGGTAACCAGAATCTAAAATTTTCAAAACATTCAAATTTAATATTTAAGACAAATTCCATGAAAAGTATATAAAATATATATCACCTTTAAAAACCCTTACATAGCCTACTGAAATTCTATAAAATATATAAAACATTTAAAATCTCTGACATGCCATACTGAAAACTACGCAAAATATATAAAACATTTAAAATCTCTGACAGGCCATACTGAAAACTATGCAAAATATATAAAACATTTAAAGAACTCTTACAGGCCATACTGAACACTATACAAAATTTATAAAACCTTTAACAAGCATTACAGCCACAACAATCCAAACAATTACATTACCCAACAACATGCGCCCTCTGAAATCTAACTCAAACATTAGAAAGAAGACTCATCTAATCAATAAAGTAACATGCAAAATGAGATAGATAATATATACTTGTGTGGCACTCACAAGTGCATGTGCTACCCCCTGCCATAAACCTGTATAAACTGGTGTAGCCCCAAGGCTTACAGATTTCAGAGTGCACAATTATATAAAAAACATCAGATAATCAGTTACATATATCTCTACAAACATTATAAATACATAAAGAGAGAAAATTTCCTCTTGTAGAACAGTTCAGACATATTATTTAATAGGTTGGATGCTTCTGAATTACTGTTTTATCACAAGGTAAGGCATTGTTACAACTGGAGGTAGACTGCAACTCTTTTCCCAACCAGATCTACAAGTTCCAATAAAAAGGCAGCCACAATACAAGTTCCACACATACTATAGTAAAAGATGTACTGGCCATTACATGCTCTGGCAATTCAACACAAGACAAATATCACCCTGAGTCATTCAAAGAGCAATTAAGGAATTTTGCTTCACTAGGCCAAATGAACGCCTCGGCCGATTCCCAACACATTTTTTTTTTTTTTTTTTTTTTTTTTTTTTTTTTTTTTTTTTTTTTTTTTTTTTTTTTTTTTGTAAGAAAAGTTTTGCCCATAGAATACCCGGTCACCGCAAACAGCGGCGAAGCTACTCATCATTAGAGAGAAACATGCGAAGTTACTCAAGTTCTGCAAAAACCGGCATGTTTCAATAGTACATGAGATTACAAGAGTACCAAGAAGTGACAAAACTCCAGTATTAAGAAACTATTGTCCCCTCTCTTTTTTTTTTTTTTTGTAGTGTTAGAGAAATCAGCCAGACCCGACCCACAAAGTCCCAGGGCAAAATTTAATAATTTTATTTTTCCATACCTGTTCATGGTGCATCAATACCTCACATCACAATACCTGTTCAATACTCACACAATCTATCACATAATTCACATCTTGGTCTTCCCAGATTCACGGATGCCGGCCCCCCGAGGACCCCTAGCACGCTTTTCCCTTAGCCTGACATAATGGTTTCACTCAACGCCGACATAAAAAAAAGAAAACCACGAAACTTTTCAGCACTCAACAATTGAGACCAACACGTGGTGAACCGCTCCCGAATAGAACAGCTGACATCAACCCAAAACTCGAGTCAAGACAAAACTCCACAGCTGATAACTACAGCTGGCTGATTTCCAAAGGCGCTCTACAACCCACAACGGAATACAGCAGGCTCACTCTAGCAGCGGGAAAGGAAGATACCCTAGTCCGAAGTTACAGCGACGTCTACTAGATGGCGGGAGCGTAACAAACAGTCGCCGTAACGTCTCATAGATAGCGAAGAGAACCTGTCCAAAGCGAACTCCCCAGATGCAAGACAATAACGCCCGGAATCCTTAGAACCGCTATTTGCCGTACACCTACGTACGGCACAGACCAACTGAGGAGAGGATGTTACCATCAACCAGACCAAGGACCAGTTCAAATTAATCCAGATGCAGTGAAAAAATAAGGAAATTAAAAAGACGAAGACGCCAGACGTACCTGAAGCCCAAGATTTGAAGAAAGAAGAATAGACATCAACGAACTAATCTACGTTAACCATTGACAATACACTTCCTATCTACTAACGATAAGTATTGCTGATTTCATTGAACTTTTAAAATAAATTCTCTTTCAAATTTATAACAAAACAGTGAACTCTCACTATCACTGAAGGTATTAATTTTCAAGAATTGGTGAACAAACATAATTTGTAAACACTAAATAACAGATGATAACCTATGTATTACACAAAGACACGGTCACACACTTTAACACCACAACATTGAATTTAAAGTAAACCTTGTTTGATTTTAATGATCACGAACATTAAGTGAATATATTGTAATTTATTATCTTGTTTTCAATACTTCTTTGTCGTACTTAAAAGGACCCTATTTTGCAAATTTATTTTGTAAATAATAATCAACGCTGTCTTGTGGCGAAATGAAACATTGTATTGCCAACCCAGCCATCTGCTGAGTGAACGACTATTTACTGCCAAGGCTAAAATTATTATATTGATTACTACTTTTGTACAAGCGTTACCAAGAATTAACAGTTCAGAGCCTAATAAAAAAAGTGTGTACCATTAACAACTGTCCAGTAATTATTTATACAAAAATATTATGTATGTTTTGTTTAATAGCAGTGAGTCAACCTAACCAATATTATTTCAAGTTGGTAACACGTTTCCCCTACTCAAACGAGATTCGAGTTCATGCCAGTCGGCGAACTATTTGAATTTACACTAATACACTGTAAAACCATCCACGTAAAAACTTTGAATTGTTTTCTCGCAAAACAATTTGGCGCCTATCGGGAAGTACAAAAGAGTGAGAAGGGACAGGTAAGGCACACAGGCTACTAGACGCTTTTATAACACCGAATGAACCATTAACAACATTCGCATATTAAACAATTTAAAACACTGATAACACGTTATTAACAAAGTGGCGCACCAACTAGTGAGGCTAGAGTTACAAGCAGATATCTAGCGGCAAGTACGACAGAAGGCGAACAAGATGAAGAGGGCATCATCACTGAGGCAGACAAAGGAGGCCGAAAAGGAAGTTAGAACGGAAGAGAAGGAAGTGACTTCGGTCGAGGATGCCGAACAAATGTTACCTCCAATGGAACCAGCCAAACCCGTGCAGCCAGAGAATCAACCGGAGAAACCCGCACGACCAGAGGACGGGAGTTTACTGGAAATAATGAGAGCGATAACGTCGTTAAAAGAAGATTTCAAGGGAGAATTGAAAGAATTCAAGGGAGAATTGAAGGAATTCAAGGGAGAGTTGAACAAAAATAAGGAAGAAATTAATGAGAAATTGGTCCAGAACAGTAAGACCATGGAAAAAAAAAATGGACGAACTGAAGCAAGACAGCCAGAGAAATATGGAGGTATTGAACCAAAAGATGGCTGAAAACAACGAAAAAGTGAATAAGAAAATCGAGGAGGAGATGACGAGTATACGGCAAGAGATTTCCGAGATACACGGAAAATGGGAAATTACGAGCCATGACCTGCAACAAACGAAATAAGACTTCGGCTAACGAATGACCAACATGGAAGAAGACAGCCAGATCCGAATAGAATCTATAAAAACCGCAACCGACCAAAATATAACACAGGTACGGACAGATTTTGGAGAGAAGTGCCGGGAGATCGACACCGCCGTAAGCGAAGTTCGCGGACAAGGTCAACAAAACAAAAACAAAATAGAAGAAATCCAGCAACGAGAGATTGCCAAAATCAGGAAAGAGCTGGAAGTAATTAACAACAGACCGCCAATAATGACACAGTACCAGCACATGGACAACCGGGAAGTAATTAACTTCAAACAATACCGGCGAAACCCGATGGAGTTCTTGGAGAGAGTGGACGAACAACTGGCCAAAACTCGGGAGAACAGATGGACCATTATTTTATCCGAGGGTACCTGGACGAGTATTTTCGTGATATAAACGATAATTGGTGGACGGCCACAAGACACGACCTCACGAATTACGGGGAATTTAAAGACGTGTTCAAAAGGAAATACTGGTCGGAGGCCACGCAAAACATCGTGCGAGACAGTATATGTTTCGGCAGGTATGACGCCACCAGAGGGACGACTTTCACAGCATATTTCCTGGGAAAGGTATGCCTAGCAAGGAGCCTGGAGCCGAAAATCCCAGAAGAAAGTTTAGTGACGAAACTCGCCTTTCATTACGAAGAGGGTGTCTCCAGAGCGCGGCTGGGTAGCCAAATTAAGACAATAAAATCCATGGCAGCCCTACTAGAAGATTACGAAAGGGAGCGGTATTACCGTAGGAGCCGACAGCTGGACGACAGGGGCGAAAACAAAAATTATAATCAGAACGGCTACCAGTATAACAACAATAACTACCGTTCAAATTATAACAGCTGTAACAATGTGAATAACCCGCCCAACGAGTCACATAATAGACCTAATAATAACCCGGCCAGCCAACAAAATAACGGCTATAATAACAATAATAGGCCAAACAATACAAATAATCAATACAATTGGCCAAATAACACACAACATCAACCCTATGGGCCGAATAACACCAACTACAACCGGCCAAATTTCAACAACAACCCAAATGACAATAGAAATCGTAACAACACAGATCGTAACTATTGTCAAGTGCATTATGTGAGGGCCGAAGGTGACGGGAGAAATAGGTCGTTTTATCAGGGACAACGAAGTGCCGACCGAAATGCCTACGGACACCGGTACAGTGATAGTAACTACGGACGTGACACCAGAACCAACACGGGCCGAAGTCGTAGCCAAGAGGTATACAGGCGTGACCGATACGAAGAGGATCACAACCAGCCTGAACCCCGACCGTCAACGAGCGGAAGTCAGCCAACAAATCAACAAGATGGGCGTAACGAACAGTCCGAGATGACGTTAAACTAGGAGCGGCAGTGAAAAGGCTACTTGTACCCTCACTGAACCATTCTATTGGGTTAAATCGCAATGTTGCACAAACCAACGGCGAACGCACAATTACAATAGTGCGAAATAACTATTTGAAAAATATTGTAGAGGAATTGCTCGAGGAAAGTAATAACCAATCTGATAGTAAACACAGCGAAATTGCTTATATCTCAACACAAGTTAACGGAGTACCGACACAAATTATGATAGACACGGGATCAAATATTTCGTTAATCGACAGTATCGAACTTCAAAAGATCCAAGAAGCGAGTAAGACAATTATACTTACGCTACCCATCAGCAACATTGTCCTAGTAGGAGCGACCGGACGACAAAATAGAACCGTCCGAAAACAAGTCCAACTCGAACTGACAAGGGTCGGACAAACAGTAACAATGACGTTTTAGTAGCCAGCGGATTACCATTACAGATGCTAATTGGTAGCGATATGCTGCACCAGTACTCAGCCATAATTGACTTGAGCAAATACAAGCTAATTTTGAAGAAAGGTGACATACAATGGATAACCGAATTGACCAATAGTGACGAAATACAGCCAAATAAAACAATGTACCATATCCAGAAATACAGAAATACTGAAGAACATACACCGAATAATGGAATTTATAACGAGACCGACAATGAAGAACTATGGCAAGAAAAAATCGAAGAAATCCGAACTTTCCAGAGAGAGAAAACGAACGCACAATTAACAGTTCAACAAGCTGAACAACTGATAGAAGTGTATAATCGCTACAAGCACGTATTTTCAGATACACCTGGGAAGGTCAGAGATTATCAGTGCGAAATTCAATTCCGAGAGCCTGTCAACTTGATAAAATAATCTTACCCGATCGCAATTTCATTAAAGGAAGCGGTGAGAACAGAGATCAATCGGCTAATAGCAGAAGACATAATTGAACCAAGCTACTCACCCTACACCAGCCCTATCCTTGCAGTTCCAAAGAAACATGGGAAGGTGAGAATATGTCTAGATGCCCGTGAGATCAATAAGCACATAATAAATGATCGTACGTCCCCAGGAGAAATAGAAGAAATCCTGAAAAAGTTCTATGGGACCAAATTCATCAGTATATGGGATACTGTCTGCGGCTATTGGCAGGTCGAGTTACACCCATCCAGTAGAAAATACATGGCATTTATATTCGAAGGACGGAACTTCCAATTCAAAAGATTACCCTTCGGATTGGTGAATTCGGTAGCAGTATTTGTAAAAACTATGGACCAGGTACTTGGACCAGATGCATTACAGTTTACAACAGTCTATGTAGACAATTTATTAATAACTTCAGATGTGTGGGACGAACATTGTCACCGAGTAGAGTATGTACTGGAAAAACTATCAAATAACCATATAACCCTCAAGCTGGAAAAATCCAAATTTTTGTCTAATGAAGTGCAATTTTTAGGGTTCAACTTGTCTGGAAATGGGATAACACCATCACAAGAAAAGGTTGAATGTAAACAGAGGTTTCCAACACCTAAACATAAGAAACAACTCCAATCATTTCTCGGTCTATGCAATTATTACCGAAAGTTCCAAAAGAATTATTCCGAAATGACAGCCAAATTTTCACACCAACTGTCATCCAAGAACAAATGGACGTGGGGAGTCGAACAAGACATAACGCTCCAACTGATTAAAAACAAATTCATTGAGTCAGTAATGTTATGTCATCCTAATTTCACTAAACCATTCTATTTAAATTGCGATTCCAGTGACGTTAGCCTTGGATCCATTTTGTACCAGGAGGATGAAGAGGGGAATCATTGTGTGATCAGTTTCGCAAGTAGAGTGCTAAACAGCAGTGAAAGAAATTATAACGTCACTGAGAAGGAATTGCTGAGCGTTGTATTTTCCTGTGGAAAATTTAGAACCTACATATTGGGGTACCCGATTACAGTAAGGACTGACCACAAGTCCATATCATTTCTCAGAAATTGTAAGTTAAGTCATGGAAGATTGACTAGATGGAGTTTGGTATTACAGGAGTACGATTTAAATTGGGAATATATCCCAGGCAAGAAAAATGTTGTAGCAGATACCCTGTCCAGAGTAAACATTAAAGATCAGACGTACGAAGGAGAAAAGGAAACTATTATCAAAATATACCACATAATTAAAAGCAGAACTGACTTGGCCAACATCAAGAAAGAAATGGAACGACAAGAACAAGATCCCAAACTAAGCAAAATTCTATCATGCTTAACAGACAAAGACGACCACATATCCCAATTTTACTGCAAACACCAAGGGATACTTTTCATAAAAACACAAAATAAATTCGAAACATGGAAGATAGCAATACCTCAAGCCACAGAGAAAGACCTAATTCTCGATTATCATGAGAGATATGGGCACATGGGCGCATTAAAAGTGGTAAAGGCCTTACAAGAGCATGTATACATGAAAGATGCTAACAGAAAGGTACAGAAATGCATAAAACAATGTCACATCTGCCAACTAGTGAAGGTCAACAATGACAGAAAGGAGGGCACCACGATACCGATAACCACCTCTTGTAAATTGGAGAAAGTCTTCGTTGACATATGCGGACCATTTCCGTGTAGTGGAGGAAAGCACCAATACAAATACCTCATTATTGTATTTGACCACTACACAAGGTTCACAAAGCTTTACCCCATCAATCGTGCCACTACCCAGAAAATTTTAAAATTAATACTAGGACCATACGTTAGTGAAGTGGGAATACCCAAATGCATCATTACCGATCATGGAACGCAATTCAAGGGAAATAAATGGAAGAACACTTTACTAACTCATGGAATAAAAACGTACAAGACATCAGTGTACCATCCCAGCAGCAACCCTGCAGAGCGAGTCTTGAGAGAAGTGGGGAGAATTCTCCATACATATTGTTACGAGCAGCACAATGAGTGGTCTAAATACATACCAGCAGCCGAAAACTTTATAAATTTGTCGCACCACCAATTTATTGAAACAACACCATATACTGCAATGTTCCAAAGACCACCACCAAGAGAAATTACTTCTCTAATTCAATTTCCAAATGGAGAAGAATATCAGTTCGATGACGTGCAATTTCACCATAAGATACTAAAAATAAAAAGGACAAGATCCGACAAAAATATTTTTATCGAAACCCATACAAGTATCCGTATACAAGGACAAGTATCCGAAACCCATACAATATCAGATTGGAGAGCAAATACTACTTAAAAACAGAGGATTACCAAGCACCATGGAAGCGATAGCCAAGAAGCTATTATTACTTTACACAGGACCTTGCATAGTAAGTAAAGACAATCAAAATAACACATATGAAATCGTAGACACAAAGAAGGAAAGGGGACATATAACCAATCCTCTATGAAAAAATATTATTAAACACAAGAAAAAACATCCTGAAACCAATTAATAAGTAACTAGTGTTAAATAAGGAGGAAAAATAAACAAAAACAAATAATAAAAAGATCATGTATACCATACCCACTAATAATATCGCATCACTAAGAGCTAAAGAGTGTGAAAAAAAGAAAAAGATTATAATTTGAAAAAATGTATTGTATAAACTAAATGATAATAATGTGGAGAATCCTACAAACGATATTTATTTTATAGTCGCACTAAGACTACTTTTATAATTTTATTAATGATTGCCTGTAGATAAGTCCGGCAATCAAATGTGTATTTGACGGCAGAGCAATGGAGTCAAAAGTACCCCTCCGATCCGATTCAATATAATGTTAGGGAAGAAATGTTAGGGAATTAGATATCAAAGGGATAAGAACATTAAACTAAAATTAGATACAAAACTCAAGAAGAATACTGACACTCAAAAATAATAAGAATCGATAGCTCAAAACTAACCAGTGATTAATAAAATAAAATGAAATAATTATTGATAATTTCAATCAAAAAACTGAACAATATTTTCTGAAATAATCAATTTTAGTGGCAGGGCAATATGTAATGGTACATATCTTCAACTAACAATAATGAAGAAACATGACAAAATAAATTATTTAAATAATTAACACTATAATAAAAAGGGACGAGTCAGAGATTGAAGAAGGGGTGATTCAAAATAATAAAACGATCAAACATATCGAGGTAATCATGAAAGTAACCTCTAATAATAAAAAAGTAACCAGCAACGAACTGAAACGTTGAAAAACGATGATACATGGTGATTTAACCACAATAGCCCAATAGATGGTGAGAGAGTAGAACCAGCCCAAAAAAAAAAGAATATAATATAAATTATGACATTTGTAAGTGAATAACTAGAACTAGTCACCACACTAACCTAAGGAGATATAAATAATTAGCATGAGAAATGAGAAGATAGAACCAGCCCCAACACCAAGGAAGGGATATATAAAATATAACAAAATGAAGTAAAGACAGTGAAAGTGCACAACACCAGTGATAGAGCAAATGAGAAGAGACCAATCAATGGTAATTGTATACAATAATGTTGATTGTAAACACAGACAAACAATCTATAAATAGAAGTGTTAAATGTTAATGACTTAAATTGTATAAGGGTACACTAACCCAAAGAAATAGAGATAACTAGGACAAATCACACTAGCATGACACAAACTTATTAATTGTATAATCAAACTTAGTAGAGTGAGAGATAGTGAGGTAAAATGATAATGAACAATTTTAAAATAAAATGAGAAAGAGAATTTTATTGAGCAATACCCACCAGTAACACTTAAACCATATAGAGTGGAAGGTGTTAGCATTAAAATACCCCAAAGTAAATATAACCCCCTTAATAGTGATGAACACTGATAAGTCAGTGAAAAAAGTTTATAAGTGCATAAAAAGTGAGTGAGAGCTAATAATTGCTAAACACAGGAAGGACTGTGGCGATTAAAAGCAATTATAAGTGAGCACCAGTATGTAACAAAATAAACTAAAGTGTAGTAGAATTAATATAATAGATATTTACCATATATCCGTCGTGCGACTTCGTTTTTCTCGTCTTATTTTGACGCGTTTCGGCAACGAATTGCCATCTTCATAAATCTTAATCACTCATATGAGATCGTTAAAAAATTAAAAACACTAAAATCATTACGGTAAAAGTGCACTTTTACCGTAATGATTTTAGTGTTTTTAATTTTTTAACGTTTTCATATGAGTGATTAAGATTTATGAAGATGGCAATTCGTTGCCGAAACGTGTCAAAATAAGACGAGAAAACCGAAGTCGCACGACGGATATATGGTAAATATCTATTATATTAATATAAGCGACTTGGAGACAACTAACCTAAAATGTATTATATTAAGTAGAATTAAGTTAGCATTAGTAGTAACTACATATGTTTTAAATTTTGAACAATTAATATTCTAAGTGACAATTTATATTATTACCCATGAGTTTAAGAAAAATGGACTATTAGTGTGTTAATACACAGCATAGAGAATTTCTAATATACAGAGGTATAAAACTAAATATTATTAACCCAAAATGATAAGGGAAAGACAATTGATAATAAAATAATCATTAATAGATTTTAATAAAAAAATATAGTAAATTGTTATTAGAGTGTGATGTTAATGACCCAATGTCATATAGGATTAGTAATAAGGATTTATCATTATAGTCAAAATATTTAATTAATGTTTATATGTTTGTTGTTTATACAGTGTAATAATTGTTACTCACCAAAGAGTATGAGTACATGATGAAAATGAACATTGTGGGTAATGAAAAGTAAATAATTATGTTTTAATGAATAGAATTATGTCTGTGGGAATTGTTAGACCATAAGATTCAATGTTATATGTTAAGTAATAAATAATAAGAAATAATAATTAAAAACAAGCAAAGCAGTAAACAAAAAGCAAAATAAATACAGACAAATACAATGATACTAAAAGGCAGTTATGACAATAGACAAGCCAGGATATGAAACCAGAAATCACATATAATTACAAGAACAGGCATGAAACCCTAGAACAAATGAATAAAATCATGTATTAAACCAATCAGAACCCGTACAAGGGGAAAATAAAATATAACTCTGTAATTTAATAAAAATAGCCAATTGCTGTTTAGGCCTAGGCAAATGCCTAACTGGAAAACTACAAATAACTTCAATTTTGAGAATTAAACAACAACATTAGCAAAACTAAGGCATATAAACAATGAAAGACGATTAGACAATCATGTTAAGAAGGAAATATTAAAGTAATCATGTAAATTAAGAAAACAGTGTAATTAAACAAAATCAACATAACTGTAAAAATGTTAATACCTAAGTAAACACAATAGTATTGGATGTCAAATTAATCCTTGAACCAAAATACGAACAGTGGTAATGATATTTAATACTTAAAAGGGAATACTGAAGATTAATTGCATTCAGAAGATCTGTAACCATTTTAAATAAAATTTCAAACCTCCTAACAATGGTCTTTTAACCAATCAGAAATTTTGAGTTACCATGACAACAGCAGAATATTGACTATTTTCAGTTAGGAACGTTAGAATCTGTAGTGACGCTTAACTGAAGAGACGCCACGCTGTGAAGGGCCCAAAATTTTCACGTAAAACATTAAAAGTGCCCATAATTTTATGAAGAAAAGGACCAGACCAACTGAGGAGAGGATGTTACCATCAACCAGACCAAGGACCAGTTCAAATTAATCCAGATGCAGTGAAAAAATAAGGAAATTAAAAAGACGAAGACGCCAGACGTACCTGAAGCCCAAGATTTGAAGAAAGAAGAATAGACATCAACGAACTAATCTACGTTAACCTTTGACAATACACTTCCTATCTACTAACGATAAGTATTGCTGATTTCATTGAACTTTTAAAATAAATTCTCTTTCAAATTTATAACAAAACAGTGAACTCTCACTATCACTGAAGGTATTAATTTTCAAGGCTTGATGAACAAACATAATTTGTAAACACTAAATAACAGATGATAACCTATGTATTACACCAACGACACGGTCACACACTTTAACACCACAACATTGAATTTAAAGTAAACCTTGTTTGATTTTAATGATCACGAACATTAAGTGAATATATTGTAATTTATTATCTTGTTTTCAATACTTCTTTGTCGTACTTAAAAGGACCCTATTTGGCAAATTTATTTTGTAAATAATAATCAACGCTGTCTTGTGGTGAAATGAAACATTGTATTGCCAACCCAGCCATCTGCTGAGTGAACGACTATTTACTGCCAAGGCTAAAATTATTATATTGATTACTACTTTTGTACAAGCGTATTATTACTTTACACAGGACCTTGCATAGTAAGTAAAGACAATCAAAATAACACATATGAAATCGTAGACACAAAGAAGGAAAGGGGACATATAACCAATCCTCTATGAAAAAATATTATTAAACACAAGAAAAAACATCCTGAAACCAATTAATAAGTAACTAGTGTTAAATAAGGAGGAAAAATAAACAAAAACAAATAATAAAAAGATCATGTATACCATACCCACTAATAATATCGCATCACTAAGAGCTAAAGAGTGTGAAAAAAAGAAAAAGATTATAATTTGAAAAAATGTATTGTATAAACTAAATGATAATAATGTGGAGAATCCTACAAACGATATTTATTTTATAGTCGCACTAAGACTACTTTTATAAATTTATTAATAATTGCCTGTAGATAAGTCCGGCAATCAAATGTGTATTTGACGGCAGAGCAATGGAGTCAAAAGTACCCCTCCGATCCGATTCAATATAATGTTAGGGAAGAAATGTTAGGGAATTAGATATCAAAGGGATAAGAACATTAAACTAAAATTAGATACAAAACTCAAGAAGAATACTGACACTCAAAAATAATAAGAATCGATAGCTCAAAACTAACCAGTGATTAATAAAATAAAATGAAATAATTATTGATAATTTCAATCAAAAAACTGAACAATATTTTCTGAAATAATCAATTTTAGTGGCAGGGCAATATGTAATGGTACATATCTTCAACTAACAATAATGAAGAAACATGACAAAATACATTATTTAAATAATTAACACTATAATAAAAAGGGACGAGTCAGAGATTGAAGAAGGGGTGATTCAAAATAATAAAACGATCAAACATATCGAGGTAATCATGAAAGTAACCTCTAATAATAAAAAAGTAACCAGCAATGAACTGAAACGTTGAAAAACGATGATACATGGTGATTTAACCACAATAGCCCAATAGATGGTGAGAGAGTAGAACCAGCCC
This sequence comes from Magicicada septendecula, assembly GCA_034769895.1. NCBI lineage: Eukaryota > Metazoa > Arthropoda > Insecta > Hemiptera > Cicadidae > Magicicada > Magicicada septendecula. Next base: position 235,716,563 of record CM068367.1, read on the forward strand.
AAAAAAAAAAGAATATAATATAAATTATGACATTTGTAAGTGAATAACTAGAACTAGTCACCACACTAACCTAAGGAGATATAAATAATTAGCATGAGAAATGAGAAGATAGAACCAGCCCCAACACCAAGGAAGGGATATATAAAATATAACAAAATGAAGTAAAGACAGTGAAAGTGCACAACACCAGTGATAGAGCAAATGAGAAGAGACCAATCAATGGTAATTGTATACAATAATGTTGATTGTAAACACAGACAAACAATCTATAAATAGAAGTGTTAAATGTTAATGACTTAAATTGTATAAGGGTACACTAACCCAAATAAATAGAGATAACTAGGACAAATCAAACTAGCATGACACAAACTTATTAATTGTATAATCAAACTTAGTAGAGTGAGAGATAGTGAGGTAAAATGATAATGAACAATTTTAAAATAAAATGAGAAAGAGAATTTTATTGAGCAATACCCACCAGTAACACTTAAACCATATAGAGTGGAAGGTGTTAGCATTAAAATACCCCAAAGTAAATATAACCCCCTTAATAGTGATAAACACTGATAAGTCAGTGAAAAAAGTTTATAAGTGCATAAAAAGTGAGTGAGAGCTAATAATTGCTAAACACAGGAAGGACTTTGGCGATTAAAAGCAATTATAAGTGAACACCAGTATGTAACAAAATAAACTAAAGTGTAGTAGAATTAAGTTAACAGTAATAGTAACTACATATGTTTTAAATTTTGAACAATTAATATTCTAAGTGACAATTTATATTATTACCCATGAGTTTAAGAAAAATGGACTATTAGTGTGTTAATACACAGCATAGAGAATTTCTAATATACAGAGGTATAAAACTAAATATTATTAACCCAAAATGATAAGGGAAAGACAATTGATAATAAAATAATCATTAATAGATTTTAATAAAAAAATATAGTAAATTGTTATTAGAGTGTGATGTTAATGACCCAATGTCATATAGGATTAGTAATAAGGATTTATCATTATAGTCAAAATATTTAATTAATGTTTATATGTTTGTTGTTTATACTGTGTAATAATTGTTACTCACCAAAGAGTATGAGTACATGATGAAAATGAACATTGTGGGTAATGAAAAGTAAATAATTATGTTTTAATGAATAGAATTATGTCTGTGGGAATTGTTAGACCATAAGATTCAATGTTATATGTTAAGTAATAAATAATAAGAAATAATAATTAAAAACAAGCAAAGCAGTAAACAAAAAGCAAAATAAATACAGACAAATACAATGATACTAAAAGGCAGTAATGACAATAGACAAGCCAGGATATGAAACCAGTAAAATCACATATAATTACAAGAACAGGCATGAAACCCTAGAACAAATGAATAAAATCATGTATTAAACCAATCAGAACCCGTACAAGGGGAAAATAAAATATAACTCTGTAATTTAATAAAAATAGCCAATTGCTGTTTAGGCCTAGGCAAATGCCTAACTGGAAAACTACAAATAACTTCAATTTTGAGAATTAAACAACAACATTAGCAAAACTAAGGCATATAAACAATGAAAGACGATTAGACAATCATGTTAAGAAGGAAATATTAAAGTAATCATGTAAATTAAGAAAACAGTGTAATTAAACAAAATCAACATAACTGTAAAAATGTTAATACCTAAGTAAACACAATAGTATTGGATGTCAAATTAATCCTTGAACCAAAATACGAACAGTGGTAATGATATTTAATACTTAAAAGGGAATACTGAAGATTAATTGCATTCAGAAGATCTGTAACCATTTTAAATAAAATTTCAAACCTCCTAACAATGGTCTTTTAACCAATCAGAAATTTTGAGTTACCATGACAACAGCAGAATATTGACTATTTTCAGTTAGGAACGTTAGAATCTGTAGTGACGCTTAACTGAAGAGACGCCACGCTGTGAAGGGCCCAAAATTTTCACGTAAAACATTAAAAGTGCCCATAATTTTATGAAGAAAAGGACCAGACCAACTGAGGAGAGGATGTTACCATCAACCAGACCAAGGACCAGTTCAAATTAATCCAGATGCAGTGAAAAAATAAGGAAATTAAAAAGACGAAGACGCCAGACGTACCTGAAGCCCAAGATTTGAAGAAAGAAGAATAGACATCAACGAACTAATCTACGTTAACCTTTGACAATACACTTCCTATCTACTAACGATAAGTATTGCTGATTTCATTGAACTTTTAAAATAAATTCTCTTTCAAATTTATAACAAAACAGTGAACTCTCACTATCACTGAAGGTATTAATTTTCAAGGCTTGATGAACAAACATAATTTGTAAACACTAAATAACAGATGATAACCTATGTATTACACCAACGACACGGTCACACACTTTAACACCACAACATTGAATTTAAAGTAAACCTTGTTTGATTTTAATGATCACGAACATTAAGTGAATATATTGTAATTTATTATCTTGTTTTCAATACTTCTTTGTCGTACTTAAAAGGACCCTATTTGGCAAATTTATTTTGTAAATAATAATCAACGCTGTCTTGTGGTGAAATGAAACATTGTATTGCCAACCCAGCCATCTGCTGAGTGAACGACTATTTACTGCCAAGGCTAAAATTATTATATTGATTACTACTTTTGTACAAGCGTATTATTACTTTACACAGGACCTTGCATAGTAAGTAAAGACAATCAAAATAACACATATGAAATCGTAGACACAAAGAAGGAAAGGGGACATATAACCAATCCTCTATGAAAAAATATTATTAAACACAAGAAAAAACATCCTGAAACCAATTAATAAGTAACTAGTGTTAAATAAGGAGGAAAAATAAACAAAAACAAATAATAAAAAGATCATGTATACCATACCCACTAATAATATCGCATCACTAAGAGCTAAAGAGTGTGAAAAAAAGAAAAAGATTATAATTTGAAAAAATGTATTGTATAAACTAAATGATAATAATGTGGAGAATCCTACAAACGATATTTATTTTATAGTCGCACTAAGACTACTTTTATAAATTTATTAATGATTGCCTGTAGATAAGTCCGGCAATCAAATGTGTATTTGACGGCAGAGCAATGGAGTCAAAAGTACCCCTCCGATCCGATTCAATATAATGTTAGGGAAGAAATGTTAGGGAATTAGATATCAAAGGGATAAGAACATTAAACTAAAATTAGATACAAAACTCAAGAAGAATACTGACACTCAAAAATAATAAGAATCGATAGCTCAAAACTAACCAGTGATTAATAAAATAAAATGAAATAATTATTGATAATTTCAATCAAAAAACTGAACAATATTTTCTGAAATAATCAATTTTAGTGGCAGGGCAATATGTAATGGTACATATCTTCAACTAACAATAATGAAGAAACATGACAAAATAAATTATTTAAATAATTAACACTATAATAAAAAGGGACGAGTCAGAGATTGAAGAAGGGGTGATTCAAAATAATAAAACGATCAAACATATCGAGGTAATCATGAAAGTAACCTCTAATAATAAAAAAGTAACCAGCAATGAACTGAAACGTTGAAAAACGATGATACATGGTGATTTAACCACAATAGCCCAATAGATGGTGAGAGAGTAGAACCAGCCCAAAAAAAAAAGAATATAATATAAATTATGACATTTGTAAGTGAATAACTAGAACTAGTCACCACACTAACCTAAGGAGATATAAATAATTAGCATGAGAAATGAGAAGATAGAACCAGCCCCAACACCAAGGAAGGGATATATAAAATATAACAAAATGAAGTAAAGACAGTGAAAGTGCACAACACCAGTGATAGAGCAAATGAGAAGAGACCAATCAATGGTAATTGTATACAATAATGTTGATTGTAAACACAGACAAACAATCTATAAATAGAAGTGTTAAATGTTAATGACTTAAATTGTATAAGGGTACACTAACCCAAATAAATAGAGATAACTAGGACAAATCAAACTATCATGACACAAACTTATTAATTGTATAATCAAACTTAGTAGAGTGAGAGATAGTGAGGTAAAATGATAATGAACAATTTTAAAATAAAATGAGAAAGAGAATTTTATTGAGCAATACCCACCAGTAACACTTAAACCATATAGAGTGGAAGGTGTTAGCATTAAAATACCCCAAAGTAAATATAACCCCCTTAATAGTGATAAACACTGATAAGTCAGTGAAAAAAGTTTATAAGTGCATAAAAAGTGAGTGAGAGCTAATAATTGCTAAACACAGGAAGGACTTTGGCGATTAAAAGCAATTATAAGTGAACACCAGTATGTAACAAAATAAACTAAAGTGTAGTAGAATTAAGTTAACAGTAATAGTAACTACATATGTTTTAAATTTTGAACAATTAATATTCTAAGTGGCAATTTATATTATTACCCATGAGTTTAAGAAAAATGGACTATTAGTGTGTTAATACACAGCATAGAGAGTTTCTAATATACAGAGGTATAAAACTAAATATTATTAACCCAAAATGATAAGGGAAAGACAATTGATAATAAAATAATCATTAATAGATTTTAATAAAAAAATATAGTAAATTGTTATTAGAGTGTGATGTTAATGACCCAATGTCATATAGGATTAGTAATAAGGATTTATCATTATAGTCAAAATATTTAATTAATGTTTATATGTTTGTTGTTTATACTGTGTAATAATTGTTACTCACCAAAGAGTATGAGTACATGATGAAAATGAACATTGTGGGTAATGAAAAGTAAATAATTATGTTTTAATGCATAGAATTATGTCTGTGGGAATTGTTAGACCATAAGATTCAATGTTATATGTTAAGTAATAAATAATAAGAAATAATAATTAAAAACAAGCAAAGCAGTAAACAAAAAGCAAAATAAATACAGACAAATACAATGATACTAAAAGGCAGTAATGACAATAGACAAGCCAGGATATGAAACCAGTAAAATCACATATAATTACAAGAACAGGCATGAAACCCTAGAACAAATGAATAAAATCATGTATTAAACCAATCAGAACCCGTACAAGGGGAAAATAAAATATAACTCTGTAATTTAATAAAAATAGCCAATTGCTGTTTAGGCCTAGGCAAATGCCTAACTGGAAAACTACAAATAACTTCAATTTTGAGAATTAAACAACAACATTAGCAAAACTAAGGCATATAAACAATGAAAGACGATTAGACAATCATGTTAAGAAGGAAATATTAAAGTAATCATGTAAATTAAGAAAACAGTGTAATTAAACAAAATCAACATAACTGTAAAAATGTTAATACCTAAGTAAACACAATAGTATTGGATGTCAAATTAATCCTTGAACCAAAATACGAACAGTGGTAATGATATTTAATACTTAAAAGGGAATACTGAAGATTAATTGCATTCAGAAGATCTGTAACCATTTTAAATAAAATTTCAAACCTCCTAACAATGGTCTTTTAACCAATCAGAAATTTTGAGTTACCATGACAACAGCAGAATATTGACTATTTTCAGTTAGGAACGTTAGAATCTGTAGTGACGCTTAACTGAAGAGACGCCACGCTGTGAAGGGCCCAAAATTTTCACGTAAAACATTAAAAGTGCCCATAATTTTATGAAGAAAAGGACCAGACCAACTGAGGAGAGGATGTTACCATCAATCAGACCAAGGACCAGTTCAAATTAATCCAGATGCAGTGAAAAAATAAGGAAATTAAAAAGACGAAGACGCCAGACGTACCTGAAGCCCAAGATTTGAAGAAAGAAGAATAGACATCAACGAACTAATCTACGTTAACCTTTGACAATACACTTCCTATCTACTAACGATAAGTATTGCTGATTTCATTGAACTTTTAAAATAAATTCTCTTTCAAATTTATAACAAAACAGTGAACTCTCACTATCACTGAAGGTATTAATTTTCAAGGCTTGATGAACAAACATAATTTGTAAACACTAAATAACAGATGATAACCTATGTATTACACCAACGACACGGTCACACACTTTAACACCACAACATTGAATTTAAAGTAAACCTTGTTTGATTTTAATGATCACGAACATTAAGTGAATATATTGTAATTTATTATCTTGTTTTCAATACTTCTTTGTCGTACTTAAAAGGACCCTATTTGGCAAATTTATTTTGTAAATAATAATCAACGCTGTCTTGTGGTGAAATGAAACATTGTATTGCCAACCCAGCCATCTGCTGAGTGAACGACTATTTACTGCCAAGGCTAAAATTATTATATTGATTACTACTTTTGTACAAGCGTATTATTACTTTACACAGGACCTTGCATAGTAAGTAAAGACAATCAAAATAACACATATGAAATCGTAGACACAAAGAAGGAAAGGGGACATATAACCAATCCTCTATGAAAAAATATTATTAAACACAAGAAAAAACATCCTGAAACCAATTAATAAGTAACTAGTGTTAAATAAGGAGGAAAAATAAACAAAAACAAATAATAAAAAGATCATGTATACCATACCCACTAATAATATCGCATCACTAAGAGCTAAAGAGTGTGAAAAAAAGAAAAAGATTATAATTTGAAAAAATGTATTGTATAAACTAAATGATAATAATGTGGAGAATCCTACAAACGATATTTATTTTATAGTCGCACTAAGACTACTTTTATAAATTTATTAATGATTGCCTGTAGATAAGTCCGGCAATCAAATGTGTATTTGACGGCAGAGCAATGGAGTCAAAAGTACCCCTCCGATCCGATTCAATATAATGTTAGGGAAGAAATGTTAGGGAATTAGATATCAAAGGGATAAGAACATTAAACTAAAATTAGATACAAAACTCAAGAAGAATACTGACACTCAAAAATAATAAGAATCGATAGCTCAAAACTAACCAGTGATTAATAAAATAAAATGAAATAATTATTGATAATTTCAATCAAAAAACTGAACAATATTTTCTGAAATAATCAATTTTAGTGGAAGGGCAATATGTAATGGTACATATCTTCAACTAACAATAATGAAGAAACATGACAAAATAAATTATTTAAATAATTAACACTATAATAAAAAGGGACGAGTCAGAGATTGAAGAAGGGTGATTCAAAATAATAAAACGATCAAACATATCGAGGTAATCATGAAAGTAACCTCTAATAATAAAAAAGTAACCAGCAATGAACTGAAACGTTGAAAAACGATGATACATGGTGATTTAACCACAATAGCCCAATAGATGGTGAGAGAGTAGAACCAGCCCAAAAAAAAAAGAATATAATATAAATTATGACATTTGTAAGTGAATAACTAGAACTAGTCACCACACTAACCTAAGGAGATATAAATAATTAGCATGAGAAATGAGAAGATAGAACCAGCCCCAACACCAAGGAAGGGATATATAAAATATAACAAAATGAAGTAAAGACAGTGAAAGTGCACAACACCAGTGATAGAGCAAATGAGAAGAGACCAATCAATGGTAATTGTATACAATAATGTTGATTGTAAACACAGACAAACAATCTATAAATAGAAGTGTTAAATGTTAATGACTTAAATTGTATAAGGGTACACTAACCCAAATAAATAGAGATAACTAGGACAAATCAAACTAGCATGACACAAACTTATTAATTGTATAATCAAACTTAGTAGAGTGAGAGATAGTGAGGTAAAATGATAATGAACAATTTTAAAATAAAATGAGAAAGAGAATTTTATTGAGCAATACCCACCAGTAACACTTAAACCATATAGAGTGGAAGGTGTTAGCATTAAAATACCCCAAAGTAAATATAACCCCCTTAATAGTGATAAACACTGATAAGTCAGTGAAAAAAGTTTATAAGTGCATAAAAAGTGAGTGAGAGCTAATAATTGCTAAACACAGGAAGGACTGTGGCGATTAAAAGCAATTATAAGTGAACACCAGTATGTAACAAAATAAACTAAAGTGTAGTAGAATTAAGTTAACAGTAATAGTAACTACATATGTTTTAAATTTTGAACAATTAATATTCTAAGTGACAATTTATATTATTACCCATGAGTTTAAGAAAAATGGACTATTAGTGTGTTAATACACAGCATAGAGAATTTCTAATATACAGAGGTATAAAACTAAATATTATTAACCCAAAATGATAAGGGAAAGACAATTGATAATAAAATAATCATTAATAGATTTTAATAAAAAAATATAGTAAATTGTTATTAGAGTGTGATGTTAATGACCCAATGTCATATAGGATTAGTAATAAGGATTTATCATTATAGTCAAAATATTTAATTAATGTTTATATGTTTGTTGTTTATACTGTGTAATAATTGTTACTCACCAAAGAGTATGAGTACATGATGAAAATGAACATTGTGGGTAATGAAAAGTAAATAATTATGTTTTAATGAATAGAATTATGTCTGTGGGAATTGTTAGACCATAAGATTCAATGTTATATGTTAAGTAATAAATAATAAGAAATAATAATTAAAAACAAGCAAAGCAGTAAACAAAAAGCAAAATAAATACAGACAAATACAATGATACTAAAAGGCAGTAATGACAATAGACAAGCCAGGATATGAAACCAGTAAAATCACATATAATTACAAGAACAGGCATGAAACCCTAGAACAAATGAATAAAATCATGTATTAAACCAATCAGAACCCGTACAAGGGGAAAATAAAATATAACTCTGTAATTTAATAAAAATAGCCAATTGCTGTTTAGGCCTAGGCAAATGCCTAACTGGAAAACTACAAATAACTTCAATTTTGAGAAATAAACAACAACATTAGCAAAACTAAGGCATATAAACAATGAAAGACGATTAGACAATCATGTTAAGAAGGAAATATTAAAGTAATCATGTAAATTAAGAAAACAGTGTAATTAAACAAAATCAACATAACTGTAAAAATGTTAATACCTAAGTAAACACAATAGTATTGGATGTCAAATTAATCCTTGAACCAAAATACGAACAGTGGTAATGATATTTAATACTTAAAAGGGAATACTGAAGATTAATTGCATTCAGAAGATCTGTAACCATTTTAAATAAAATTTCAAACCTCCTAACAATGGTCTTTTAACCAATCAGAAATTTTGAGTTACCATGACAACAGCAGAATATTGACTATTTTCAGTTAGGAACGTTAGAATCTGTAGTGACGCTTAACTGAAGAGACGCCACGCTGTGAAGGGCCCAAAATTTTCACGTAAAACATTAAAAGTGCCCATAATTTTATGAAGAAAAGGACCAGACCAACTGAGGAGAGGATGTTACCATCAACCAGACCAAGGACCAGTTCAAATTAATCCAGATGCAGTGAAAAAATAAGGAAATTAAAAAGACGAAGACGCCAGACGTACCTGAAGCCCAAGATTTGAAGAAAGAAGAATAGACATCAACGAACTAATCTACGTTAACCTTTGACAATACACTTCCTATCTACTAACGATAAGTATTGCTGATTTCATTGAACTTTTAAAATAAATTCTCTTTCAAATTTATAACAAAACAGTGAACTCTCACTATCACTGAAGGTATTAATTTTCAAGGCTTGATGAACAAACATAATTTGTAAACACTAAATAACAGATGATAACCTATGTATTACACCAACGACACGGTCACACACTTTAACACCACAACATTGAATTTAAAGTAAACCTTGTTTGATTTTAATGATCACGAACATTAAGTGAATATATTGTAATTTATTATCTTGTTTTCAATACTTCTTTGTCGTACTTAAAAGGACCCTATTTGGCAAATTTATTTTGTAAATAATAATCAACGCTGTCTTGTGGTGAAATGAAACATTGTATTGCCAACCCAGCCATCTGCTGAGTGAACGACTATTTACTGCCAAGGCTAAAATTATTATATTGATTACTACTTTTGTACAAGCGTATTATTACTTTACACAGGACCTTGCATAGTAAGTAAAGACAATCAAAATAACACATATGAAATCGTAGACACAAAGAAGGAAAGGGGACATATAACCAATCCTCTATGAAAAAATATTATTAAACACAAGAAAAAACATCCTGAAACCAATTAATAAGTAACTAGTGTTAAATAAGGAGGAAAAATAAACAAAAACAAATAATAAAAAGATCATGTATACCATACCCACTAATAATATCGCATCACTAAGAGCTAAAGAGTGTGAAAAAAAGAAAAAGATTATAATTTGAAAAAATGTATTGTATAAACTAAATGATAATAATGTGGAGAATCCTACAAACGATATTTATTTTATAGTCGCACTAAGACTACTTTTATAAATTTATTAATGATTGCCTGTAGATAAGTCCGGCAATCAAATGTGTATTTGACGGCAGAGCAATGGAGTCAAAAGTACCCCTCCGATCCGATTCAATATAATGTTAGGGAAGAAATGTTAGGGAATTAGATATCAAAGGGATAAGAACATTAAACTAAAATTAGATACAAAACTCAAGAAGAATACTGACACTCAAAAATAATAAGAATCGATAGCTCAAAACTAACCAGTGATTAATAAAATAAAATGAAATAATTATTGATAATTTCAATCAAAAAACTGAACAATATTTTCTGAAATAATCAATTTTAGTGGCAGGGCAATATGTAATGGTACATATCTTCAACTAACAATAATGAAGAAACATGACAAAATAAGTTATTTAAATAATTAACACTATAATAAAAAGGGACGAGTCAGAGATTGAAGAAGGGGTGATTCAAAATAATAAAACGATCAAACATATCGAGGTAATCATGAAAGTAACCTCTAATAATAAAAAAGTAACCAGCAATGAACTGAAACGTTGAAAAACGATGATACATGGTGATTTAACCACAATAGCCCAATAGATGGTGAGAGAGTAGAACCAGCCCAAAAAAAAAAGAATATAATATAAATTATGACATTTGTAAGTGAATAACTAGAACTAGTCACCACACTAACCTAAGGAGATATAAATAATTAGCATGAGAAATGAGAAGATAGAACCAGCCCCAACACCAAGGAAGGGATATATAAAATATAACAAAATGAAGTAAAGACAGTGAAAGTGCACAACACCAGTGATAGAGCAAATGAGAAGAGACCAATCAATGGTAATTGTATACAATAATGTTGATTGTAAACACAGACAAACAATCTATAAATAGAAGTGTTAAATGTTAAATGACTTAAATTGTATAAGGGTACACTAACCCAAATAAATAGAGATAACTAGGACAAATCAAACTAGCATGACACAAACTTATTAATTGTATAATCAAACTTAGTAGAGTGAGAGATAGTGAGGTAAAATGATAATGAACAATTTTAAAATAAAATGAGAAAGAGAATTTTATTGAGCAATACCCACCAGTAACACTTAAACCATATAGAGTGGAAGGTGTTAGCATTAAAATACCCCAAAGTAAATATAACCCCCTTAATAGTGATAAACACTGATAAGTCAGTAAAAAAAGTTTATAAGTGCATAAAAAGTGAGTGAGAGCTAATAATTGCTAAACACAGGAAGGACTGTGGCGATTAAAAGCAATTATAAGTGAACACCAGTATGTAACAAAATAAACTAAAGTGTAGTAGAATTAAGTTAACAGTAATAGTAACTACATATGTTTTAAATTTTGAACAATTAATATTCTAAGTGACAATTTATATTATTACCCATGAGTTTAAGAAAAATGGACTATTAGTGTGTTAATACACAGCATAGAGAATTTCTAATATACAGAGGTATAAAACTAAATATTATTAACCCAAAATGATAAGGGAAAGACAATTGATAATAAAATAATCATTAATAGATTTTAATAAAAAAATATAGTAAATTGTTATTAGAGTGTGATGTTAATGACCCAATGTCATATAGGATTAGTAATAAGGATTTATCATTATAGTCAAAATATTTAATTAATGTTTATATGTTTGTTGTTTATACTGTGTAATAATTGTTACTCACCAAAGAGTATGAGTACATGATGAAAATGAACATTGTGGGTAATGAAAAGTAAATAATTATGTTTTAATGAATAGAATTATGTCTGTGGGAATTGTTAGACCATAAGATTCAATGTTATATGTTAAGTAATAAATAATAAGAAATAATAATTAAAAACAAGCAAAGCAGTAAACAAAAAGCAAAATAAATACAGACAAATACAATGATACTAAAAGGCAGTAATGACAATAGACAAGCCAGGATATGAAACCAGTAAAATCACATATAATTACAAGAACAGGCATGAAACCCTAGAACAAATGAATAAAATCATGTATTAAACCAATCAGAACCCGTACAAGGGGAAAATAAAATATAACTCTGTAATTTAATAAAAATAGCCAATTGCTGTTTAGGCCTAGGCAAATGCCTAACTGGAAAACTACAAATAACTTCAATTTTGAGAAATAAACAACAACATTAGCAAAACTAAGGCATATAAACAATGAAAGACGATTAGACAATCATGTTAAGAAGGAAATATTAAAGTAATCATGTAAATTAAGAAAACAGTGTAATTAAACAAAATCAACATAACTGTAAAAATGTTAATACCTAAGTAAACACAATAGTATTGGATGTCAAATTAATCCTTGAACCAAAATACGAACAGTGGTAATGATATTTAATACTTAAAAGGGAATACTGAAGATTAATTGCATTCAGAAGATCTGTAACCATTTTAAATAAAATTTCAAACCTCCTAACAATGGTCTTTTAACCAATCAGAAATTTTGAGTTACCATGACAACAGCAGAATATTGACTATTTTCAGTTAGGAACGTTAGAATCTGTAGTGACGCTTAACTGAAGAGACGCCACGCTGTGAAGGGCCCAAAATTTTCACGTAAAACATTAAAAGTGCCCATAATTTTATGAAGAAAAGGACCAGACCAACTGAGGAGAGGATGTTACCATCAACCAGACCAAGGACCAGTTCAAATTAATCCAGATGCAGTGAAAAAATAAGGAAATTAAAAAGACGAAGACGCCAGACGTACCTGAAGCCCAAGATTTGAAGAAAGAAGAATAGACATCAACGAACTAATCTACGTTAACCTTTGACAATACACTTCCTATCTACTAACGATAAGTATTGCTGATTTCATTGAACTTTTAAAATAAATTCTCTTTCAAATTTATAACAAAACAGTGAACTCTCACTATCACTGAAGGTATTAATTTTCAAGGCTTGATGAACAAACATAATTTGTAAACACTAAATAACAGATGATAACCTATGTATTACACCAACGACACGGTCACACACTTTAACACCACAACATTGAATTTAAAGTAAACCTTGTTTGATTTTAATGATCACGAACATTAAGTGAATATATTGTAATTTATTATCTTGTTTTCAATACTTCTTTGTCGTACTTAAAAGGACCCTATTTGGCAAATTTATTTTGTAAATAATAATCAACGCTGTCTTGTGGTGAAATGAAACATTGTATTGCCAACCCA